>BMAU01005615.1:0-317500 GCA_019973935.1 Trichonephila clavipes
TTTATTCAATTAAAATATTTATTATTTATTATTATTTTTGGCTTCTTAACCATTCGGCACCAAGCCTACCAGTACCGACTGACGATGTCGTCACCCGGGTATTCATCGAGTTCAGTGCATTAGAGCAAGTGGTCGCCTTCCATCCTGGCATGGCCGCAAAGCCGGAAAGCCACCTCAGTATCTAGGTCATTCCAGTGGAGGTATACTACCCAAAAGTCATGTCCAGTGGTTAGGCGAATGCGGGAAACGGTATCGGCTCTCTCCGGGTGCTTCGGGAAAGTACCCAGAATAGCCAGGGTTTCCTATGACTTTCCAAATCTCTTGGTCTTTTGAGTCGTGGCAGTACATTTATCAATGTGTGTAGTTATAATGTTTTTGTTCTTCTGAGGGTCAAGGGGACTCTGGCTGACATGACTCTCGGCTACCAGCTTAGTTTTTTCAATTTCTACTTTTAGCTCACATTCTCTATTTATTTATTTATTTATCTTGGTGGTATTTTCAATCGTTAATAAAATACATTTTAAAGCACTCAATTGAGCTGAAATTGTATATACATGATTATTTTGAATGACAATATAGTAATTTAATTATAATTAATAAAAATTAATTGATTAAAACTAATTACTTAAATAACTACAAATACAACCACGCTGTCATCATTTTTGGCGACTTGTGTCAAAACTTGTAAAGGTTTTCTTTTCACGTTTTAAAGCACTCTGTTGAACTGAAATTTTATATACACGATTGTTTTGGATGACAATACGATACTTTGATGAAAATTAATAAAAATTAATTACCACTTCATGTTGTGATTCTGTCATAAGTGCATACATATTTACATTAATTGTAACTATTTAATAAAAAGTAGCTAAAATAAAATTTTTCTCTGTTGATCTAAATAGGAATATTGACTTAATTTTTTTTTCTATATCAATTGTTTTACTGACTCTCTAATTCCAGAAATTCTAACATGGGATCTATTGTAAGGTAATAAGCATAACATAACATTAACATTAATATCATCTACGTTATAGAACTTTTTATTTTTGTAAACTGAAATTTGATCTTATTTTGATTATGTTTATGTTAATGCTATTTACGAATCATTTCTAAATGAACAAAATATGAACAACTTTAGAATATTAACCACTTTCCAACTAGTTCTAATAATATAAGTGACATAACAATAAACGGAAAATTCTCACTTTGTGTTGTTTATTGGCTCTTTGAATTACCTATTGAAATGAGTTCACACTGAATAAAGCTTTATTTTATAGGAAAATAAATAATTTATTCCATTTAAATTTTGATAAAACAAATATATTTCTATAATTACCTAAAATTAAGGGAAAATAATAAAAGGGTAGAATGGAAAAAATAATGGGACATTTTTATTATTTATAAAATCAAGCGATAGGTTTTTGCCGTAATTTTGTATCACCTGTTTTTCGTACATCATGCTATTACACAGGATATCATTTTCTAATCTTCGCCTTACATCACATATATCATTTTCTACAATCTGTTCACATTATCTTCAAATGACATTGAATCATTTTTCAAAATTATTCAATGTCAAATATTTTCTGTTTTTTGCAATCACTCTTCAAATTTATTTATTACAAGCTAGTACTTTTTCTGTGTTCGTCGTCAAAAAGCTCATTGTTGGTTTGAATAAACTCCATGGCATGAACACCATAACATTAACTCAAAGCCTTATTCGTGTCCAAGTTCACATCATTTTGCTTGATTTCGTTTCTCCTTCATTACAAAAGGATTAAAGAATTGCGTCATCTATAACATTTTTTTTAAAAAAGAAGAATCACATGTGACGTGAATAGAATGGCAAAATAATTGACGTACACGCGATGCTGTTTTCACAAAGACTGATATCTCTGTAGACCGTTCTGTCACGTGGGCAATCAAGTTTAGGCATGCACATGCGCTAATCATAGTCTTGATCTTTCTCTATTAGCATTGTTCATTTTGGTTATATCATTTTATTGGAATATTTTGGTGTAAAATCTTTCACAACCTAATAGTAAATTAGTAAGTACAATTTTGAAACTTGATTTTTCTAATTACTACTGTACTGTAGTGAGGTTCTGCACAAAACGATATATATTCCTGTTTCACTAAGTTTAAAATCATATTCATCCAAAGTAATTTTTTAACTTTCGAAAAAAAATATTTTGAAATTTTCCTAAATTTTGATATTTAAATCATATAGAGCAGATATAACAACTTCAAAAATTGTACTTGAAATATAATAATTTAGTTTTTCATAAATTTATTTATTAAAAACTATCAAATTCTTCCGGTTTTCGTTGTTAGAGTTGATGATTTCTTTCAGTGTTCTTTAACAAAATTAAAGAAGAAAAAGAAAATTGTTTTAAAACCTTTGCTCAATTTTCTAATTACGTTTGCAGTTTTCAACGAAATTTAAAAATAAACCTTTTGTATGAATTACATTTTATTACAACATTCATATTTTCGTCAAATTTAGAAGCTTATATTGTCTCCAAAATTACTATTATCACTGCGTTAAAAATATACGCTATTAAGGATATAAAAAACTTGAAAGTCAAAATTACTATCTTCAAAGTTAATTTAATATTCACCCAAGGTACGAAATATATATATTGAGATAATTTTGTTCAGAATAAATCGGTTTATCGAATAATGGGAAGAATAAAAATCGATACTTTGACCTTTTAAAAAAATCAAGCATTGATACATTAAAGCTTGAATGCCTAAATAAAGAACAGTAAAAATTCCTTTACGTAATAGAAAGTGAAGATGATTATTTATTGTTCTAGTTACAATAGCTTAGCTTTACATTTAGTTTGATAAAAGAATACAGTTCTTGTCCACTCCATTGAATAATTTACTTTCACGAGAATGTTAAGTTTATGCATTTATACGTGTTTTATTTTAACTCTTAACTTGGTTTAAAGTATTCTTAAATGAAAGTACAGTCGAGCCTCTATATAACGAAGTCGTTAAATCCTGGGAAAAAGTTCGTTATATGGAAAATTCGTTATATAGAGGTTCATATTTTAATATACTTTATTATAAACAACTTTAAAAAATTTTAAATTCATAAACACTATGCATTAAAAAAGTAACTATATTCACACCTTCTTTTAAAATTAATATATGTTTATTTTATCTATCTTACCCAATAAAATAGACCGAAAGAAAACTGCAAAGAAGACAAGAAAAAAGAATGTCGAAGAATTTATTGTATTTTCAAAATTAAAAAAAAATTATACTAAAATTAATGAGTTTTAAGAACATTTTATAATTTAAAGCATACAAGTAATATTAAAAATACATTCTTTTATAATTAGAACATGGGGACACGGGACAACTCTACTGAGAATGAAATATGATATCGAAGATATTTCTAGTGAACTAGGCAATGGGGGTTCAAGGTAGCTCTCTTCTTCGATGAAACATCCAGAACTCTATTTCTCTCTGTGAGTTCGGATCTAATAAAACCAGTTCTAGATTTATGATAACCATAAAATGTGTTAAGGAGAGAATAACTTGAATTTTTTTTTCAGAAATACTTTAAAAAAGGGAAAATATTGAATCGCAAAAGAAAAAAAAAGTTCATTATATAGAAAAATGCACTTCTCTATTGAAAGTTTAGTTTACGAAGAATATCGTAAAATGTTCAAGGTTCCAGGAAAAAGTTCAGTATATAGAAAAATTATAAATATTGAGGTTCGTTATATAGAGGTTCGACTGTATTTTAAAGATACTAGAATGCATGTGGTGCATATATGTGTACACATATAAATGGTTTAATTTTGTCCCTTTTAACTACAATATGAGTTAAATATGATGTACACTTCTAGTATCTAATGTAATTAGTTTTACAACTTTTTTTGCTGAGTTCTAATCAAAATATTTTCTACAGCTATTGATGTGTTATATATATATATATATATATATATATATATATATATATATATATATATATATATATATATATATATATATATATATATATATTCTTTAATTCAAACATTGACGTTTCTAGGAAACAAATCTATCAGTTCAGATATAATATTTGCACACCATTCGGACCATAATTTCCTATTTAATAAGCAATTATTTTTACCATCGGGACTGCATCTTAGCCAATTGGACTTTGAAGACACAGCTAAGTCCCCAAATGTGAAAGCCGTTTCATTGAGGCACCATATAGTGGTGGCCTCGTTACCAAGTTTGGACGCTTGAATAAATTTTTAATTCCAGCTCTAGTCAGATGCTACATATTACCGTGATTTAATTTTGTTGTGAGTACAAGATCCAAGTTGATACTCAATGTATCTTTTACATGCCTCATAATCATATGACATGCGTACTTACGATTCTATCAAAAAGAAATCCTATCCACTCCAGCCGGATTCGAACCCGCAACGTTGGGATTACAAGGCGTTTACGCTACCTCTAAGGCACCGGTGGCCGACATATGCAGTTATATAAAATAAAAAAAGCAAATTTTTTCTGGCACTTGATTGTTTAGTGAAGATCTAAAGATATTTCTTGACATAACTGTACATAAAAAATGCGTATATAATTATCATTCTTGCAAGAAAATAGGTCGTTATATTCTCTATGTGTGGAGTAAGCTTTTATAGTGATGATTGTTTTAAATTAAAAATTAATTCATTGGTTCATTAATTCATTCATCTGTGAAACTTTAGTCTAATATTCATGTACAACAGATTCAAAATCCAAATCTGCAAAAATAATTTCATTACATGAACTTCAACGCCATAAAATCTGAATTTAAAGGAAACTTATAAATTTATATTCAAAATCAATGTAATCTTAGCTGCAAAAATTAAGATAAGAACACAATTACTGTTGATAACATAATATATTTTCTCCCAAATTTTTTAGAGTAAAACACGATCAGCTTTGTTTTAAATAGCTTGACCATGCTGAAATTTGAAGTACTAAATGCTTGTGTATTAAAAAAAAACATCCGCAAAATGCAATTTACAAATGACATTAATGGAAAATCGTATCCTCATGATTTATTACATGCGATATAAATGTCACAATTAATTCATATAGTTGAAATTTATTCCTTTCACTCTGAACTAGTTTTGTTAATTTCATGTTAGCTATTAGTTAGAATTCTTCATCAATGACAAAAAATTAGTTTAATAGATTTACGAATGAATAAAAACAAACCAGTATAACCTTATATCACACTAATAAAATTTTATTGCAACTCTGCTGCAATTTAATAATCAATCCTGTTATATAGAAGTGCATTATAATCTGAGTCATATTTTTAAAGTTAATTTTTCTCCAATTATTTAGTCAACCAATTCTTATATAAGTTTTTTTTGTTGTTGCTGTTGTAAAGGAACTAATAAATATATCTCTCTTTCTGTTAGTATGTAAAAAACTCTTAATATATCGAATAAAAAAATAACTGTCAAATTAAAGGTAGTATTTATCGAAACTAGGTTACGATAAGCATCTTATTTACGATATTTTTAGATGTACATTAATATTTAACTAAATGTTTCACTGTTAAATGAATAAACAATATCCTTCGAATTTATCCAATCATTGAAAGAAAATGCTCTTATGTTGTAATAGTAGCATTAAATTAATTTATATTGCATAAAATATAATAAAAAATGCGTTTGATTGATTAGTTACAAATAATGAAAAGTATGAGAAACGTGTGTGCACAAAAAATTGCTTTACCAAAATTTCTGTTGAATTTATTTCACTGCGGAAGTGTTTTTCTAGCAGTAAAGTTTCCTTTGGCTGATAAAGAGTTCCCGTTTTGTAATCAATGAATGCAGGAAGAAACAGATTTCATGTTTAAAGTTACTGTAGAAACTGTTTCTTATTGCGGGGAATATGCGTACGGTAAAGCTAACACGCAGTGGAAGTTCCGATACTCCTTGGAATTTCCTTTATAGTTCCAAACTGCTTCAAATAAAGGGGGCACAAATATGCATTTTAAATGTATTAAAATAAAATTTAACTTCTGACATTAAAAAAACCCCTGTTTTTAGTAAAATATTGAATTATACTTTTAGAGGAAATTTATTTTATTTTAATGAATCTTTTTTATTCAAATTTAATTTTTTACAAATGCTACACAGATGTGCATGGTTATAAAATAAAAATTCTTTCCTCTCAGAGTTAATAGTGTTATTTTAGAAAATTTAAGAGATTTATATAGGAATCTGGGCAATCATAAATTATTGATTCACTTTTTAAGAGGATTATTATGAAAAAAATAACAAGATGATGATTTATTTAACACATTTGAAGATATTTTAAGTAAGTTGGATTTTATAATATGTGCTGTATACGCACGAAACTGAGTTTATATATCTCTAGATAAAAATGCCAATTGAACGATAACACGTGCCAACTACATTAGAATAATTTACATCTTCAAGCTTGAAAAAATTATGGCGTTTATTTCATAATTGTAGAAGAGTTATTACTTATTTTAATTTACTATCTAGCTGAATTTTCTTTGTAAATAAAAAAATATGTTTTGTAATACATAGAAAATGGCTTAGAAAATATTCAGTATTTTTTTTTTTTTTTTTAGGTATTAAGTTTTCATGCATTACTTGTTTTTTACTTGCATCCAAATCATCGTTCTGATTTAACTTTAGAATAAAAATTTCAGCACATTCATTTCAAATAAACAGATAAATGAATGTAAAATTTCTCCCAATAGTTCTGAAATATGAGTTTAAAATTATTGTTTAAATCTTAGTCCTTTTGATTAAGAATAATGGACTGATATAATACATCTTTTTTTTCTAATACTTCAAAAAATTCCATCACAATAAAGTAATTAGAGTTTTTTATTAATTTATTGTCGTTAAGCATGTGAAAGATTAAAATAAAATGTCATAACGGAATTTACCATTAATTATAATTCTTAATTCTAATATTTGATTAACAGTTTTATTGTTCCAACGTCTTTGGAAAACATCTTCAAACTTTCGAATATATTTTAGTTTGCCCTCAAATTTTGCTATTTAAACTACAAGTTGTCATTACTGTTTACTCATAATGAATATACACTCATGTCAATAAATTAAGGATAATTCAGAATCACACAGAAATTGAGCTCTAAAATAAAAATTTCACCTGTAGAATTATCACACACATCTTGAAGAAGAATATGCAAATTACAGGAAACCACCAGATGGCACTGACACTACGTCACAATGACGAGAGTGTAAAAGAGGGGTATATAAGGAATGGTGGCAAAGAAGTAAAATTGTTCACAAGCGCTTTAAAGCCTTTCAGTGCAATAACCGCATAGTTATGGCACAAAGGAAGCATTTGGATGATTTTTTTACGTGGTAGAATTATTGGACGACTGGAATGTGGACGTACTCAGCTGGAAGTATCCGAGGAACTTGGAATCGCCCAGAGTGTCATCTCTAGGCTTTGGCAACGATTCCAAGATGATGGTAATGTGAGTAGATGTTACAGCACAGGTCACCCCCGAGTTACAACGCCGAATGAGGACCGGTATTGGCAGTTACTGCCAAAAGAAACAGACGGGTACATTGGTCTATATGCTCGTAGGCCTGTCAGATGTGTTCCACTTACCACAACTCACTGTCGCCTGCGATTAACATGGAGTAGAGAGCATGCATTGTGGACACCGCAACAGTGGTCTTGTGTGATGTTTTCCGACGAGTCTAGGTTTAGTTTGCAGTCTGATTCTCGCCGGACTTTAATATGGAGAGTGCTAGGTACCCGTTACCACCAAGAGAACACCATTGAACGACACCATTACGGTGGTGCAGGATGGCTCGTTTGGGGAGGAATTGTTCTTGGTTCCAGAACTGACCTGCATGTTCAGAGTGTAACGATGACAGGCCACATCTATAGGGATATCATTCTGGAACAACATGTACGTTTGTTGTTTATTTCGGGGCGCCATGGTTGTTGAATTTCTGTTTATGGATGACAACCCCCGTCCTCACCGTGCAAACATTGTAGACGAATGCCTTCAATCGGAGGATATCACCCGTATGGATTGGCCAGCATACTCACCGGACTTCAATCCAATAGAACATGTGTGGGATATGCTTGGTCGACGATTTGCAGCCCGTCAACCCCCTCCCATCTGTCTACCGGAACTTTGGAGGGCATTGCTTGATGAGTGGCGTAATATTCCCCAAGATCAGACTGATAATTTGATAATCAGCATGCCTAGGCGTTGTAAGGCCTGTATTGCATCGTTCGGGAGACATACTCCGTATTAACCATCATACTAACCATGTTATACTGTTTTTTGTAAATAGGTTCTTTTTTGAAATTTGCTCCAGTGAGTAAAAATTGCAATTTTCATTAATTATGCCAAACATATAGCATCTTTTTTGCTCTTTACCTTTTGTTTAACAAATAGACGTTACAAATAAGTCAAATTTGTTTTGCTTCTGCCTCTTTCTTTGCCTGAACTTCATTATCCTTAATTTATGGACATGAGTGTATTATCGTGAAACGAATTTGTGCATAATTTCTTGAAGAATAGATTCGTTATAAACAGCTAACAGGCTATAAAATTGGAAAAAAATGCATTTATAAATTTTATGTAATTCGATCATATATTAACATCTAAATCAATTTCTAAGAATTATATTTTAAAGTAATGTAAAAAGTAAAAGAGAACACAAGTGAAAATTAATAAAATATTTTGTTATAAATAAAAAATTAATTATTAATTAAATAAATAATCCTGTAAAGATATAAATACGTATGTACGAATAGATCAACCCATTCACTTGAGGGTATATTGTACTAGTATACTTAATCAATCTTGATTCTTCTTAAAGCCTATTTTTTAATCACTATCTTTAAAATAAACTGCGTTATTCAACTAAATAAACGAACATTACAATTGAGCAAAAGTGTCTTTTTTACTCAATACCTCCTTAAGGTAGAAAATTAAATAAGTATGATATGATATTAAATGAAACTTTCTCTTTTTGCTAGTCCCAAGAGAAGGTGTCTGGTGTAAGCCGAAATTTACGACGAACTGTCTCGATAACAGTAGATAAAAGTCCCCAGACTGTATTTTTGAAAGAAGGTCTTTAAATGTCTTTCGGAAACATATTTCAAGTCTAAAAATCTTATTTTGTTATTGTTTATAACTAGATTAAAGTATATGTCAGATTTTTTATTAATATGTCAGTGATGAATTATATTGGTTTAAATAATTTTTTTTTATCTTAAGAAATCCTCCATAATATTTTTTTATTCTTTTAAACTTAAAAATAGTTTATTAATAGATTAAGAAAATGTAATGGACCAAAATACTTTAATGTGTATTTTGCTCTTAAAAGTTTTAATGCCCTCTTTATTGCAATTTAAGATATTCTTTATCAGCCTTTTTCTTTGAGTTTGCTTAAGATTACCCTTACAAGAAAAACAGATATCTTGTATCAATTATTTTTAAATAAACTCTTAAATCCTACTTTAAAATTATTAATTTATATATAAATATTATTTTTTTCTTATAATATTTTAGATATTTATTACACAGATACATGTCTTACTTTATAATTTGTATATTGTTAATATTGAAGATTATAAAGTTTTGTAATAAAACGTCAATTATTATTTACTGGTAAAAATAATATATATAATTTTATTAACTCTCCATTCTAATTTTTATTGAAAAAATGAATTGTTTGAAATTGTGAGATTTTCTTTATTGCAACAAACAGTAAATTTCAGTAAAAAAAATGAAATGTGTTTGGTGTTTTCAAAATAAATAGTTTGTTTCTTTTTCAAGACAGAAATTTTGTACTTTTTAAAAATGAATTTTTGTTTTATTTGATTCAATGTCTAGGACACTCATTAAAATATTTTACACATAAATGTAGTTTATTTATTCTTGAGAAGAAATACAATTGCGTGTTTCTGATTACAAGTGTGCACTTTCTTACTTATCATGCTCCATGTATACAATACTTCTTTCTTATTTTTTTAAAAAAAAATCTCTATTTCAGAATCACTAAAACTGTGAAATATTTACTTTAGTTCAAATCATGTTTATTTTTTCAAAGGCAGCAGTGTTTATTGTTTTTTTTTCAATGCATAGAGTGGTTGATTCTATATTTAATAAACGTTTTACAAAAATACGATATTTTATGGATTCGAAATCCAGTTATAAGTTTGGAATAACAAATAATATATAAACAATTTTTTCCGTGTCAATTCCTAATTAGGTCATAAAGCAAAAAATATTTAAGTTACTTTTTATTAAATTATTACAATTAATATAAATATGTATATACATATGACAGAATCACAATGTTTAGTGGCGAAATGGAAAGAGATTTTCCTTCCAATTTTTTCATTTTCTTTTCTATATATGGTGTCGGACGGTGATATTTTTGTTTGTTACTATTTATGCATTAAATAAATTTAATTATTACAGTAAAATAGTACAGTAAAAAATAAATCACTTTCTCAGGCCTTCCCAGATATGTTTTGAACTCACGACCTTTGGATTAGAAACCTAACGCGCTATCCAATTGGCTACAGGGACACAACGAGTGATTTCAATTTTTAAATATGGTGTTAGACTACTTATTTTGTTTGTTACTATTTATTCATGAAATAATGAATTAATATTTGTAAAAACTGTACTACAATCAAGTGAAATCCACTAAAAGTTTAAAATACGAGTATGTCTTTGAATTTGAGTGGATTAATAAAAAGTATCTTACTAACGATTGGAAATTTGAACGAAATATATATATATATATATATATATATATATATATATATATATATATATATATATATATATATATATATATATATATATATATATATATATAAAGAAACTTATAGTGATACATACTATGTCGTATTTTGTCGTGGCGAGGGGTAGATTTTAATGTGCCGAACCAAAGGTAAGGCGTGGCCGATGGCGAGTGAATGACAGTATATTAGATATATTTTCCATGTTGGTTGATGTTACGTATTTAGTACTATTGATGAGGCAGTTTGGAACATTAATCCTGTTTATTCACATTTTGAAAACACATAAACATAAAGCAGGATGTCATTACACATAACAAAAACAACACGACAGCCGGCTGACTTCATGATTGCAGAGAAGCGAGAGCAGAAGAGAAGAGGACGTGCGATTTCCAGGTCTCGATATTTATAGGCAACGGGACGTCCCATGATTTTAGGAGGTGGATAGAGATAGTTTCTTAAGTCCCCGGTAGGCGGGTAACCAATTAAAATAATTACATTGTCGTACTGAAGGGCTGGACGTTAATAATTCAAGAAATTATGGATTATATTATTACATATATATATATAATACAATATAAAAAATTTCAATATATAATTATATACATATACATACACATATATATAAATTTATACATATATATACATATACACAAATATATAAACAAAAATATAAAAATAAACATATAGTTATATACCTAAGATAACTAAAATTAGGAAGAAGGCACATAGTATAATGACAAACTCCTAGCCTTTGGAACCAGGATTGCAGGTTTAAACAAGTTTTGCGGCCAGCCAACCTTCACCTGTAATTTGTCATACTATGTACCAAGAGGAAAGGAAAGAATTATATATGTAGAATTTAAATATTAAAAAATCATTAAACTAAATAACATAGGAACAAAAACATAACCTACTAATTCGGAGTGTAAACGATGGTCAAGAGTGCAGTAACATGTTCCCGCCAAATACAAAGGGGTGAGAGCAGAACCGCATAAAATTAATTGCGATACGATAATGAGAAATATATATATATATATATATATATATATATATATATATATATATATATATATATATATATATACATATATATACTTTTAAAAAATAATAAAAATAATAATCATATAAAAATTAGCGTAAAATATAAAAGAAACTCGAAAAATATATATTAAAAAATACAGTCGAACCTCTATATTGCGAATTTTTCTACATCGCGGACTTTTTCCTCGAATCTTGAACATTTCACGATTTTCTTCGTAAAATAACCACTCTATAGCGAAGTGCATTTTGTATAGAACAAACATTTTCTTTTGTGGTTTAAATTTTGCTCTCTCTATTTTTAAAGTATTTTTGAACATTTCAAGTTATTCTCTTTATAACACATTTTATGGCGATCATAAATCTTCAACAGGATTTAATAGATTAGAACTCACTGAGCGCAATAGAGTTCTGAACGTTTTATTCAAGAAGTGCAAACTTTAACTCCTATTGTCCATGTTCACTAGAAAAATCTTCAATATCCCCTTTCACCCTCAGTGGAGTTGTCCTGTGTTCAAGTTATAAAATTATGTATGTTTAGTATTATTTGTATGCTTTAAATTGAAAAATGTCCTTAAAAAAATTCGTTACTTATAGTATAAAATTATTTTCTTAGTAATGAAAATACCGAGTATTCTTTGACACTCTTTTTTTTCGTATTTTCCTTGTAGTTTTTCTTTCTTTTTTGATGGGTATGATATGTAAAATAACATATATTGATTTTAAAAAAGACTTCTATTAAAAGATGAAACTCTATATAAAGAATTTTCCATGTGTATATGGAATTAATAGTAGGAGTTGAATAAAAATATATAATTTTATCTTTGCTCATGTGGTTTATTGCATTTTAAAATTTTTTCGTACACGCTTTTTTTTTAATTCTCTTACCTAAGAAAACTATTCGAAAAAATCAAAATTTTGGTGGAAAGAATTCTTAGACCATGTTTTCTTTTTTCGCGATACCCTAAAAAGTTTTTTTCCATCCGCTCAAGACCAGTAAAGATATTCCTGTTTCTTTTTTTAGAACTATTTAACCCGGGGATATGTTGACGTCAAGAGAGAAGCGAAAAATGGATCGATGTGATATTGATCACAATAATATGCCGGGCTTTTTTTTACCTCTTTCTTTTTTCTCGTCTTTGCATCAAATATGTGACAGGATCTCAGCCATAAAAACCACAAATGCGCCTCACAAAAGAGAAAGCGAATCATAAAAAAGCGCCAAAGACGCGACTAATGAGATTCTTGCATTGGGTCATATCTGAATTACAAAAAAAAGAAAGTTCTTTCATGAGATCCACGGGTAAAAAATGTGGTTGGTGTGGAAATCTAGAATGTTCTCTCTGGTTATACAGGGGATCTGAGGAGGTTTTGACAGATTTTTGCAAAGGGAAAAATGCTTAAGAATGTATTAGATATAAAATTCTTCGAATTTCGTTCACATTTTTGGAACTACTCATTTTTCCCTTTTCGTTGAAGAATAGAAGTAAAATCCTTAAAACATGCCATAAAAATAAAACCTTCCTGTTTTAAATTTACTTTCACTCTAAAAGCATGACTCATTCTATGTTTTTATCGTTTTTAAGTTCGATTTTCAGAATTGAATAATTTAATTATACGGTAGCCATAAATCTCGCCAAGCAGGCTTTGTTGGCGACAACACACAATATAATAAAAAAATGTTATAAATGTCAATTCTCATTAGTTTTTCATCTATTGTTGATGCATTAAGAAAAATACGTCAGACAGAGAATATTAATTACCAGCGGATATACTCCGTTTGGCGTCGGTTGTATCGTTTTTGGCGACTTTATCACTTGCGCCGGGGAGACGAAAAAGTACCAATTATACTCGTATTTTATTCACAACTAATATCGCGTTGCAAATCAGGCATTCTTTTTAAGAAGACACACTTCCAAACTTTTTGAATATATTTTTTCCAAAAAACATTCCTTTAAGTCAGGGGTTTGGGCAGTTTGTTTTTCCCATAGGCCATTAGATGAAAACGGGGGATTCTGGAGGGACAACCTTTTTAAAAAAATGATTACAATCATTTAAAAAAATAATAAATATAAGTTAAATAAAATGTGTGTGTGTGGTGATACCTATATTAAATTTACTTATTGTTCTAATTTCATATTGTATGTCACTGCAAGCACATTTAATTTTAGAATCAGTGTAATGAGACAAATGTATCTTATCCTACTTTTCATAATTGTTTTTTAAATCAAGAGAGAGAGACAGAAATTTTTTTGTGTAAATTTTCATCGTAAAACCTGCAAGTTTACGTCAGCCAACTTGCATCTGTATTCATCTTTGTTTATCTTTTGACAAAAAAAAAACTTTGCTCACAAATATACGGGTTGACAAACACACTTACAGAGTATGTAGAGGGCACAGAAACGACTCTGAATCACATAGGAAAACAGCGTCGCAAATGTCATAGTTGTGAGGTGTAATGCAAAGAAGCAGAGAAAAAAAGAAGAGAAATAACAAAACATTCAAGCGACAGAAAACATTTTATTGAAATATTGTACCCAAACAGGTGTTCAATATAACGACCAGAAGTCACCGAACAACGACACTGCATGGAATTCCATACTTTCTAGAAGTTGCGTGGTTACGTGGCACTTAAAGGAAGGCTTCGTGAAAAGAGATCCTACTGGATGTCGCCATTTAAGATCTATTTCATGAGGTAGCAGGATAGACTTGTATTTAAACGATGAATTGGTCAACGTGCTGATGGTGTATGGAGCGGCGGATTGTAGTATACACACCGTTCGAATGTTGTACCAGGGATGTTACTCAAACAGGCCTGCTCTAAATCATACTACCTTTGAAAATGGACGAGACGCCTGTTCCATCAGTAGAAGATCTCATCGCTTGGATATCTTTAACAGCTGGGGGAATACGTGAAATGCTTGGAATCTTCGAGAACGTAAGACATTTTATTCAACACCTCTGTCAGGCCTACCAGACGAATTTTGTCGTAATTTTGAGAACCAGATGTAATACAGCCTTTCAATAAAATGTTATCTGTCCCCTTAATGTGTTGCTGTTTTTTGTTCTTTTTATCTGCTTCTTGTACCATATTTCATAACTACGGCATTTGTGATTTTGCATACCAATGCGATTCTGAGTTGTCTCTGTACTTCCTACACACGGTGCAAGTTTGTCCGTCCAGTAGCGAATCACGTTTTGCGTCAATTAAAGTATAAAGAAAAATTTCCTCTTAAAATTCTTCATACAATTTTTCTTTAAATAGCATCAATTCCATTTGAAAGGTTGGTGGGAGGGTCCTGACAACTTCCAGGTTGTCCTCCCTCAAAATTAGGAAGGAGGCGAGCGAAATCATACTGTCACTTGTATGGTGTTTAAGACTATTGTCAAGGACAGAAGTACAACCTCGGATTTTGAAGCTTTAAAATTTATTACCTCACCACTGTCAATCAAGTGGCATTAGCAACTACTGGCGGTGGAGTCTTAATTAAACTACCTGGCCGCTTCATCAAATTTCAGATAAAAAATGCTGACCAAGCTTCTGTTTTTAGAACGGAGCAAATAGCTGTCATGTGTAGTCTTTCATTTATTAACGACATAAGAGATCTAGCTTTTTCTGAAATTTGGATACTGACAGACAGCGGATCATCCATCCAAAATTTATCGAATTGGCCATCTATCGGTGACAGCACCAGCCGGAGTATTCTTTACCTTTTTCAACAGCTTTCGGATCGGCACCCTATTCATCTACAGTGGGTCCCTTCTCATGTAGACCTTATCGGGAACGAAGTTGCGGACGATCTTGCAAAGGCGGCTACCAGCAATCCTGTGGATCCGGAAGGCCACATGGTCCTTACATCGTCTGAGATCTACTCCAGGGCTAAAGAATTATTATATAGAACCTGGGTAGTCCCTCCTGTACACCCATTGTACTTTCAAAGACACCCTGGATCCGCCATATCATTCAAGGGTTCCAGGTCGTATCAAACGGCATTCTCACGATTTTCGACTGGTCACCTGAGGTGCATGAATTTTGAGGGTGGCAAAAGAAGCTTCCCGATTTGCCCCAAATGTAACATCAGTCTTTTTTCTCCTCAGCACATTCTGCAATGTCCTGCAATGTCTGGGGCTTTCCTGTGAGGAGGATGTTGCATCCCCCTGCTGTTATTAGACTTTGTACAGATTTATGGACTCATGGATCTGGTCTAGTTTCACTAGACCAGATGTGGATTAGTCCACCTCCAACACCACCATGAATTTCCTATTTTACTATTTTTTATATTGATTTCATTTTCAGCATATCTGTGTAGATTGATTTTCGCATTTTAGTTTATCCACGAAACATTGCGTAGTAATATGATTAGATTACTTTGGAATAAAATGCAAAGTGACATATCGTTGCTACATAAATGTAACTAATTTATCCCATCCATTTTCTTCATATTCAATCAATAATTTTATCAGAAACTCCATACATTTCAAATTCAATATTTATTTAGATATGTTATCTAATGTGGTTTTAAATTGAATTCTTATTTAATGTGGAAACATTACATCTGTGAAAATTTCTGAATCATTCTAATGGTTTGGAGAAATACGTTTTATATAATACAGTTTATAGCAAATCTTGGATGAAAAATGATCACTTTAGATGAAGATTGATGATCCGGAATGATTCAATTTCAATTCTAAAACTTTTAAAAAAGAAAGAAAAAGAAAACACTTTCTCATCTCGATTTGTTAGCAATAGATAAATCTTTCCCCACTTTTTTTTTGTAATTTGAAACATTTCTATTTTGTGCAATATATCACTCAATTTTTTTCCGCTCCAAAATAGACAAGTATCGCTTTTTTAGAAATTATGTGACTTTTAAATTCATTCTTTAGCTGTCTGTTATTATTATAAATTGTAAGACTTTAGATAATAAATTTGTTTCCATACGGTTTTGAGGAGTTTATTTTATTTTATTATATGTTGCACAGTTTCACTTAGTAAATGAAACAGACTTTAGTTTAAAAAGTTTTATATTTTAAAATAATTCTTATAAATTAATTTAGGTTGTAATTTAAGGAAGCAAGTATCTTAATAGAAAGTAAACGTTCGAAAACGATGCATTCCTATAGTTCTAATTCTTTTGTAAACTGAACATATTCATCTTGCTATAAGTCATAACCACAGAAAAATAAATTTGGAGAAGCACAATAATGTTTATAATTGATATATAACGACGTTTTTAAAAAGTAGTATGGTTACATGTATAATAATAGTATGATTTTGTTTGTGATTGTAATATATTTTTTAGTTCAAAGTTCAACGTCTTTAACTGTTTAATGCATGAATTTTTATTTTTAATAAAAAAAATTAAAATTAACTGGGAAATGGATGCAGTAAATGTTGGAAAATACAGAAAAAAAAAGAAAAAGAAAACATTTAAGAATTATTTGCGTATTGATGTACTTTTATATCACAAAAAACTAAATTTTTCATGCATAAATTTATAATTATAGGCAAAAATATAAATATTATTCTTTACTCTAACCTTTTTTTTCTAACCAAAAACAATTTTTTTGTATTTTTTAAATTTTATTTAAATATTCTTAACACCTGACGAAATTAAATTTTACTCTTAGAGCGCGCCAACAATGAAAACTGTCAAAAATAAAGAAATAAACTGTCAACTATTCTAGTTTCGTCCGGAAACGATAAAATAATTTTGATTAAGGAGACAAAAAACACGATTCAATTGACAAAAATCGGTCAAAAATTCAAATAAAATTTACTTATCCCAAAAACTATGTTTTAAATAATTTCTATAATCTCACAAAATTTGAAAGCTTTAAGTTAAACAAATTTTGGTTTAGCATAATTTTTATGTTTGTTTTTATTCACATCCAAATAGCAAATAAAAACTTTAAATGGATTTATTTAAAAAAAAACTGTCTCATTTATCATCATTGAAAAAACGCTAAGGCTTTTTTTATTGTTTTAATGCTTTGAAATGTTTCTTACCTATTTCTAACATTACATGTAATAAAAGTTGGTATGCATTTTTAAATCAAAGCAATACTTATTTTTTTAAAAAAAAATATTTGAATTAAGACTTTATGCAATTTTCAAGAAGTTTTCTATATTCTTTGGACAAAAAAGACTATCTTACGTATATCAATCATGCTGGCAATAAACTCATACTAACTTATGTTATACATAGCTTGACGTATTTGTAAATCAAAAATAATTGTAACACTTTTCTTTAAAAATTAAATTTTTAGTATTTTGCAGTAGGTTCAGAACACACGCACATAATCTGTTTTGCGTAATACATGTACATTGGTTAGTATCAAAAAAATTGTATAAGCCATTAAATCAAAGATTTTTGTACAAATTTTAACATGTCCCTTTAAATTAAAATTAAAAAAAAAACGCTATGCAAAAATAGTTTGCTACATAAAGAGATATGAAGTTTAAACATACATTGCAGATCTACATTGCTAAGCATTTAATGATTAAGGAATGCTACCGTATAAAGCAATAATGATATTTAATTTTAAAGTTCAGGGCCTCAATGGATAATATATTAAATCTATCTACGGTAAAACTTGCCTTCAGTAGAACAGTATAAAATAAATTTCCAATAAGATTTCCAAAGTCATTCTAGGTTTCCATTTCAGTTCATTTTGTAGTTATAGAAAATAGCTACGCAGAGTGAAAAGTCCAACTCAATACATGAAATATGTGAAATTCAGGCTTGAAAATTTTTGCAATGGTTTAATACAGATAATATTCTAGCTTTCAATGCAATTTCATGTTCGACTTGCTTACGATAATGTATTAAAGATATTTCCACATTTATATGGGACTCCTTGCAACGTATGGCAACAACAACTATTTATAGGATAAAAAATAATTTACTCTTAATGTAATTTGAATGATATTCTGATGTATATCCTAATTATTTCATACATTTTTAAATTGTTTCTTTGATGCATCTGTATCTCATTTTGTAGATTATAGAAATGGAATTTCCCGAAAATATAAGTCTTCTTGCTTATTAATATATTGGCAATAGAATATTCACACTAATAAATCAAGATTGCAAAAATAATTTTTAAATCATATAATGTATTGAATATCATCTGATCTACACTTTAGCGGGAAAAATATAGTGAAAGTATTCATATTTATACCACAGAATATCAATAAGGACTCTAATAGTTTAAATCACATATGCATATGATGATAATTACTGATATCATACATTCAACAGCTAAAATAGAAGCAACAATTTAATAGCAACATTTACTCAGTGTGCATTCTTATAATTATCACAATAGTAAACTTTAGTCTTTATACATTACCCAAGCATTACCTAAATTATCACTTAAGTGAATAAGGGTTTTTCCGAAGGAAAAAAAAGACACCCAACAAAAATTTACCATTAGTGTTAATGACAGACGATTCTAATAGTATAAAAGTTAACGTGGAGCCTCATCAGTTTGTGGGCGGCCCCTTTTTGTGGGTTGGTCAACTAACATATTGGTTGACCTTTAAGGCAATCCATCTGGATCTATCTCCAACAGCGAAAGATCCATCAGTTGCAAGGCACCAGAGGCAAACAAGTATTAGCTAAAGACGACCCTCCTCCTACATCCCATTTATTCTCAATGCCATATTATATCGAGATTCTTGGTATCAGGGCCATTAACACATAGGGCTGGGAGAGAGATACCCGAGGAAATTAGATCCAGCAAAGGCTTTTTCGGTGGTGTAGTGGCTTACGCCTCGTTCGATAAATTAATATACCTAAGCTTCTATCTCACTCGATTATTTTAGCACTTTTTACTCGAAGTTCCACTACTTTTAATGCTATTATGGTCATTTATTTATTATTTTTATGTTGGACTTTGCATTTTTTAGTGAAGTTAATTATTATTTTTCGATAATTATATGTATATTTTATTTATTATTATTTTGTTTATATGACTTTTAATGCCTTTTAGTAATTAAACTATTCGAATTTCATCTGCATCATTCTAAATAGTCGGAAATTATATAAATCAATAAGTTGAACTTAAATAATTATTGCCTTACCTAAAAATCTGTACATCTCTCTTCAAAAATGAAGGAGAAATGCGACTCACACATTCCTCACGAGATCTCAGGAGCTATTAGGCTTACAGACTTGAAATTTGGTAGACGTGTTTCTTTTGTTGACTAGAGATATATTAAGATCAGATTTTGAGAAAAAAAAATTCCCAAGAGGGTTGCAGGCACTTTATACACAAAAATTTTCGTTTATGCACTATTAAATATACAGAATTGAAATTTGGTAGGTATGTTTATTTCGGTTAGTAGAGATCCATTACGAACAGGTTTTGTGGAATTAAATTCATAAGGGTGAGTGCGGGGGCGTAATAGATAAAAACTTCTCGTTTTTGAGCCTAATTGACTTACAAAATTGAAATTTGGTATGCATGTATATTTGGTTGTACAGAGATCTACTAAAAACGAATTGAATGAAAACCGCCTTCCGAAGAGAATTACTGAGCCGTTATATACAAACATTTCCGTTTTGGAGTGTTATACATAAAATTATCCGTTTTAAACTATTACATCTGGAATTAATACAAATATTTCTGTTGTTGAGATCCGCTAAGAACGGATTTTACGAAAATTAACTTCCAAAGCGAGTGGTGGAGGTAAAAATTACACTTAAAAGACTTAAAATTTAGCAGAAATGCATGTTGTTTCTTTTTCTCAAGTAAATGTCTATTATGAAAGAATTTTTCTGTAATCACTGCCTACACCGGCGTTAAAAGATTATTCTTATATATTTGACTTAAATATATATATATGTTGACTGGCAGATGAACCTGCGAAATACCGAATAATCCAGCCATATTTCTTTTGCTATTTTATTTGCTAAAGCATTTCTATTTTGAAGTTCAATCTGTAATTTACTTAAAATTATTTAAATATTAATTAAGTTTTACATCATTACTGCCATCGTACTATACGTTAAAAGAGAGAAAAAATCGCACCTGAAAGTATTTTTCCCCAAAATTATTTCAACACTAAGTGATCTCCTTTTTATGAAGTTATGAGGCCGGTTGGCAATAGTCCTATTCTTGCTTCTCAGTGATCCGTTAATAACTATTCATTTATTCACTCCTTTTTATCAACTCTATATGTTTATTAGAATTATTTCTGTGAAGTGTAAACATAAATCAAATAGATAAATAAATTTACAATATTTTTTTGATATATATATATATATATATATATATATATATATATATATATATATATATATATATATATATATTAAAATAAGATAATCCTCATCAAAAGTTACTGATTAGTATAAATTATGATAAATAACCACAGAACAGGATAACCCTTACAACTGTGATAAATTACATCTGTGGCAATAACTATGATAAATATACATAACATTATTATTTCTTTTATGTGCACATAAAACAAAACGATTTTAACGGAAGCATTTCTGTCCTTTAAATTAAATTTTGTATAATTTATCTTACTCATCTGCTGCAAGTATGTTTTGCAATTTGTGAAGTTTAAATTAAATATACGGCCTTCCAAACATACATTTTTATACCATTTTTTTTAATTGCTCTCATAAAGGAAATTTAGTTTGTTTTAAATGAGTTATGAATAGGCATTTTTCGACAGCAGTAATTTCAGAAATAGGATGATAAATCTATTGTGTATTTTGTTTATATATATACATATAAAAATAGTTTATCGATATGGCTTAAACTCAGGTTAAAGAAAACTATTTTTTGCGATTACACAAATGTTTGATACTTAAATAACTATATAGTTCCATCCCACACAATGCTGGTGTTGCAGTATTTAATATACATATTTGTATATGAGTTCTTTTTTAGCTTTTTATAGTACATGTATATAATGTGAACTCTGGGTTTTTTTAACTAAAACTTTGCTTATTAGCCTCTATCTTTAATTTCAAAAGTGGTCCAAAAATTATCGCTTTATGCACTGAAATATCCAATATTCTGTTTCAATATCCAGTTTTATAAACTTAACCCTCTGACCGGAACACCAATTTTTGCCGCACTGAGAAACATCCGTCTGACAGACGGGTACGTAATTTTTTTTAGTTTTATTACCTTAAGGACTGTTTTAAATGTCCTTATAACTCATGACATTGAGTATGGATCATATAAGATGTGTGGTGTTAAATCAAGCCCAATAATATGTTTTAATCACTAGAATTGGGACTTGTATTTTTACAAAAACTGATTAAAAATTATTTATATTCATGTAAAAGTAATTAAAAAAAATAACATCAAACACAAAAAAAAAACTATAGAAATTTCCATTTGATAGACGGTGAAAGATAAGAAAAATTGCACGTATCGTGAAATGAAAAAAATCGCCATGTACCACCACGTGATGCTATTACTGGGGTAAATACAACTGAAGATGTCAAGGCACAGCCCACCCCAAAAATTACACCACAGCATTATCTGCAGGCATCAAAGCAAATCATGCCCGTCTGAGAGACGGATGCTCCGGTCATAGGGTTAAGATACTTTAAAGACAAAAGTATTACAACAGTTATGGACAAACTGCTTTACTGAATTCTGATGAATAGTTAAACAACAAATTACATTATTTAATGAATAATATAGGATAGGAATACATTCTTTTTAAAGGGTGTTTTTTAGAGGTATAGAACTTTAAATTGCAATAAAACAACGATGTATTATTCGATTGACATGAATTTTTTTTATTCGAAAGATAATCTTGTGGCATTACATTTTAAATATGGTTTCTGGCATAGGACTGCCACGGCTGGCTCAGATGTAGTCCAATCTGGACGTCCAATTTTCGATGACTTTTTCCAACATTTGTGGCCGTATATCGGCAATAACACGGCGAATGTTGTCTTCCAAATAGTCAAGCGTTTGTAGCTTATCCGCATAGAGCAATGACTTTACATAGCCCCACAGAAAATAGTCTAGCGGTGTCAAATCACAAGATCTTGGAGGCCAATTCACAGGTCCAAAACGTGAAATTAGGAGGTCACCAAACGTGTCTTTCAATAAATCGATTGGGGCACGAGCTGTGTGACATGTTGTGCCGTCTTGTTGGAACCACAGCTCCTGGACATCATGCTTAGTCAATTCAGGAATGAAAAAGTTAGTAATCATGGCTCTGTACCGATCACCATTGACTGTAACGTTGTGGCCTTCATCGTTTTTGAAGAAGGATTCCACCAGCCCATAAAGCGCACCAAATAGTCAGTTTTTTATGGATGTAACGGTGTTTCGACATACACTTGTTGATTAGCTTCACTTCAAATGCGGCAGTTTTGTTTGTTGACGTAGCCATTCAATCAGAAGTGCGCTTCATCGCTAAACAAAATTCGCTTATGAAAATCGACCATTATTTTCGAAATAAAATTGCACAATTTGAAAGCGTTGTTTAGGCGTGAGTCTATTCATGATGAATTACCAAACCAAACTGAGAATAAATCACTTGACAGCTGTTAAATCGGTCGCCATCTTGGAAAGTAATGCCAACTTAAACTTCTATACCTGAAAAAAAACACTCTTTATATTTATCATACATGAATAATTCAGGTGAATAGCATTTATAATTTTTGAATTAGTTAAAAGGTTCTTAATTGTGCACCATAATTGAGTTTCATTTTCCTGTTATGATACCTGAAAGTGGATTCATAATAGGTAGTAAAAGTCTAAGGTCACATTGATATTTGCTCCCGTTAATTCGAGAAGTACCTAAAGGAAAAGAAAAATCTAAACTTTTTCAACACAACCCTGATTCTAATTAATTCCAAATACAATCAAACCCCAATTTAAAGAATTCATCGGGCAGAATATCGTGTTTCTTTTAATCGGGGTTATTCGTTACATAGGGGGTCCAAAATAGTACAATTTTTTTAAACTTGATTTTTAGAAATTTTATAAGCAACTACACAAATAGTGCCCATGGTTAGAGATTACTCATTTTTTATTCATAAACAATTTGTTAAATATTTTGCAGCAGTTAATCGGAAAGTGTAAATCTTTAAGTCGCCCATCGGGTATAGTGTTTAGCAATGCTGATTGCTCTACCGCAGGGCCTGAGTTTGACCACGTGACTCAGGCTCTGCGGTACATGGAGAGGGCATGGATGTTTATAAATGTATAGGGCCTTTGCGGCAGGGGATACTCTAAATAGCAGTCGAGTCGCAAGTCCTCACGTGAGGCTGGTGGAAAGGAAAGATAGGTGGAAGTCCCCTGGTGCCCTCAGGGTGTTCTCCCCCAGAATTGGGGGGGATACGGGTCAAATCGTACTGTCATTTATATGGTGATCATAGCTACAGCTAACTACAAGCATCACTTTGCCCTTTGCCATGATGAATTTCGTGGGTTTTGATCTGCCCTTTTCGGATCAGATGGCATCTGAAACAACAAGAACAACAAAATCATGGAAATTTTCAAATATACCTTACGTTGAGGATTAGGATGAAATAGGAAACGAATTACCTGTCTTACTCAAGTCTCACATGGTTACACTCATGGCTCATTTACACCAGTAAAGTCTAATAATAGTATTCACCCTTTCCCATTGAAATCTGATACATGAAGAGTCTTTTTTTTTCCTTCCCGTATAAAATG
The DNA here is from genome assembly GCA_019973935.1 of Trichonephila clavipes. NCBI lineage: Eukaryota > Metazoa > Arthropoda > Arachnida > Araneae > Nephilidae > Trichonephila > Trichonephila clavipes. The sequence goes on from BMAU01005615.1 coordinate 24,523, forward strand.
ATATGTCATTTGAAAAAAAAAATCTAATTTTTTCTAACACAAATTAATTTTAACAGATCCAGCAGCTGAAATAATTCTTTAATTCTGATTTATTATTCGGTAAATAAGTTTTATTTTTCCCTTCATTTTAATCGAAAAAAAAGAAAAAATCATTAAATAGGGATTCGTTAAACCAGAATTCAGCTGCATATATATAATAATTAATAGCTATTGAGAGTAAGTTACCTTAATTAATAATAATTATACTGAAAATTACCTAATATGAATAATAAAAACGCAGAAGCACAGTTTGCCTATTTTGGGTACTAATAAAAAAGGTTAAGAGTCCTACGCCCTGATACATTGACAATTCAAAATACAGTTCTCAAAGATATGATTCAGACTAGCATCAACCCACCTAACTGCTATCTTCCACTTCGAACTGGATTTGCTAAACTTTAAATACCAACTTTCATTTACATAAACCATGGTTCCTTCACAGAAATAGGTTCTCAAATCAAATGATCCATTAAAATTATTTCCCCTTAAGAATTGGTTGAAGGACCCAAAGAGAAACCATTAAATAAAAATTTTGTTCTCAGTTCAGTGCTTCTTAAACTTTAAATATTTACGACCCAATATTCAATCATAATTTTCATCGTGCCCTCTCCCTCTATACAATAACAATGTATTGAATTCAATAATGCTATACTTCGACTTTAAAGCTACAATACGACTTTTAAACCTTTAATTGACACCGGCGTATTTAAGTCTCCCGCTCAGCCAAAGCTTCAATTTCCTTGGACGTATATAGACGTCTCTCTAAGTACGATCTTTTCTGTACACTCGTATCCTTAGAATTATTTCAAAAGATTTGGAATGTAATGAAACGCCTTGACAGTGTTTGAGAAGGATTTACTTATTTTAGAGGATTTGCTTATTTATTCCTTTTCTGCCCTCCCACATTACATCACATATATGCACGTATGGGGAAAACAGTATATTGGTGAATATAATTTTGTATGTATTTTTATATGTAACAATTCCATGGGATCACTGGTAATAATTAAATTTTTCTTAACTTAGTATTGTTAAATAAAAAGTTATAAAATACACACATTGTGCAGTACTGATACATTTATCAGTGTATTACATCAGTGAAAACGTGTATTTTTTTTTGTTATGTCAGATTGTATTTTGCTGCTTACACTTTCAGTAAATGAATAATTTTTTAAAAATAATTTTTCGTTTTTGACTTTTCAATGTACTCGCCCCCCTCGTAGAGTTATTCTCTCCCAGGGTGCATGCCTCACAGTTTGAGAAACGCTTATTTAATAACATTTTTTATTTTTCAATGTTAAAAACCCGTGAATCATCACTCTACTTTAATTTTATTTTTTTTTCCTTTTTTCGATATCTGAAAATATTCCATGTAGTTACCCGATCTCTAAAAATAAAATTCCGGAGGTCACAGGAAAATGATTCATTTTATGAATTATTCCCTTTTATTTTTCTTAAATATATGTATATATATATTTATATGTATAAGTTTTTGCATGTAGTTACATTTTCAAAATCGAAATCTGAATCTTCTCCAATTTTCTTCTTCTGTAAACATCCTAAAAATAGCACTGGCAGAAACTCCAGCCCAACCTGATTTAAATGATGTTAAGAAGGAAGCTTTTCTCAATAAAGCGTAAAAAGTATCCAACCAATCAGAACGTCTTTTACATCGATATTGATCGTTGAGGATCGACCACTTTAAGTAGCCGTATTTTTCTACGAGACCATTAAGAAATGTTCAATAAAGTATGTCATTTGAAAGAATTTCGAACGCTTCAGCGTTTTTTTCTTTTTTCTCTTCTACTTCTTTCTTTCTATTTCCACCAGTCTTCATGGTAACCTTCATTATTTTTATAATTTTTTTTTTCTTTCCTTTAAAAAACTTGCTAGAGGTTGAGCATTTTAATGGAAATAAATGCTGATACATTCTAGATTTCTTTTCTATAAAAATGTTTCGTAATACCCTTCGAACTGAAAGTCAATAAAACATGATTTAAGACAGCCGATGTTCGTGTGCGTACTGACAAATGGTGAAATGATGCCTTCTGGTGTCAGGCCATTCTACTTAGATGATTAAGTGTTTGAAATCGCTTTTATATATATTTTAATAAATTTGTAGAAAAGAGATAAAAACGCCAGAAATGAAATTTCCATCACTGATGTATAAATCACGGACGTTAAAAATGTATCTCCCGCATTGTGTTTCAGCTTTTAATAAAATGCTAATGAAGATAGCTGACAGGGAATTCCCGATGCTTTACGACGCTGACAAATGAAAAAGAAAAGTTGTTTGATCTCAGAGATAGATATTTGGATGGAGAAGAGCTCTTTTTCAATTTACTGAATAGGAAATTGTTACTTTAAAGAAGTGAAATTAATCGTTTTATGCTAGTGATCACATAATGTTGCTGCAGAGATTGTTGACACGTATTTTAATATCAAGCAAATAAAATTTAAATCTTTTTAAAAGTTGCTTTTATAAAGTTTCCCAAAGAGGATTCGTATCTTAAGAAAGATTAACTTAGTGTCATGGCTTACGTATGATTAGTGTGATTGATACGCATAAGCGAATTTTAATTATACTGACTTTTTATCGTATCTTTATTTTTACAGACCACTACCATAAAGCCGAAACCCGATAAATCAGTGAACCGATTCTTTCGATAATTTGGAAGTTTTCTAATTTTTCTTAAGTATCATGAATGAAATAATTAGATAAACACAAGTAATATAAAAATAATTTAAGTTAATTTCTACTTAGTTTAACAAAGCAAAATTTTATTTTAGTTACTTTTCATTAAATAGTTATAATTAATATATATATGTGTATACACATAACAGAATCACAATATTAAGTGACAAAATAGAAAACTATTTTCCTTGAAACTCTCCATTTTCCTTTCTATTTATAGTGTTGGACTATTTTTTGTTTGTTTGTTACTATTTATTCATTGATTAAACTTAGTTGTTCTAATAAAATAGCATAGTAAAAAAATCACATTATCAGAAATTATTTAATCTCAGGTGGGATTCTTACCCTCAACCTCTACAGGGACCTAACGAACGTTCTTGGTTTCTTAATTGTTCTTATGCTGTTGGACCATTATTTTTGTTCGTTACTATTTATTCCTCATTTAATTATTTTAATGAATTAATATTTGAAAAAAAAACTGCATTACCATCGTGTGTCATCCATTGCAAGTTTAAGAAAATGTATTTGAACTTGAATGGATCAATAGAAAATATATATTTTATTAAAGAATGAAAATTTGAACAAGATATGTATATATGAATACAAAAACATATAAATATATATATATAGAGAGAGAGAGAGAGAGTGAGCTAATAGCAGGAATTGATTGAATACCACTGAAGGAATGAAAACTTAAGATTCGGGTCTTTATGAGGGGAAAATATTGGAGTTTCTTTATGGCCATTGATTTGTCGTTTTTGTTTTGTTAGTTTAGTCTTCGAAAAATAGTAAAAATGATTAGTTTGAAATAAACTAATCTTCTTCAATAAAACTAGAGTGTAGCAAAGAACACATATTTACACGTAAGAACATTGAAATGCGACTTAAATCTAAAATCTAATTAAATCAATCATTAAAAGCAACAACCTTTTTCTGTGACATGTCAAAAACACATACCATATACGAACCTTAACAGTCTCCGAAGAATTCTCACATTGAGATTCATGACAAAAGGATGCTAACTTTTGCAACAAAATTTGTAAAACTAAACAATTAAATATCAACAAATAAAATAAACACTAAGTAAAAGTTAGAGTTACATAAATTATCGTAAATTATTAAATCGTACCAGACCATAATAGTATGAAAAAGAGAATAGTTTCAACGTTAATGGATATATTAAAAATAATTTCAAGAACACATATTTCATATTAACATATTAAATTTTTGATTTAATTGGAAGTCATGTGTTCGTTATGATCTAGCTAGAACTGTAGATATATCTCTCTCACTAATTTTAGAATTGAAATTGAACATCACTACCTCATCTGTATTGATTTGGGTTTAGGTTCCCGTACTTGTCCTCTAACTATTTGGCCTCTAGTTTTAGACTTGGCGAAGTTTTACGACTAATACTATTGTGAAAAAAACATTATAAATTTTACTTGGGCTGAACATAATTGTATTTAAGCTGCCGTCTTAGACTTATGGCGGTTATGTTTAGGTCTGGTGTAGTTTTAAGAAAAATGTCGAAAATATGACATTTATTTTGAGTCTCAAACCTCTTGGTACAAAGATTAATAGCATACCTCAAACTTTTCACACCTTCTCAGGTTTGTATCTCAAAGTGGTAGTTCTTGGCAATACATGTGACCAATCTACTAATTCTCTTACTGCCTATCAAATTCAATCAGTTTGAATCAAATTCGAAGCACATATTCAGACAGAAAAATACAGGAATTGTCGTGAAAATCCACAGCAGTGTAATTCATGCACTTGTTTATAATATATGGGTTTTAAAATTTCAAAATATTCCACAAATAATAACTATTTTTTTCTCTTTTAACTCGTAATAGGATAGCTCTATCCCTCATTATTGTATAGAATAAAAAGTGCGAAACACATTTAATACCGGAAAAAATGTGTCAAATTTCATAAAAATTAGATGTATGATAAAATAAGAAGTTCTCTAAAGGATATTGAAGCCAGAATATAAAATCAATGCTTTAGTACTTTTATATATGGAAATTATTCCCAATTAAGGGTGTATTCCTTAGCATTAAACGAAGAAAACCTTAGTAGAAATATCTAACTAGTAAGCTCATTCAAGCGAGGATCATCTTAACATAACAAATAATTCAACAGCCAAAATAGTTTGGCTAGAAATATTACAAAGGAGTATTCACTAAATGTATGTATAATTTTAATTTGAATAATAGTCGATTGACTTTAATGTGGGTAGATTGGAGTTACATACTTGTTGATTAGTGGATCGTATTCAGCTGCTTTTTCACAACCAAACAATTTATTTCTAAATTTAAGATACTTTTTTGCTCTCTCTATATATACACACATAACAAACCATTGATCTTTGTGCATTAGAATGAAATCTTACTTAGGACATGCATTTATATATATTTAAAGAGAGAGAGATGTTGTCTTAGGCCTATAAATATTTTCTTCTTCAATTTTTCTTGCACTCTTATGTGTGAATTTTCTACTGAAGGGAAAGGTTAGGATCCTATAATTCAAGCTTCACCTTACTTTACTGTCCTAAGTCAGCGACAAGTTCAGAAAACATGACATTTTTCCATTTGTGTTAGTTGACTTTTCATTATATATTGGGTTTTTGTTCTTCGTTTTCTTTTTTTCAAATTTTATCTTTCTGTGTTACGTAAGATATTTAATTGTCAACATTTCACAAACACACATACACACACACACCTATATATATATATATATATATATATATATATTTTTACCTTGTAAAATTTTTGAAATTTCTGAGTAATACCACCCTGAACACTGATTGATTGATTGATTGAATATTAATGTCGCAGTGTTCAGCTGCACGAGGGCTTTTGGCGACGGACCACGTAATTTTGAACCATGGTCAAGTGACGTGGACGACACCTGAGCTGGCACCCCCCTCTCCTAACTACCACACCACACCAACGGGAGGACGTTTCAGCTCTCGACAGATTTAACGTGCATCGCTGCCCTACACGGCGGGTCTTTAGTGGTACAGGGTTCGAACCCGTGACAAAGCAAGCCACGGTCCGATACCTATACCACTCGGCTACCGCGGCCACCCCTGAACACTGACAAAACATTGAAGTTGGAAACCTCTTCAACGATTAAATATTCAAAATATCTAAATCTGAGCTCAAAATCAGTGACAGATAACATACTTGTTTAATGTTGTATTATCTAATCTCGTATACAGTATTTTCCCCCACATTTGAATCAACAAATTCTCCCTACAAAACATTACACTCAAAACACTTTCATCCCTCTAGGAAGTAAGTCCAGACATCTCATCAAATATTTACAAAGATTCATTCAGTCCATATGAACGAGTTCAATTAGTAAATTTAATTACCACCTCTTGTCACTTCTACCATAACCCTAACAAACGAAGGGGGTCTTAGCCCACCCTTCCGCATCGTCTGTAAATCTCAGACTGGTGTTATACAAATTCGTTACTTTGCACGATCTCTGGTTGGAGTACAGTCCATTCTCTAACGAGGAGATCATTATTTTCCAGCTTGCTAGTTGGCTCAATAAATTGCCAGGAGATGAGAGAGGTCTCCTCTAGTTACTAGGATTAGTGTAGCATATTTAAAGGGATTGTAGTACGCCAGCTTGTCGTCTGGTGTGTGTGTTGCTAACTTCGTGTTATACTGAAGGATTTTCTGGTAAGTTGTCGTTTGGAGTGTTTGCGAGTACAAAAGGTGTATTGATGGTGATAAAATGAGTATAATTTGTTATGAAAACACCGTCTTTTTTTTAAAGAACCAATATTTTGTTTTGTAAATTAGATAATAATTGATGTGGTTTCTTATCTTAGTGTAAAACTTCTTACTATAGTATTTAGTTTAAAAAAATTTTAACTTTTCATAACATAAAACTAATTTATTTATGTTGTGTGATAATACTTGAACGAAACAATACAATTTGCTTTCTGTGTGCTTATTTCTTTCCACTAAAGAATTAAGCGTTGCCAGAGTAACTACTTATTATAGTCAAGAGAATTTTAACAGCGATTTTCCAAGTGACTCCAGTGTTAAAACACTAATTTTATCAAAAAATTTAATCACACGAATTAATAAGTTTGTTTGTCGCACGTTAGATTATATTGAAAACATAGTAGAGGAAAAGTGCAATTTATCTGTCATCATCTTTAATTTATTTTGGGACAAAATTATATCGTCCACCGCCGATAGTCTCGATGTAACTATCATATTAGTCTGAATGTAATGCACACCGAAATTTTTCGTAAAGGTATTTGGGGGAGAGGGAGTCCAAATTTAGAACCTTAACTGAAGTGGGCTTCACTCAGCCAGTGTGTTAACTGCCCTTGGTACGCCTGTCCGAAGTATGAACCTCTGCATTGCGCTGCTGTCTGTGAAACTATTCCAAAGTTTGAAATGCAATACAATGGCTTTGACAGTATTAGCGAAGGATTTACTTATTTCTATATTCCTGTTCTTACCCACTAATACATCGCATAACTACATGCTCTTGAGTAAAATACCATTACATTAGGTAGCGAAACGAGCAACGGTTCCTCAACAGTTAAGAAGTTATTACAGTGCTTTTCGAACTTTCAATATTAGCGACCCAATTTTTAGTCCTAATTTTCATCACGTCCCGCACCCTATATAGTGACAATACACTGAATGCAATGATCATATATTTTTACGCTAAAGCTACCATATGACCTTATTAATAAACCATACAAATTATCAATGTTATTAAATTTTGAATATGTTACTTTTAAGGAATATTTTTATTTGATTTTTAGTAATATCATAAGTATTATGTTATATATATATATATATACTTTTCATAGATCATAATGTTTTGTTTTCTTTCATTAAACTAATAAGTTTTTTAACAACCTTTTATGTTCGACTTTTCAATATCCTCGCACCCCACACTGATGGTTATTACGCCCCCTAGTAAGGCGCGCCCCACAGTTTAGGACAAGTTGGGTTAATGCTGTTCATTCATATTTCATAAAAGAGTTCAATTGAAATAAAATTTAGTCACAAAAGCCGTTATTTAATAATAATTAATAACAAGGGTTATACATTTATGGATATAAAATTAAGAAACGTGGAACAAAATTAAGTCACATTAGGTAAATAGTAAGAGATAATAAAACATTCCATTTCCTAGACCTCGATATAAACATGAAAATGCTTTTTTTTAACGTGAAATGATAGTAGAAAAAACCGCTTTAATTTCAGTTTAACTCGGAATATATATCGATGGTATTCAGTAAGTGAGTGTGTATAATCGAACTGTAAGGCAACATAAGGGTTATTGGTAAAGCATCTCGAAATTTAACCCCTTAAGTGCTGTAGGCGTATATATACGTATCTCTAATGGTGGTGTTAAGTGCTCTAGACGTATATATACGCCTTTCCGAAATGCGATCCTTTTTTTCGTGCTGTTATCAGTAAAACTATTCCGAAAGATTTGACATGCAATAAAATAAACTTGACAGTGTTTGTGAAAAGGTTTCACTTAGTTCAGAGAAAAACTTACTTATTTGTGCCCTTTCTTTCATCCCTTCCCTAATACACTGCATAATAGTGCCTATGTGAGAAATGGTGGCCCTGAGGAACGAATCGCGTAACTTTTAATCGGCAGTTAATGGGTTAAAACACTATCAAGTGATGAGGACGAAAACTAAACTTTTTTTTTTGCATTCCTTAGACCAACTACCATACCATATCACCCATACCAACGGGTGAATTTTGAGCCAGAACAAATTTAACGGGCATAAACCCGTCTATATCATGGCTTTATATTTAAAAGATATAACTATCTTTTCATGAAAGCTATAACTATCTCTTGCCATGAGTTCTAACGAACTCATGACAAGAGATAGTGACCATGATGATAGTGACCTACGAGCTTGTGACTATGAACACAAAGCTACCATGGTCCAAATGCCGATGCTAATTCCATCTTAGAATCTTTTCTAAAATCTAACTTCAATCTTCCTCAATTTTTAAAAGCTATGTCATAGTATCTGAAATCTTCAAAGATATAAACTGAAATATTGAATGGTTTTTTCGAAAGAATGTTATCAAAAAAAGTTCCTTCCCTGTTCCTTCATTTGTAATTATCTCTTAACATTATTATTTTTCAAAATAATAATAAGAAGACGAATTTTTAGAAATTTTTTCAATGTTTTATTCTCTTTTTAAACTCTGAACAAACCAATCAACTGAATTAAATAAAATTTAATTAGTCTGTTTAAACTATTAAAATTCGTTGGTAAACAAACGTGACTATCTATGTCCGTCTGTCATCTCACGAACTGCAACACGCAGAAATTCCCCAAAAATACCAAAAAAAAAAAATTGGAAATAATCCGCAAAAGCCGTTTTGACCATTGGTATTCCGATATTGCAATTAGCTGATAGGATTTTAATTGAAAACATTAAAAACATTCAACTCAATATTCACCTGCATTGTTGTAACAACGTTATTGTTATAAAAATGAAGTAGTTGGCGCCGAAAATCGATTTTTCAGCCAAACTAGACATTTCGGATCCGCATTGTTACAAAAATGCAGTGGAATTATGCTTTTTAGCCTTTTTAATTCATACATTTTTAACTAATTGTAATTTCGGAATTCAAATCGTGAATCGTGAAATTTCGGAATTCCGTGGATCACTTCCCATCTTTTGGTACCTTCGGATGGCGTTTCTGTGACTAGCGATTCGTGAAAAACAAGAAGTCGTTTCAATAGTAACCAATAAGACTTTTTTGATTCCTTATTTAACAAAAATGGATAAAATTTAATATTTTTTTAAAAAAATAAAGCTGTATTGTTTTTTACTATTTTATTACTAAATTTATTTAATAATAAATTCATACATTGTCTATTTTATTGTGAATAAACTGGATTAACTTTGTTAATTATGATTCTGGAATAGAAATTTGGAAAAATATTTTTCCCTGAGGATAAAAAAAAAGTTTTATGCCCGGAAAAGCCCATGCAACGCCGGGCTGAATGGAGAGAAAATAAACCTGTCTGACAGAAAAACAAAGTAGATTCAGAAAAGGGGATTTAAATGACATTAACACAGAAATCCCTCACATCGCTCTTATACAAACACCCATAAATGCTGTTGTCCAAAGAGAAACGGAAAATGTCCAAGGGGATAAAGTTATACCCTCGGAAAAAGCCCGTGCAAGGCCAGGCATAACGGGGAAGGGGTAAACGGACCCGTCCAACGGTGCAAAGAAATGGATGAAATTTCAAAAAAGAGAATTTTAATGATATTAATATAGAAATCACACACACACACAAGGAAGAGCTGACACTGAGAGGGAAAGGGGTAACTTCCTTGGCAAAACGCTACACACTTGAAGACGCGTGTGCAACACCGGACTAAATTGAGAGAAAAGTAACCACTCTATAAAGGAAGGGAAATTGAAGACACACACACATTTCAGAAAAGATAATTTTGATGTCATTATAGAAATCACTCATATGGCTCATACACCCTCACGATAAGGAAAAAGGAAATGCCCATTGAATAAAGTTATATTCTCTGAAAAAGACCGTGGAGCAGGGCTAAGCGGAAGGGAAACAAACTCATCTGACGGAGCAAACAGGGGGAAGAAATCTCGAAAAAAGAGAATTTTAATGATATTTATATAGAAATCACACACACAGCAGGAAGTTGATACCGAGAGGTGAAGATGAAATTTACACACAATGAAATTTATACCCTCAAAAAAGCCCGTGCAATGCCAGGAAATGTAGCTAGTATTTATAAAATTTTTAGAGTACTGAATCAAATTTCTTTCCCATTCAGAAACAATATTTCTAAAAGCTCTAATACATGAAATGGATTTGCTTACTTTTGAAAAACAATATTAAAAAAAAATGTTTAACATACTACTATAAAGTTAAAAAACCCCTCTTATTTTAAAAATGATTTTCTGTGCTGTTATCTCGTAAATCCCTCTTTACTCAGAGGTAATAGTATTGTGAGATGTGTTTTTTTAATTTTAACTTCCAGCAGATTTCATCTTAAATATTTCAAAACTAAACCAATTTTTTCCATTACAATGCACATAAATAACTTCACGTTTAGATGTAAAATAAATTCACCCAAGTCCTTAAATTTGCCAGTTATTGCGTGAAATCCGGACAAAAAGGTTGAATAAAAAACCTTCAATTTGTTTTGCTTCCCATACAGATTTAGTTTGAAAAATACACTTCACATGAATATACTTCACTTTAAAACAGAAAAATAAATCAAGCACACAGAGAAAAGAGAGGAATGCATATAAATGATGGTATAAAACAAGAAATTGAAAGGATTTTAAATTATATATGCAACTGAAAAAGCTTTGGGTTTCTTGAAGGAAATAAAACTTTATGTTCTCTGATTTTTGTTTCTGTATGTATATGCTTTTACTTGTCACAAACTTGACTTTTATCCTAATGATGTGATATTTCATAAATTCTATTTTGTTTCCCCTACAAAACCATTTTTTCTTGAATTTCATGATTCAACATAAAATATTTTGCGTTCTTAATGATGTACGAGGAAAAGTAAAATCATTAGTCTGTTCAGGAAGAAAAAAAAATGATTAAGCACGTCTATTTTAATTTTTTTTCACTTGGATAAAGATAAATTTATGATTTTTTCCCCTTGTTGTAGAATTATAGTAAATAAAATTTCAGAAAAATTTGTCATTATTCATATGTTCATGCTTTTTTTAATATTATTTATACATCGTCAAAAGTGTTTTAAATAAAATCAGTCCTTTTAATTTAGTACATATTTTAGTAATAAAATTTTACTGCGGAAGTATTAAAGTTTTATACATTACTAGCCGTTACCCACCCGCTTCACTGGGTATTTCACGATGTTGTATATATATATACTGTCTACATACATATGAATTATTGATATCTAGCACTAATTGAAAAATATATTTATAGCTATTACACTCTCGCCCCTTGATATAAAAAGAACATAAATTATAATATCTAATTTCTATTTACATCTAAAAAAGAAGTAGAAAGATTTTTTTCGCTCACTTAACCTAATAATCAAGTGGATTTCCACCAAAGCAACTTTCAGTGGATCTCTACTCCATAAAATAAACATGCATGCTAAATTTCAAGTTTAAATCTAACAGAGCAAAAACGGAACTTTTATCATCAACACCTCGTTGACAGCATTCTTAGCGGATTCCAATTCAACAAAAAAGAAGCATGCAAACCAAATTTTATTATTATAGTCTTAGCAGTTCAAAAAGAGGAATTTTGTCTATCAATAAGCCCCAATAACTCTCACCGCTTCCCTCTTGGAGTTGATTTCCGTAAAATCCATTCTTAGCGGAACTCTATTCAACTAAAGAACAGTGCTCAACAAATTGCAAGTAAATGAGTTAAATTCAAAAATAGGAATTTTTCTATAACACGCCTTAATCCCTCGCAACCCCACTCCTTTGGGGGTCCGTTTTCGAAAAACTCTTTGTAAACGGAACTCTATTCCATAAACAAAACATACCTTCTCATTTTCAAGCAGGTGGTTCTATTAGTTGAAACGCGGAAATATTTATCTATTACGCCCCTTAATCCCCCTCAGTGAGCCTTGGGGATCAATTTTACCCAAAACTATTTTGTAGCGGATCTCTGCACCATGAAAGGAATTCGCTTACCAAATTTTAAGACTGTACGTCTAATAGTTTAAAAATGGAAATAATTATCTATAACGCCCCTTAAGCCCCCGCAACGCCACTTAGGAAACGATTTTCACAAAACCCATCTTATAGCGGATCTCTACTTAATGAATGGGATCAGCTTACTAAATTTCGAGTTTTACGTCTAATAGTTTAAAAAAGGAGTTAATTGCCTATAGCGCCACTTAATTCTCTACAACGCCCCTTGAGAGTCGATTTTCACAAAACCCATTTTGCAGCGGATCTGTACTCTATGAAAGGAATCCGCTTACCAAATTTCAAGACTGTACGTCTAATAGGTTAAAAATGTAAATAATTATGTATAACGCCCTTTAAGCGCCCTCAACGCCCCTTGGATGTCGATTTTTGTAAAAATCATTATGTAGGGAATCTCTACTTTATGAAAGAAATCTATGTACCACGTTTCACGACTGTACATCTAATAGTTTAGTAATGGAAATAATTATCTATAACGCCCCTTAAACCCCCGTAACGCCCCTTGGGATTCGAACTTTGCAAAATCCGTTCTTAGCTGACGTCTACTCCATGAAGGGAACCTACCTACCAAAATTCAAGTCCGTGGGTTTAATAGTTCGGGAGATATCGTGATTAGTCAGTGAGTCAATGAGTCAGTGAGTGAGTGAGTGAGTCGCTTTTCTCCTTTATATATATAGATTGACATGTAGTAAAATTTTTTATTAAATAAAGTATTTCTGTTGAAAAAACACATTTTTATATCTATTTTATTTTTTTTTCATAGCAAATTTATTTTAAAAAACATATACCTAAGTATAAGTAATGTTCAAAAGCTTAAAAAAAAATGAAAAAATAGCCCCCTTGAATAAATATTTTAGAAAATCAGAAAAATTTCCCATTGAGATTTGGCAGCTCTCATTCCGATTTTTGCTTTATTTTAACACTGTGGAAATCGCTTAACACGAAGCTGAGGAGACTGAAATATTTTTTTCGTGTTAAAAGAAATTCGTGGTACAGGATATTGAAAAAGATCATATATTCAACATTATTAATTTTATTAAGTTACATAGATGTGTATACGTGCAATGTACTTAATAAAAATCAATGAAATAAAAACATTCCCAATAAAATAAAGTTTAATACAAAATTTTCAAGTTTTTTGAAAAAGAAACTTTTAATGAATTTTCGGAATATACTCTGGTATTTTTTTCTTTGCATTGTATTTTTAGTATCAAATTGTCATCAAATTGCTTGATGTTGTACATTTTTCTATTCATTTCACATTGGATGGTACTTCTAAATAACTGCTCATTCTTTTTACGATATTCCTCATTTCGGATGGGAACAGGAGCTGCCTTATTCCTTTTATTTTCTTAGTCAGAATCTGCACCAATGATAGTTTTTAAGCTTTGAACAAACTTCAAAATGTATTTGCCGTAATTGGGACTGCACACATATTATCATCATCTACTGCAATGCATTCTTCTGTTAATACAATAAGACAGTCCAGCTAGAGATTTTCACATTTTGTTCCTTCTCAGAAGGAATTTTTTTGTGTGTGTTAAGCTGTTTTCCTTTTATGCTAAGGGGTAAAAAGACATCAAAATACATATTTGTTTCTCGGAATCATTATATTATTTAGCGTTAACTGATATTTCGCCTTAAACATTTTCGTATTAAACGTATTTCCTTATATTTCTATTCATACTATTCTTGCCTAAGTTCCTTTCCCATAGTTGCTTATGAAAATATCAATACAGAAATAAACACATTTGTATTTTTGTATGCAGCGCATTGAACTGGGATGTATTCGATATGAGATATTGCAACATTATATATTTCTTTAACACCTAAAATAATAATAGTTTTATTACATTGAGAATTAAAGCAAAGTGTGTGTGTGTGTGTAAATTAAAAGTCCTAGAATAATATATATCTTCTCCAACTTCAATAGTAACTTCATGTTTCAATATCTTCTGTCAATTATTCAATTTATATCAACCTGAAACCTGTTTCCTTTTTCCCTTACTAAAATCATAAATTAATCATTCTAGTTGCTATTTAATAAATTCGTTAAAATATTGCAGCAATAGTATTAATTTCCAACATTATTGTATTATCGGAAAAATATTTATTACCTTATCTGCTTAATTTTTCTTTGTTTTATCATTTAAGTATTGGGCTTCCTTATAGATAAGTTCTTGAATTATATTTCCCCATTTAATTGATAGCGCGATTCTTTTAAATACAAATGAATAATTTCATGAAAATTTCATTTCAATCGGAAAATAATTAATTTCTACCACTAAATATCGAAAATTATTCTTTCATTTTATCAATGGTGGCATTGGCTGTAATGTAACATGCAGTTTTGCTTTGTTTTATTATATGAGCAAGCCTTTTGATCAATAAATTTAACAAAGTTCCAATTTCATGTTATCTGCATTATTAATATTCTTTCATTTATTGATATATTTGTTATTTGAAGTTCCAGCTTGTTTAAGGGAAGCAAAGTTCCAGTAAATAAAGGATTAAGTATAAAATTTATCAATCATTGTTATAATCGCTACTCTTTTGAGTTTGGACTGTGATAAATTACTTGTAACAGAAAATTATATCATACTAACACGCTTTGAATCAAATGAATGCATTTATTTATCGTTGATCTAGATTTGTACAATAGCATATTAGTGATATATTTGCTTGCTTGATTTTGTTAAGATTTAATCTTATAACGATAGTTAAAAAGTTTCAATTGTAGGTAAAAATTATTTTTAAAATATTTACACATCTTTTCTTTTCTGGCGTAGCTAGTCGTGAGTGCGTCATGTAGCAAAATTCCTTAGGGGCTATTTTAAGGGCCCTTTAACACTTAAACGATTTTTAGCTTATGCATTTGGGGGCCCCTATAACTTTTAAACGGCTGATACTGCGGTAGCTACGCCCCTGCTTTTCTTTCTTTTGACCAATATAAGAATGAAAAATAGGAAGAAAAAAATTCATAAATTGTTACATATAATTCTATATTAAATTTAATTTGAATATGTGTATTATAACGATAAAAATTAAATGCAAATTTGTATTAACTATGTATAAATATAACCTAAATATATATTAACATTAGGAATGATTCATAATTCGATTCTTTTAGTCGAAATCTGTAACAGTTTTCTTTAGTGACATCCAATTATAATACATTGTTAAGCATATCTAAGAGTTCAAAAAATGTAATTTTTTTGTATGTTTTATATTGTTGTCCTTATTACTTGTCACACTCTATCTACAGAAACTTCAGATCAAGGTCTACGAAATTCCTCAGGGAAATGGCTTAGTTGTACGCCTATCATTAGCCTTAGCTTTGAGCACTCACCATACACGAGACAATATGATATAGCTAAACTACTTCCGAATTTTGGAGGAAACATTTTGGGGAGGGATTAGGGACATCTTGCTATCTTCCACCAACCTGATAAGAGGTTTTACGGCTCGACGAATATTTAGAGAGCTTTCGTGCCGTGAAGGTACTATTCATTTACAAGCACCTGGGATTTTTCTGATATTCGAACCCAGGCCCTACGGCACAGTAGTCTGTGTCACTAACCACTTTAATGGTTTTTATTATTACAAACATAAAGTCAACTTAAAACTGTTGCACATGAATCAAATAATCATTAACCCTTGACATGTTAAGGTGAGTTTAAGGAATTTTTGAACATAAGTTATCTTCCCTCTATTTTAAGGGAATTGTCCTTTTTTAGTAAATGTGGATTCTGCAACCTGGGATTTCCCGTCAGTGTTTCCTGAATTTAAATACTTCTTTGAATTATACTATACTCATATTTTTCCTTATTCATTTTGCGCCACAAATATTCTAATTTAAAAATTATTTTATGTTATCAAGTGCTTTGCTCGGGTATTATACATAAATGTGTAGCTCTTGTACATATAAAATCAACCAACAAATTAAATATAATTTTAAATTTCAATTATTGTTTACTCCGAAAATATTTATAACGATATGTAATTTTTTATATCATTCAACGAAATGCTTTCGTTTACATTTATTACTTTGAAGCATAAAAATTCTTAAGTATCCATTTTGAAAACAAGCAAACAAAACTATGTAAAATTTAAAAATTTATAGACTTAATGCATATTCCTATTAAAGAACTGAAGTAAATTTGTATATTAGCACATATCTTTAGAATAATTGTTCAAATTTGAGGAAATATATTTTTCTCGTGTTTGTTGGGATGCTTTAAGATTATTTATGTATTTAAAATTATACTTACACACGTTTAACAAAGTTTAATTACTTCAAAAATTTGTTTTAACAGCATTAAGTAAATTTAGTACAATATTTCGATAATTCAATTCAATAAATGTACAGTGCAGGGCATGCTTGAGGAATTAGTGCTTATACATTTACAATTGTTAAGCAAATGGATAAATAAATGTTAAATTTAATTAAATGCTGAAAAATATTGGATTAGAATTGTCAATGTTACTTATAAAGTAGAAATTTAACTTTAAAATCACCATTCTGATAGAAAATTTAAGTTCTAGAGATGTAATAGAAAATAAATTTCCTTTTTACATGACCAATTAAGGAAATTTAACTTTCAAAGAAATTGAATTGTCTTTGTGATTAATCTTCATATGATCAAGCTGCAGATAATTAATTAAATAGTTTTAAAAAGGAATATGTTGCGTGTGTGGGTATTACTTCTTTTTTATCTATATTTAAAATTTATACAATTCATAAAATTAACATAATACCAGTTATCATATCCCCCTCCTACAAAAAAAAAAAAAAAAACCCAAAATTATTTATATATTTTTAAAACATTAGTCTAGTATAATTATTTAAAAATATATTTAGTAATTTTTTGATTTAATTTCTATTAAAAATTTTCAAGTTTTTTTTAGTTGTAAGTCTCATTTAAGAGTAAATACATAAATATTTTATTCAAACTTCTCCTTGGCTTTAAATAAAACATAACACCTAACGGTAAAAATTGTATTAATGCAGTGCATCACTTTTGATATCTTTAGGAGGAAAGGTGTTCGAATTTAATTAAAGTCTACTGTATTAACACTTTCTAAAAAAGAAAAAAAAAAGAAAGATATTACGTAGACGAACGAAGTACACCTACAACTTTCTCTCACTTCGAATATTTACATTCACAGTGCATTCCATACAATTACAAACCTTAAAAGCGTGAACTACCGGTCATTTTACCGCACATTTAACGCCCCATAACGCTACTACTTTTATGAATAAATTACTTTTCATCCACGCCTGATCTTATACTAAGCGCAAAAGTGTTCCTCAGAGACCCAAGCAGGGAGAGGGGGGAGGGACCCTACACTCACAAATATTCTCTCCAGCATAAAAACATCTACCTTTACTCGTAACTGCCAAAACACATTACGCCCCTGTTGCCACCGAAGCGAAGTTAATATACCGCAACGCGATGGGTTTAGGTTCAGCCCTAGAGGGGAGTCCGTACCACGCTGTTATGCAATATACCCCTGGGTTTCCACAGGCCATGTTGCTGAGAACTATACCAGATATTTTCATATATACTTCCCGCCGAATAGAAAAGATGGAAGGATGGAAAGAACAGTGGGGGTGTGGGGGTAAGAAGTATCGGATAAAGCCATCTCTTTGCCTCCCCCCCTCGTCTTTCATCCACAATGGCTAAAACAGCCAAAGTGCCTTTATCACTTTACGGTTGGCTTAATTACATAGAGCGGCCATGTTCCTTTTGGGCAAGGTCACCCTTTCTTTTCATGAAAGCGCGGCCCTGCCACCAGCAGAGAAGGGTCATGTTATTAATTATCGTTTGGCGCATATATATATCGGGGGGAGAGAGAGAAAATTAATTCCACTGGTGGTTATTAAAGAAAACTGAGCGGGGCTTTTCGCCATAAAACACACTTAAACGGAGGGTAGCGCGACAATTTTTTTCCATCCTCTCTTTTTGTAGATTATTTTTTTATTATTATTATTTTTGGTTTTTATTCTCGTTTGTCTTGAATGGTGGGGAGGGATGAGTATATATATATTTTTTAACAACGCCCCAATTTCTATGCTGCTGCTTTGTGGAAATATTTTGGTTGAAGAAAGTAGATTGGGAGAAGAGCATGAGTTTTGGTAGGTTATTAAATTTTTTTCTCCTATTTTTTTTCAAAAGGGAAGAGCAAAAGCATATTTTGTCGGGTGGAGATATAGATTAAAGTGGAATATCGACCAGGTCTTGAATAAACCTCGTGTTCCTTTGAAATGTATAAAATGGCGATCTTAAAGTTCTTTGTTTAAGGAAGCGATTCAAACTTTATACTCCGGTCGACTGAGACATAAATTAATTTCTTTAAAGGAGACAAGTCGGTGAAATATCGATTAAAGTTTTCATAAGTTTCCTGAATGTTTGAACAGAAGGGGAATAAATTGGTGCACTGCGTATGGAAATGAAAGAATTAAATGCTCTTTTATTATATTTTAAATGAAACAATTTCTACTTTTAGGAAAATGAGAGAATTCCTTTCATCAAAAATGCTTTATAAACATAGTGCATTATATAAGGAGATATTGGCACTCAGAGAAATGAAAAATATTTCAAACAAATTAACAGAAAATTATTACCTTTAATTTGACTATGTAAGTTATAACCCATCATTTTAAGTTTAAAAGAGTTATGAAAAATAACGGAAAAGGCTTATATAATACGATTCAAATGTTGTACACTTTAAGAAAGCAATACAAAATAACTTTGACGGAATTAACAGCAGTATGTACTCATTGATGCTTTGCAAAAATATTCAGTGGTTAGAAAAATTTTCTTTATCTGTATTTTGACAAAATTACATTAAATGGTCAATTTTGTTGAAGATTATGCCGGGATTACAGGCATTTAAACAGATTTATTTGGTGAAATAATTTATTGCATTAAATTATTTTTAATAAAAATATGCAGAAAATATATATATTTATTGTGTATTAAAAATTATTTATTGAAATATATTTTTAGTTTTTCGTGATTTGTATTATATGTAATTGTAAGTCAAATTATATAAATCGAAACATATCAAATTGTTTTTAGAAGTTAATAGTGGAAAGCATATTATTTTACTTTAGTTTACCTTGATTATTTATTATTATTACTATGTTGGTTTCCTTTTTTATTTAAATTTGCATTTCTTCTGCATTTAAAAAATCTTTTCGAACTGTCATGTCTCATTTATAACAATATTTTAAATAAAATATAACTTTAACGATTCGTTCTGTCATACATGAATAAAAAATTATGCCGCTAAACTACGCCTAAAATTTCAGTCTTTTTTTAAATTTTGAATAATTTGTATTAAAAAAAAATTGAGTTAATTTTTTGTTGATTTAATATTCTTATACAGACAAAAATAAAAATTATAACTTACATTAAACATTTGATACACAATTAAAATTTAGCAATTCTAAATGAAAATACTGAAATTGCTAATTATTATTTTTTAAATATAACGTGCACATAATTTCAGAGGACATGGAAAATACGTTTAAGTAATTTTAAAATTTATTCAACATACATTACTATATATCTTTAACTAGACTATAAAAGAGTATTATTTTTGCTGTTAATTTAAGGCAGTGCTTCTCAAACTTTCAATACTGGCGCCCCCTTTTCAATCACTATTTTCATCGCACCCCCCTTATACATTAATAATGTACTGAATGCAATAATAATGCAATTTGACGCTAAAGCAACAATCTTTGTTATAAACCGTACAAATTCATGACATAAGTATTAAATTTTGTATATGTTACTTTTAAGCGAAAAAAAAAATTAAGTAATAGGATAATTATTATGTTATTTTTCCTTTCTCTAATTTTTAAATTGGAACATATTGCAAAATGCGGTGGTTGCTTAGAAAACAAAATATAAATATCAGCTAAATATAGAAAAAGAACTCAGAGGGTCAATTTCTAATCATAAGCATTCCTTTGAAAAACTTTGCTCTGTAAGACAAGCCCATGGAAGTCGCTAATACTTATTAAACTTGTTCTTAATTTAGTATTAATTAATTAGTTATAAAATACTCTGTGCAGCACTGATACATTAAAAGTATACCGGCTGAAGTACCCGCTCTTTGCACAAGTTCATTTATAAGAAAATAAAACATTATTGATATAATCGCTTAATTGTAAGGAGAGTACAGCCAAGTGCGTGACAATGTTTACGAAAATGTAAAATGATTTTTTTAAAAATGATTATGATTAGTTTTAAGCGAACTGTAATTTTAAGTCTCAAAGAATTAGCATTTAGAATGGGGATGTTGAATAATGAACAATAAAAAAAAATTCTGATGAAGATTAATTGTATTATTTTTAATATTTAAAGCGAAAATACTTCAACATGTTTTAACCCTGGAGCAAGCGCGCACTAGATACTAATGGTCGAGAGAGGATATTGAGTCACCCCAATCCTTTTTTTATAATAGTTTTTATAGTACACAATAAAAATCGTAATTCCAGTGAATAATTCAACTAAGAGAAAATATACTCACCTACTTTCAAGGACACAGAAAATATTTTGGAAAAAATGTTATCACACCGGGGGAACTCAGACAAAACAAGTACCTTAAGATCGTAAAAACAACGTCTGTCACTCCCCAAAAAGAGGGAGGTATGTGACAAATATATTTTAGTTCACGTTAAGATTGTCAAACAGGAGGATAGTGTCAGGGCCATTGGTAACAATTAAAAAGTTTTGCCAGAATGAAAGATTTCGTGCACTCTGTGCTCGGCGTGACCGCTCCCGGATTAAAAGTGTATTTATTACAATACGGATGTTCTAAAAAAATTATGTAAAACGTTTTTCATTATGCTTTACTTAGTAATCCTTCAAACTTCCCTAAATGAAAAAAACAAATACATAAGAGCAGGGACGTAACAAACCGTACAAGTAAGCTCGAAGGTCAAACCGCAGCAAATACATTCTGCTGCCTACAGCTGATGGCAATAATATATGACAGTGATGAAATTTTATCTTCCAAAATTTTTTTTGATTATGGGTCTGGATTTTGTTTTTCCTCTGAAAGAGTAGCATTTTCGCTTTGAAAAGAAAACTTAATAAAAAAATCTCTCATAATGGGATTACAGCAAATCGAATAAAACGTTTTTTTTTTATTTGGTTATAGTATCGAAGATAGCTAAAAAATGAGGTTTTGAAGTAGAAGCTTATATTTTTGATGATATAAATTCGCAGATAATATATATAAAGGGTGATTTTTTGGAGGTATAGAACTTTAAATTGCAATAAAACAACGATGTATTATTCGATTGACATGATTTTTTTTATTCGAAAGATAAACTTGTGGCATTACATTTTAAATATGATTTCTGGCATATGACTGCCACGGCTGGCTCGGATGTAGTCCAATCTGGACGTCCAATTTTCGATGACATTTTCCAACATTTATGGCCGTATATCGGCAATAACACGGCGAATGTTGTCTTTCAAATGGTCAAGCGTTTGTGGCTTAACCGCATAGACCAATGACTTTACATAGCCCCACAGAAAATAGTCTAGCGGTGTTAAATCACAAGATCTTGGAGGCCAATTCACAGGTCCAAAACGTGAAAATAGGCGGTCACCAAACGTGTCTTTCAATAAATCGATTGTGGCACGAACTGTGTGACATGTTGCGCCGTCTTGTTGGAACCACAGCTCCTGGACATCATGATTGTTCAATTCAGGAATGAAAAAGTTAGTAATCATGGCTCTATACCGATCACAATTGACTGTAACATTGTGGCCTTCGTCGTTTTTGAAGAAATACGGACCAATGATTCCACCAGCCCATAAAGCGCACCGAACAGTCAGTTTTTCTGGATGTAACGGTGTTTCGACATACACTTGTGGATTAGCTTCACTCCAAATGCGGCAGTTTTGTTTGTTGACGTAGCCATTCAACCAGAAGTGCGCTTCATCGCTAAGCAAAATGCGCTTATGAAAATAGGGAACAACGGCAATCTCGTTTTGGACCCATTCGATGAATCTACGCCTTGCTTGATGATCGTTTTGATGAATTGCCAAACCAAACTGAGAATAAATCACTTGACAGCTGTTAAATCGGTCGCCATCTTGGAAAGTAATGCCAACTTAAACTTCTATGCCTGGAAAAAAACACTTTTTATATATATTATTTCCGTGTAAATGTGTATATTGTTTATTATGTCAGAAAGTATTTTGTTTTACTTCATTCCAGTAAATAAATTTTTTTTAAATCTTTTATTTTCAATATGCTAGCGCTCCCCTAGTAGGTTTATCGCGCCCCCCAGGGGCGCGCCCCACAGTTTGAGAAACACTGATTTTAGTTAACCGATTACGTTCGGAACCATGCTTTTAAAAAAGCGTATAAATGAACAATTTTCGTGATATTTAGTGTCACTTTTATTAGAATATATGTAGAAAACTATTTTAAAGGCATTTTGGCAATAAAAAATTATTGAAATACAATATTTAGGCAAAAAATTAACTTAGAATAACATTTTTTCAAAATGTTCTCGTTTTAAAAAAATGCTTCTAAAATAATCAAATTTTGCTTATATAAATTAAAGACTTCTCTAGAGAGTCTAAACTTTTTTTTTTTAAGAAAAGTCACATTATTTTCAGAGTTACAACCGATTGAAATAATTATAGGCGTTTTTTTTCTTAAAATTTCTCCTCTCTGTTATCGTATGGATAAACCCACTTCTAAGTTATATATTTCAAAAATTCTAGTTGAGCCTCTATACCGAGGTCTGAGCTATATACAGGCAAAATATTATTAAAATAGAAGCATTTTTTCACAAAAGGAGAATATTTTGAAAAATGATCATTCTATGTTCATTTTTTGGCAAAATATTGTACTTCAATAATTTTTTATTGTAATGATATTGTTAAAACAATTTTATATACATTTTCTAATCTAAGTGACACTAAATATCTTAAATATTATCCACTTATATGCTTTTGAAAAATCACCGTTCTGAACGTAGTCGGATACCTTAATACTATGTATTTTAATTTCCATATTTAGGTTTTGAAATGCTCTACAACATTAAAGTATAAATTAGAATGAATACATTTTTCTAGATAAATGATTTAAAATTAGAATATCTCAGAAATGTATAGTTTTTGTATATGTTTAAGAATCCAATTAAATGGAGAATTAAGTCCCGTGGCCCTCACAAAGGGGGTGAAGGTCCACGGGGTTGGCCACCATTTTTCCTTCCTCTTTATTTTTTCGATTGCATATAATCCTATGCATATAGTACGTAACACTTAATGACGTATTTGCTATAATTATTTATAATTTATAAATTATTTATATTTTATTCTATTAATTAATATTAATTATTTATTAAATAATTCATTTTTTACTATTTTTTGTTCCTGACAATCGACTAAATCAAAAGAATATGAATGTTTGACTGTGTATTGAGGTATGAAACGAGTATAGGGGAGAATTTCGACCTGGAGTCTGAAAAATTCTGTGGGCGCCACTGGTTAAGTTAAAATGAAGAAAAAAACTTTCATATAATTTATTTTAAAATTTTGAAAATAAATATATCTTGAAACTAATATAGAGTTTTTTGATTAATTCCATATCTTTAATTTTACATTTTTTTTGTATTGTATCTGAAACTTCTTTAAGATATAAAACAAATAGCAACTGTGGTTTCCCATATATCGATCGATACGAATTAGAATTAATCACGATTACACTTCAAAGCATTTTCATTTGTGTGTAACTAAAATTAAGATTATAATAACTATCAATGAGCAAATTTTTATAAACCACACTTTTATTTTACACGTAAAACAAATCTTACAGATTATTTATGTGTTCAAAATAAAATTCTATTTAAATAAAATAATTAATTTAAACTTTATTTTTTATGAATATTTATATCTCTTATATAATCTCGATAACTTTCTTAATATTATTTTAATCCTGCAGTACGTATAAGGGATTTAATTGACATATTTGAAAACCCATGAAAATAATTTAAAACTAATATTATGCATCCCACCTTATTTTTCTTTACATAAATTTGTTGTCTTTCAATTTTTATTGATTCATGTATGATATATTGAGACAGATTATCAGTTAGTTTTTCATCTTAAATCTCAAAAACAGCACCCGTACTACATTTTTATTTTAATTGTGTGCAAGTTACATCGAAATATTTTTCGTAAACTAACCTTCGTTAAGAATAATAAATTTTAATAAGTTGATAGTTTTAAACAATTATTCTAGATTACTATGAATTTATAAAAGCATATGTCTAGAAGATAATTTAATATTCAGTTTTGAATATCGCATGTTGCTTAATTGTTCATTCCATGTTGATTTCGGTATTTAAGTACAATCGCAACAGTGCCAACGTTCAAGATAACTCGCCAAGTTGGCAACACCGGTTTCACGAGTGTTGTACAAGCTGAATTGACAACCATATACTTACATCAGTGTTTCTCAAACTGTGGGGCGCGCCCCCTGGGGGCACGGTAACCATGCGAGGGGGGCGCGAGCATATTGAAAATAAAAGGTTTAAAAAATAATTTTTTCGAATGAAGTAAAACAAGATGCTTTCTGACATAATAAAAAATACACATTTACACTGATATAATTTATTTTTATCATCTGGTAATCATCAAAAATAAAAGATTCCACTTTAAACGCTCATTAGCCATCTTTGATCCTATAACCAAATTAAACAAATATTTTGTTTGCTTTGCGGTGAATATGAGAACGATGAGAGATTTTTTTTATGTTTCTTTTAACGATATCAAACGATGAGAGATTTTTATTACGTTTCTTTTAACCTAAAATATTACTTTAGCTGACCTTCGAACTTACTGGTATGGTTATCTTCGTCTTTTTTAGGGAAGTTGTAAATATATATAATATATTTCTGTTTCATCTTTTTTTTCCATGTGAAAGAGTTTTATGATATATGGATAAGCATGAGTATTCTGAAACATATAATGCATAATGAAAAACGCGTTTTACACAATTATTTTTAGAGCATGCTACACTTTCCCCATGAACGATTTTGTAGTTTTGATTGATGTGTTGTACGACTTATTATAGTTTATAAATGTAAATGAGCAGAATATTAAAAAAATGGGCATCTGTGATCCCTACTGAAGGAAGTTGAAACTGATGAAGCAATTGAAGAACCTACTGAAATAATGCATATTAATCAAGATAGCGAAAATAAATAAGAGAAAAGCGTGAGACATGGAACGTTTGAGTTGATTTGAGTTTAGCTGGAAAATAACGTTCCTGTGTTGTTAGCGAAAAGTGTCTGTGATTTATGTCCTTTATTAAGGGCATTATTTATTTGGAACATTTTCTTTAGTTTTATTGGATTTTTCTCAAATTTTCTAAGAAAAAATTGAAAAGTCCTTGAAAGTAGGTAAGTATATTTTCTCTTAATTAAATTATTTACTGGAATTATTTTGTGTTTTTTTAGTGTATAGTAAAAATAACTATAAAATAAATTATAATTTTAAAACAAACTAAAAAACACGCTTTTATAGTGAATCGAACTAAAAAGCAAACAAAAAAAATATTACTTAAAAGTAAGATAGACAAAATTTAATACTTATCTTGTTAATTTGTACGGTTTATAATTATGATCGCATTGTAACTTTTTAGCGTCAAAGTGCATTATTATTGAATTCAGTACATTATTAATGTATAAGGGGGGCGCGATAAAAATTGTGATTGAAAAGGGGGGCGCCAGTAGTGAAAGTTTGAGAACCACTGACTTACATTCATTTAATGTTGCTAATTCGGTTGCAATAATACGAAAGTAACTTTATTTTATGTTTAAATTGGCTGGCTATGTTTGGTACGAGGATTTTGAAAAAGTGTGTAAATGAGTAATTTTCTTTTGATATTTCATGTCACTTGAATTATAACATGCATAGAAAATAATTGTTTTAATAACATTATTATAATAAACAATTATTTAATTGCAATATTTTTTGTAATAATTGAAGAAAAATTACATAATTTTAAAACATGTTACTTTTATGAAGAATGTTTCTGTAATAGTACTAATTTGTCTATATATAACACGACTTTCTTAGAGAGCTTAAACTAGGATTTTTTAGATGTATAATTTAAGTGTGGATTTGCATATATTTTAATATATCGGATTAGAGAAATTTTATCAAAAAACACCTGTTATTATTTTCAAAGTTTTTATGTCAGTCTATGTCGAGAAGTCTCAGGTATATGTAGAAAAACTATTTTTACCATTGATACATTTTTCATGAAAGTATGTAATTCTTTACTCGTTGCCAAAATTACGTTTACATAAATTTTGCTCGTTATAATATTCTTAAAACAATTTTACATTAATGTTCTAAATCAAATCAAAAGAAATTTTAAAAAAAATTCATTTATAAGTTTTTTTTCAAAATCATGATTTTAAATGTTGTCAGTCACCTTAAGGTGATTGGTAACGAGAGATAGAGACAAAGAGAGAGAGAGAGAGACAAATATGAGTATATGCTTCCTTTCTCAGTGGCTAGACAGTCCAGGATGGCCTTGGTCTTTTCAAGAAGCTTTTTTCAAGCCAGCCTTTTTCTTGCTAGTGTTCTCCAATTCTCAAAACTAGGAGATCTTTTTCCAGGCCATCAATCCATCTAAGATTTTGCCTGCCCTTTCTCCGTGTGCGAATTGGTTGGGCATCGGTTTTGATGAGCGTATACCATTCTAATAAATCGCAGTATAACATTTATAGTTAGTTTTATCAAGAATATCAAATACACACACACACACACACACATATATATATATATATATATATATATATATATATATATATATATATATATACAACAAAAAGCTTTGGCATGATGCGGACAGGAAGCGTATGCTAATTTTATTTAATACATTTATTAGATAAATGTTGCATTAAATAACTCAGTGCATGAAAACTAATAAAATTCACAGATACATACTTCTCTTCTATACTTCCTTCATTTTATATCAAATATTTTAATTAACAATACAGTCGAACATCTATTAACGAAGTCGCTGAATCCAGGAAAAATAGTTCGTTACATGGAAAAAATTCGTTATGTAGAGGTTAATTTTTTGATATACTCTATAAACCACATAAAACAATTTTTAAGGAAAAAAAATCATAAACACTATATATTAAGTTATCCGACTACGTTCGTAACGGTGATTTAAAAAAAGCGCATAAATGGATAATTTTCACGATATTTAGTATCACTTAGGTTAGAATACATGTATAAAATTGTTTTAAGGACATTTTGACCAAAAAAAATTTATTTAAACACAATATTTCGGCAAAAAATTAACTTAGAATAACCTTTTTTCAAAATGTTCTCCTTTTGTGAAAAATACTTCTATTATAATAATATTTTGCCTGTATATAGCTCAGACCTCTGCTTAGATGCTCAACTATGATTTTTGAAAAATTCAGTTTTTTTTTAGAGTTACAACTATTTGAAAAAATATCGGCGTTTTTTTCTCCCCTTTGTTGCCGTAAAACATGGACAAACCCACTTCTAAAAGTGATAATTCTCAAAAATTCTAGTTGAGCCTCTGTACAGAGGTCTGAGCTGTATACAGGTAAAATATTATTATAATAGAAGCATTTTTCACAAAAGGAGAATATTTTAAGACTGGGTCATTCTATGTCCATTTTTTGTCAAAATATTGTACTTAAATAATTTTTATATATTGCAATAGTATTCTTAGAATAATTGTATATACATTTTCTAATCTAAGGGACACTAAATATCATAAATATTATCCATTTATATGCTTTCGCAAAATCATGGTTCCCAACGTAGTTGAATACCTTAAAAGAATAAGTATTCACACTTTTCTTTAAAATTAATCTATGTTTATTTTAAATATCTTTCCCATAAAATAAAAGATAGAAAGAAAAACTGAAAGGAAAACAAAAATAAAGAGTGTGGAAGAATACACTATATTTTCAATATCAAAAAAATAATTTTGTATGAAAATTAATGAATTTTAAGGACATTTTCTAATTGAAAGCATACACGTTATATTAAACATACATTATTTTATAACTGGAACACAGGACAACGCCACTATGAAAAGGGACATCAAAGATGTTTCTAGTGAACTGGACAATTGGGTTAAAAGTTACACTTCTTAAATGAAACGTTCAAAACTCTATTGCTCTCGTTGAGTTAGGATCTAATAAAGCCAGTCCCTGGTTTATAACCACCATAAAATGTGTTAAAGAGAAAATAACTTGAAATGTTCAGAAATACTTTAAAAATAGGGAGAAAAAGAAATTGAATTACAAAAGAAAAAAATTCGTTACATAGAAAATGCACTTCTCTATAGAGAGGTTATTTTACAAAGAAAATCGTGAAATGTCCAAGGTTCCAAGAAAAAGTTCGCTATATAGAAACATTCGCAATATAGAGGTTCCTTATATAGAGGTTCGACTGTACATATGAATTCATAGCTAATTTATCTATTTCGGATCAAACACAATTTCCCTTTGAAGAAAGCATACTTATCCTCTCTATAAAACAAAATAAAACATCCCCACACATTTCATACTTTCTATATTTTAAAACTTATAAAATGAGAGTGAGAGTGAGACAAACCGAATATTTATTCGTCTCTTCTACATCGTCCCGTCTGAAAAATCCCCCGTAAATTCAAAGCCAGTGACCGCTTTAAGCTGAAAAAAAAATTGACACCATGCCGCCTTCATCACAAAAACAGACACCGACGTATTGCTATATTCCCGAATAAAAATTTAGTTTCCCGAAAAACGTCTCGCAATCCTCAATTTATTGCAGTCGGTCAGGAGATATCTGGTCTCCTTTACGTTGCCATGCCAACCATTCTTAGCAACACAAGCTGAATGGGACCCAGATAATATTTTGGAGCTATCTCTATACACGGAGCACATAAATTCAGTTCCATGGATACCACGGAGGAGAGGGAGTTGTAGGGGAAGGGAGTGTAATGACACTTTCGACTGACCATGAGAGGCCAAAAATTGTCGAAAGATCGGTTGACGGTTTTAGTACCAGTTTCAACCGGTTGGGAAGGCATGAGACAGACGAGAGCAATTGCAAATTTATGGATCCCTAGAACAATGGGGCTGTAAAAGGAAAACGACTTTTATGTTGATCGTGCGGTTTGGGGACTTACAAGTTTTGGGGGACTAGAAATGGAGAGATTTCTCGGGATTTTATTTATGGAGGGGGGGGTCTCATGGGAATATTCGTTTTTAAGATCAGTTTTAGGAAAAATGTAGTTTTGTAAGAGGATAAAGAACATGTGTTGGTAGTAGTTGAAGCGGATAGTTATTAGTTTAGTAAAAGCTCGTCCAAGAGATAGGTAAAGAAAGAGTTTCAAAGTAGTCCATTATATTCTTAAATGCACTATATACATCTTGACTTATGTTTATCCTTTAAAAATGATTTCCTAAAAAAATCTTTTCCATAAGAATATTGTGTCTTTTTGTTTGATACCTGATTACTTTTCCTGCTGGAAAATAAAAAAAGAAGAATACCATTTTATTATAAAGACAGAAAAAATTCTTTGAAGTTTAAAAAATTTGACTTCTGATTTAACTTGACTAATGAAATAAGTGTCTAATGTATTCATCTATAAAAGTTAAAATTTATACTTGAATTTTGTTATTTAATAATGTGTAGTTGCTCTTTTTAGTTTTTTAAATTAATTTATATATTTTTTTCAATTCTTACTATTAACTTATGCTCTCTATATATTTAATTATTTAATTATTTTGGAGGAATTTTCAATCGCTAATAAAATAAAAGTTGAAATTGAGAGTCAATTGAGTTGAAATTTTATATACATGATTATTTTGGATGACAATACAATAATTTAATTATAATTAATGCAGATTAATTTATTAAAACTAATTATTCAAATAATTGCAAATACAGCTACGTTGGCGTCATTTTTGGCGACTTGCGTCAAGACATAAAAAAGGTTTTTTTTCTCACGTTTTAAAGCATTATGTTGAACTGAAATTTTATAGACATGATTGTTTTGGATGACAATACGATACTTTAATGATAATGAGTAAAAATGAATCACCACTTAATGTTGTGATTCTGTCATATGTATATGCATATTTTTTTAAGTGTAACTATTTAATAAAAAGTAGCTAAAATAAAATTTTCCTTTGTTGATCTAAGTAGGAATTGACTTAATTTTTTTTTTATATTACTTGTTCTAGTTTAATTCAGGATTATTTATGAAAAAGCATGCGTGCGCGATTATATAAACTTTGAACCATTGGAGTTATATTTGAATTTATTATAATATGCAAAAATCTACCAAGGAAAAGAACTTCATAAAATATTCATATTATATCTTTGGATTTGTCAATACTATTCAACTTTTGCTTTGAATAATTTTTTATTATTAATTTTAAAAAATTCAACATTAATATTCTAAACGACTTTGGCACTGAAATTAGAAGACGCATTTCTGCTGCTAATCGCTGATTTCATGGTATGAGAGCTTTTTAAGTTCAAAATTAATTAACCCGTGGTCACTCGTGCCTTATTTTGCAACCGTCATTACTGGCGGGGTGTAGAGAACACACCCCAAACTTTTAATACTTGTATTTAAATATGAAAGAAATTAGTCAATTATGATATATGTTATGAAGTACAAGATGTTTTTTGCATTAGACAAATAAAATTATTAAATTTATTGCATACAAATGAGACTAACATTAATTTAAAGGAAACCTACAAAATTTTTATTTTAAAATACACAATTTTATATTTTTACATAAACCACAAATAAAACGTATATAAAAGCAATAATTTACCTTTATAATTAATGATAAGGATAGTAAAAAGAAGAAAAATAAAATTTTAATCATTTTCCAACATTCAGAGCAGACTGTGTTCATATGCTTTAAGCACATATTTTTCTTACATTGAAGACAAAGAAAGGTATTTTTTACATCTTTTACCTGTAGACAAACAGTGCAACTTCCCTTTTTCGGTGGATTAATGCTTTTTTTAACATCTTCTGGGTCAATAAAGCTTCTTTTGAGTATTTTGTTAAGGTTTGGGAGTTCCCCGATCTATAATATCCCACAGTGTGCGTGTGTGGCTGCACACGATCCATTCGAATCTACTCTAATAATCTTGAACGTCTCATTCTCTTTTCAGAAAGAATGGTTGACAATACAAGCATTAATTCCAGCAGTATTAAGTAGACGATGAAATATTCGCAATAGCCAACGGTAACATATTCGCCATACATCATAAATACTGCACATTTCCTCAGTGACATCAACACTGCCTGTATTATAAAAGTTTGCAATTTCAAAATTCGTCTGTCCAAGTTTGGTTCTGACATTACACCGTCATCGAATTCAATCAGTTCATCTTGACAATCTGTTGATGCAGTATCTTATAGACGACAAAATCGCTGTTTCTCCCTTTCCTATGGAGTTTTTGTCATAATTTCTGGAAAACGTTTTGAAATTTTTTTGAAAAAATTATAATTTACAATTATTTCATAGAATTATATTATTTTTATGCTACAATTAAAAAATTTAAATAAAATCTGCATGCATAATAATATATTTTTAAAAAAAAATGTAAATGGAAATTGTAAAACGTACTCTATTTAGATGCTTCGAGTACGAAAATTTTATTCAATCACTCGCGGGGTGTTCTCAGCACCCCAGATAAACTTTTGAAGGTCGTTACATTTCAATTGTCCTAGAAAGATTGATTACATCAGGCCTGAAGGTTCAAGGACCTAAAATGTGCAGCTGCAGAAAAAATCGTAGTTCTGCGCTCTCTACTTCGTATCCTAGGAGGCTTTTCTTGTTGCTGGGGTGTACAGAACATCCCGCGCGAGTGATCGCGGGTTAAGAGACATACAAAAATTATGTTGTATAAAACAATCATTAGAGCCATACTTACCACTGGATCTGAATCTTGGATTTAAATTAAATCACTGAGTTAGCAGTTAGCCGTTTATGGGGTTATGTTCTTAGATATATCTTTGGTGCTGCGAATGAGAATGGACTGGGGAGACAACGACACCATTTGGATATATATAAGTTATTAAAGGAAGCAGATGCCATTAAATCCATCAATATTGGTCGTTTGAGGTTTGCAGGACACATGTGCCTGTGAACCTTTCGGCCTTGACGCTCAGAATTTTCAATTGCTAACCTATTGGAACTAGAACTAAGGGTAGGTATAATTTGAGGTAGGCTGATTGTGTGGACAATGATTTTAAAGTTTTAAGAGTGATTGATTGGAGAACAGTTGCTAAACGGAGATAAAAATGAAAGAAGGTTCTTTAGAAAGCCTTGGCCCACCGTGAGCTGTTGTTTAAATAGATGAATAATTTTTTTAAAAAAGTGTTGTAGCAAGAACATATGGAATATGCATAAATTTAAGTAAACATTGAAATTTTTCCACTTATGTTTACATATTTTATTTATATTTATTTTCATAGATTCGGATTTTTCTTATTTTTCAACATGCTTTATCTACTTTGGTTTTTTCCTATGTATATAATTTTAAAAGAATTTAAATCGTCATTTATTCGATCGCCTTTGAATGCTTTACTTCACATTGCTTTATACAAAATAAAAGCCGTATAAAAATTTTTAATTTTATCAACACAGCGTATACAATGCATACAATACAAAGTACGCAGTACAAAACAGAAAAAAGTACACTGAACTTTTCAATTTTCAAAAGCAAACCGAGTAAAAAAGATACTGCAAAATACCAGTATCATTCATCATTTTTTTTCATACACCATACTTTTAAAATTCCAGATTGATTTTGATTCCTTAAAAGCCTTCAACTATTATTGACGAAGAAGCAAAGAAGTATTCCAGACGAAACTTTTCAAAATATTTTGAAAATTAATAAATATATACTTTCAAGACAGGTATGCAAGTGGTGAGACTGTGCTTAACTATGCATTGCACGACAGCGATGTATCATTATAATAACCAAAAGTTTTTCATACAACAGTAGCACTTGCAAAGAATTCAGCATGTATGTCTGATCGAAACATACAAAAAGAAGATAGTCTAGACAACGTGCGTTTATTTTAATCGATGATTGTTATAGTACTATCTGTAATACTGAAAATTCATTTATGCCCAATACACTATGTATTTCAACCCTTTAAATCGGTCTGTCTTGAAGTTGAAAAACTTCTGACCAAAATTAATACTTTATATGAATTAAGCAAATATATATATATATATATATATATATATATATATATATATATATATATATGTATATATATATAAAGGGTGTTTTTTTAGAAGTATAGAACTTTAAATTGCAATAAAACAACGATGTATTTATTATTCGATTAACATGATTTTTTTTTATTCGAAAGATAATCTTATGGCATTATATTTTAAATATGATTTCTGGCATAGGACTGCCACGGCTGGCTCGGATGTAGTCCAAACTAGACGTCCAATTTTCGATGACTTTTTCCAACATTTGTGGCCGTATATCGGCAATAACACGGCGAAGGTTGTCTTCCAAATGGTCAAGCGTTTGTGGCTTATTCGCATAGACCAATGACTTTACATAGCCCCACAGAAAATAGTCTACCGGTGTTAAATCACAAGATCTTGGAGGCCAATTCACAGGTTCAAAAAGGGAAATTAGGCGGTCACCAAACGTGTCTTTCAATAAATCGATTGTGGCACGAGCTGTGTGACATGTTGCGCCGTCTTGTTGGAACAACAGCTCCTGAACATCATGATTGTCCAATTCAGGAATGAAAAAGTTAGTAATCATGGCTCTATACCGATCACCATTGACTGTAACATTGTGGCCTTCATCGTTTTTGAGGAAGTACGGACCAATGATTCCACCAGCCTATAAAGCGCTCCAAACAGTTAGTGCTTCTGGATGTAATGGTGTTTCGACATACATTTGTGGATTAGCTTCACTCCAAATGCGGCAGTTTTGTTTGTTGCCGTAGCCATTCAACCAGAAGTGCGCTTCATCGCTAAACAAAATTCGCTTATCGGGAACAACGGCAATCTCGTTTTGGGCCCATTCGACGAATCTACGCCTTGCTTGATCATATTTAAAATGTAATGCCGCAAGATTATCTTTCGAATAAAAAAAATTCATGTCAATCGAATAATACATCGTTGTTTTATTGCAATTTTAAGTTCTGTACCTCTAAAAAACACCCTTTATATATATATATATATATATATATATATATATATATATATATATATATATATATATATATATATGGGGAATAACTTAAAATGATGTATCTAAAGCAGCAGCTTAACTTGTATTTGAATTATTGTTCTGAACTTCTGAAATAATATTCCGTATACTTCATTTGTAAACATGATTAAGTTATGATATTATTTGTTAATTACTAACGGAAACTCCCGATACCTTAACATATAACTTTCCATTTTGCTATTAGCTGAAAAGTATTTTCCTGTTTTTTGCCAAGTACAAGCTTGAGTCCTTATTCAAAAACGTCGTTTTCTAAAATGTATTTATTAATAAATATATTCACAAGTTAGTTCAGTTACTAAACTTTAAACAAATCAAATTAATTCTGAGCGAGAAATTGAATTAGATCATGAAATACTCTATTGTAAAAAATATTGCAATGAAATATGGTAACAAAAGTATATCGAGTGAGAATGAATCGCGCTATATATAATCAAATGCATGTACAATATGCTGACAAGTTTAAATTTCCACATTTAATAATTAAATTGTTTTAAAATATATTCTTCTGAAATATTCCAGTTTTTCTGCATTAGGGATTAAACACTCAATGAAAAGTTCACCGTTTAAGTATTGAATTAATTTTACTGGCCTAAGTTAAAAGTAATGAAAAGTTTTACAAATATTAATTACCTTAATTAAATAAAATGAGTCAGATTATTACTTTAGTCCATCAGTAATAAAATTATATAGATTAAAAAAATTCAATCTGAAAAAGTAATACTTAAAAATTAAGTTATAATAGTAAATTTTTGCATGTTAAGATGCATACTTCAATGTGAAATTACATAGAAGAATAATGATAATATAGGATTAAAAATATTAAGATAATTTTTCAGACATGATTAATTAATTTTTTTTTAATTTTTCGTTTTTTGTTTTTGATTTTTTACAATCGTAAGTGTAAACTTCGCCGAAAAGAAATAAAATTTCTAATTTAAAAATAGTTGAAATATAGAATACTCTGTAGATTTTATTTCAAAGTATCGTTTTTTTGTAAGAATTTTAGTATATATATATATATATATATATATATATGTGTGTGTTTGTGTTTCCTCCCACACACACACACACACACCACACACACACACACACACACACCACACACTTACACACATTTAGTAGTTTTAAGCCTAAATTATATATTCTAATATTTTTATCTTTAAGTTAGAATTATAGCGATTTAATATATATGTATAGCATATCAGAGTTTACGTTTTTATTCTTTTGCAACTAGAAACCAATATTGTGAATGCAACTAAAATTAATTAAAATCTTCACGTACTTATTAACTTCATATCAAGTGTTACATTCTTTCTTATTCGTAATATTCAGACTTCTAACATCTGGCATAAAAGTTTTTTTCTTTTCGTTAATAAAAATGTCCTCCAATACTTTTCACATATTTCGGTTAGAAAATTTTGCACACTTTTTAAGATACTAAGCCATTGAAATTAGTTCGATGTTTGTTTGTGTTTTTATCACTTTACAATTTTTTTGGAGAATATTTAAAGTTGAACTCTTTTAAGCGAAAATTTTTATTTCCTCTCTCTCTTTTTTTTAAAAAAATAAATTTTAATAGTATTTAAATTTTTAAATTCTATTTTTGTTTTTCTGTAAAAGATTGCAAATAATAAAAATCATTATTACGACTTAGTAATGGACATACGTTTTTTTAGCTCTCTTTCGATAAAAATTTAAATTATCCAGCAATTTCTTCGAAATATAATTCCAAGTCAAATAATACTTCATGACTGTATGTTTGCTGTAAAATTTAAAGGAGAAAAAAAATGTTTAGGATTATCCTTTTATTGTTTGAAATATCCTTTGCTCAAATTACCTGTGACATACAGAAATTTTAAATTTGTGAAATATACCTGAATTTTTTGAGCACAAAATGGAAAAAAATAGAATGTAAAAAATGAATTTTTTTATCTTATATATATAATATTTTTCATTTATAACTCACTGGTATTTTATATCTTTTCCGAATGAAATATATATAATGTAACAAAAAATTAAGATTCTATTAATTTATTAAAATAAAAAGATAGACTAAAATATATTTAAAACCTTACTTATAAAAAAAAATGAAACACTTTTGACCCATCCTGATAGTAATGAGGTTTAATTAATTATTTAGGAAAAAACACTTTAACAGTAAGAATTAAAAAACAAGCTTTTGAATGCTTCCACTGGTAAGTATTAAGAACATTATAACTTTGTGTAGAGCATTATTTTTAATAATTAGAATTTACCTCAGATGCAACAGAAGAAATAGTGAAAAATTTAATAAATAAAACTATTGAATTATATATGGTGCTGGTAACGTTACTTTTTTACAGTTTGAATGGCGTAAATAAGATGAGAAGGAGACAATTAATTAAATCCATTATTATATCGATAGAAACTAGCGAAAATTAAATTAATGAGGTATTAGTTTTTTTTTCTAAATGTGTTATAAATAATATATAAAGAAAATAGTCATATTTAAATAAAAATAACATATTAAATGTTTAAAAAAACTGAAGAAAAGTGGGTAAAAAATTAATTTACTGGTTTGTTGAATTTAAATTATTTTTTAAAATATTTTATTCTCAAAAGTATTTTTTTTTCATTCCATGAACACTTTTGTCTTCATATTTTGTTATTTTCATATATAACTAGTTATATAACTTTGCTATTTTCTCTATATTACTACTACAGCTTTTTATAAAAAAGCAAAGCTTTTTACAAAATACTTTTGAAATGTTCATTATAAAAATGTGTCATTAATACAAGTTTATAAATTAAATTACAAAAAAAAAAGAAAACATAAGTTTTCTATACATATTATATAGATAAAAAAATGTAATATAATAATTATAAATAAATAAAAATTAATAAATATATAATAATTATTATTATATAATAATTATATAATTATATAATAATTATAATAATTATAAATGAATTTAATTTATAACAAAATAAATTAAATTACAAAAAAAAAAAATTACAGAAAAAGAATTTATATAAATAAAAAATGTAATATAATAATTATAAATTAATCAAAATTAATAACGATATAATAATTATAATAATGATATAACTATATAATTATATAATAATTATATAATTATATAATAATTATATAATTATATAATAATTATATAATTATATAATAATTATAATAATTATAAATGAATTTAATTTATAACAATATAAATTAAATTACAAAAAAAGAAAACATAAATTTTCTATACATTTTATATAAATAAAAAAATGTAGGTTAGAATCTTTAATTTTGTAGTAATTAGCTTGCTTTTAAAAACTCAGCAATATATATATTTATTTATTTTGCGAACCAAATAAAAAATAGCATCATATTATTTAAAATACTTTTTTTATACAAAATATAATCAATTGCAATTCTAATACCTTTCCAGGATGAAAACAAACTAAATCCTCCGAAATATTTTCATTTATTTGTCAATAAACATAAAAGTCTTAATCAAATTTATGTAGTGCGAAATAAATTAACTTTATGTGTCTACGAAACTTTTACAAATTATTTATAACTTTACACGCGATCTTACTCATTAAAGATTCAAGTAAAACACTTCTCACAAAGTAACTAATTTCAAATTCCTGCAATAAAAACTCCAACGACTGAGCAAATAAAACAACAAATCCTCTACATTATACATCTTTTCTTGGATGAAACACAAAACTAAATAAATAAGATAAAAAAATAATTAATAATTAAACCATATGCATGTATCGTGTTACCTACCAGGAAAAAAGACACGATTAATAATCATGTGTGACATAGGGAAATCTTTTAATTCCTACCCTTACAAAGCTGCTTCAGTACGTTTTCCATGTCCATTAATCAGACTAGATGTAATAGACAAAATTAAAAAAAGTCCTATTTAATGCTAGAAGCAGAATTTTTATTTGGGTTTATTTAATGAATTTGACATGTCTGTAATTTGGGTAAGTTTCTGTTGTTATAATGCTAATCATTCCTAGGCAATTAACTTTATTTGCGTGCATTGTTTTTCGATATCACTGAGATTTAAGATGTAATGCTCTCTAATTAACTTTCTTATTTTACCATCAATTAATATGCGTGAGGACTTTTGTAGAATTGCTTTAAAGTGAATTTTTAATTTGAAAGTTTGTGTCGAATCGATGCGGTTTGTTTGAATGGGTTTAGGTCTTTTGAGACATATGGGAAATCTTATTTTAAAATAAGTGGAATGAAAGGAAAATGTCCTTTTGTCAAGTTAAAAGATCTTAAAAAATAATCTCTGTTTGGTGAGATGATATTGTTTCTGAGGTGTAATAGTGATAGGAAATAAGAACGCGCATTGGTTTTAAAGAATAAAATTTCATTTTGGAGTAATTTTATAAAAAAAGAATGATAATTATAAATTAAAAAAGAGTGTTATTAAACACTCAGTTTTACATTAGTATTTAATTGCATGTAAATAATAATCTAATCTAAACGAAAGCAGAAATGAATAAATTATTCATTATATCGTTGTTAAATATTAGGGAATACAGAGATTGTGTATATAGTTACAAGGAAAAAAAATAAGTAGTGAATTGTCTCAATGTGCTCATGTTGATATTTGTAGTTATAACATATAATCAATTTAACGTACCACCTATATAATTTAAAAGTATTTAAAAATTTTTCTTTCGCATGTTTGACATGTTGTACAGTTGAACCTGTTTTTATGCGGTGGATAGGGACCGCATAAAAAAAGTCGCATTTATAAAATATGCCATTTATTTACGAAATTTATGTAAGAGTACTTCCATAACAAAATAAATATTTAAATATTACACATGGAAACATTTTAATAACATATAGTTTCTTACTGCATACTCGGATATGTTTTCAAAAAGCACGTACATAATCCATTGCTAATCATCGTAATCCAAAGCCATGTTATGAATAAGTTCAAAATCCCTTTCGTCATTGGAAGGTACAATTTCAATTGATTTAATTTTGGCAACATAAAGTAAGATATAAGTTTTTGGTTGAAGGTCGGGTGGTCAGTTGCTTGTAAATGTCACGATAAAGAGATATACATAATTGAAGCCCTTTTTAGAATTTTATACTCCTTTTTTAATTGGTATTTATTTTAAGAACAGGCTTTTCCATTTTGTTAGAAAGTTGGATCCCTGCATATTTTTATCTGCCCTCAAAGAATCCGCGGTTCTTCTTATCCGTCTTCAAATCTATCAAATTATTCATAATGTCACTGTCATTGAAAGTTTCGTCTACAATTAAGCGTGGGCTGCTGGAGCGTTGAGAAAAAACAACTGAATGCCCATTGTCGGGAGACTGTTTATAACAAATGAACAGAGTGTCTTGAAGTGTCTACAATTCAGTGGGGTGACGTACACCCCCACATCACAGAGGGAAAGGACTCTAGGGCCCAAGGTCTGGCTTACGCTAAATACGTATTTACCCAATTTATTAAATATTAAAGGCAAAACCTGACTTTCAGATGGGGCCCTATTCTCCGTCACACCACTGGTAAATAGATTGAAAACATTACAGTGGAGCCAAAGCCATTGAGTCCTGCCAAGGGGAGGACTGTAGGGGTCCAAGCCTTGAATAACACTAAATACGTATTTATCCAATTTATAAAATATTAAAGGCGAAACCTGACTTTCAGGGGGTCCCAACATTCTCCGTTACTCTACTAGTAAATAGATATAAAACATTACAGTGCCACCAAAGCCATTGAAATTCACACATCATAAAAAAGATCGCACATAAAAAATCGCACAAAACAAATCGCACAAAAATGAAATCGCATAAAAAAAGACCACGCAAAAACAGGTTCTACTGTATTAAAAGGTAAGCATTATGAGATATGAATTAGACATTTTACTGGTTTCAAATTGAATTTAATGGTGCAATAAAATAACATCTTCACTTTATTTAAATACAGTAAGAAATAAATATTAAATGCAAATGAACTTTTAAGCTAAACTGTGATAAAACATAAAGAGCAGGAATCAACTGATGCATCCTGTTTTCACTTCAAATTAATGAAAGCTTTTAATGCAACTGTGTGGATTTCTTCGAAGTTTATATAAACTTGAAGAAATGATATTGCTTTAAATAAGTGGATAATAACTTATAAGTCCATCTGGAAATATTTGCACGTTCAAAAGAGTGGGAATTTTAAAAAAACAACATCTAAAATTGGTAAAGGTTTCAAATTGTAATGCATGTTAAACTAAAGTGTGAAAATATATAATGAATACAAATTTTTTACAAATAATATATTACAATAAAAAAAACATTGCTAGCTATACATTTTCTCATCTGTATATGGTAATTTTTCTTCTGTAAGAGCATATTCTTTTCTTACATTTATACAAAGATATGGTAAATTGTCTTTGGTTTATGATGCCATTGCAAGAGCTGTGTTTCCAAAATGTTAATATTCTTGAACTCTTCATGTTTAATCACGAACTACATTGCTGATTTTGTTAAAAACGTCATTTTAAATATTGAGGCTTTTTTCAATTTAATTCAACCTAGTCCATAGGGTCTTCCAAGATGTGCGTGGAAATAATTTTATCAGAATTTTGAAAAAAACCAGTCCAGTAAATATGTTAACTGGACAGGAATTCCCTAATCTTCTCCCGTTCTGGGTAAGTTAATGGGATAAGTATCACTTTTGATCAGCGACGTCTTAAAACTTCTTGACGCCCTGGGCCACTACTCAGAAGTGGGCCCCACCTATGACCCTGAAAAGTAAACAATGCATATAAAAACTCGTACAAACAATAACCCGAAACAAATAAATCAGCATGATTTACAATCGCAAATACCAGTTCAACGGATTGCCGCCTTTTGACTGAATGAGTAACTAATGGTGCATGGTGGTAGGCTCAGGCCCATATGTGGACGACGGTCATCACATGCATTCAGTTGGCATATCATCCGAAATTCCCAGTTTTTCGGAAAATACACCCGGAAATAACATTTAACCTTTAAAATTATTCGAATTATGATTTCCTTAAGACTGAGTCGAGAACGAAACCCCCTTGAAGCCGAGGCCCTGGACCCGGGCCCAATTGCCCCTTGCCGTTCGATGTTATGCTTGACTTGGTTTCTTGATCATTGGTGCATCTTTTGCTATATTGGAACGTTAGCAAACCAAATAAATTCATGCATAAACTCTATATATATCTTATATTTTTTTATTAATTTCATCGTGCAAAATATTCTTTTATCAGTATTAACTAGGTTCAATTGTTATTAAGCTCTGCACCATAATTCCTTCACAACTCTGAATCTACTAAGCACATAAAACGAAAATCCGTGGAAGAAACGACTTTATTCCCGAAACTTATTTTGTATTTTTTTTTTCGTTACGGGGAATACTTATAAACTAAACGGGTATCTATCTGCGCCTCAGAGAGAACTTCTTGCAGACAGTACAGCGTCGTTGTTAAAATAAGTCCCTCCCGCTCCCTCCCCACGCTCTATTTTCGAGAATAAAGTCAACAACCGAGAAACCCCAAAGGGGAGAAGCATTTTGAGTGACAGGAAGCACTTTATTACTTTCGCGAAAAGTTTCTGGGGATAAACAGAGCAGTAGCAGACGGCACTTGAGGGGTTGTGGGCAGGAGTGTCACAAAACCGAAGTGCGAATTGCTATGTTATGGAATCTCACATTATGTGCGCTGGAATCATGAGAGGAGGTGCTTCGGTATGTGGGAGTTGCATTCCAAATATGTAGCCTGCGGGGGTAGTGATTTCCGTGGCTTAATTTCAATGCGATCGTTCGTTGCTATACGAACAACACCAGTTAAGAGTTTTAGTCAATATCTGTCCGGCTAGAGTTTCCTGGAGAGTTTAATTTGTTTTCAATCCTGATGGGATGTAAGAAGAATCGATTAATTGAGATTTTGGTTTGTAAATTGATTTTAAGGGATGGTTAAGTTTTTTAATTAGTAATCAATGATCAATAAATTAATTTGCGATGTTAACATGGATTTAACTCTATCAGGGGGGGCGAGCATACAGAAAAGTCGAAAACAAAAGATTATTTTAAAAAATAACTAATTTACTGAATGTAAAAAAAACCGCCATATTCTAACATAAGAAAAAATAAAATACACATGTACACTGATATAATACGCTTAGAAATGTATCAGTACTGCACGATGTATTTTAAAATTAATTTAACAATACTAAGGTAAGAACAAATTTAATAATTACCAGTGACCTCATGGGCTTGTCATATATAAAATTAAATACATAAATTAACAATTATCTTAATAGTTTTTACTGTTTATAATTAATCTCTTAACAGCTGATTAAAAGTTACGCAGTGCACTCCTCAATAACAGCTTTTTCTACGTAGACGCACTAGGCGGCGCATGTGATGTATTGGAAGGTGAAAGAAAAGGAATAAATAAGCAAATAATCTGAAATAAAAAAGTAAATCCTCACAAACTCTGTCAAAGTCCTTTTATTGCATTCCAAGGCCTTCGGAATAATTTTTTGGATCGCAATGTACAGAAAAGATCGTAATTCGAAACGTCGCATATATACGTTTAGGACAATAAACGTTTTGGCAGAGCGAAGTGGATATATGCGCCAGTGATACTTACGAGGTTAAAATCGTATTGTAGTTTTAGCATCAACATATAGTATTATTGAATTCAAAACATTGCTATTGTATGGAAGGGGGGAGGGTGATGGAAATTCTGATAGAATATTAGGTCGCAAGTATTAAAAGTTTGAAAAGCACTGGTTTAAAGGGAAATTCACATTTTGATTTTTATCACTCTATTTTCGGTTTTCATTTAGAAAAATAACATACACAATAAATTTTTATCAATATTAATATATTTTAGCGCTTCCTATGTAAGTAACGGATGTCTAGCTTTAGATATTCATTTTGATTTTTTTTTCCATAGTACTATATGTACTTAGTACAACATTAATAGTTTCAAACAATAAATGTTTACTTAAGGTTTACAAGGATATTTTTAATCTTCTAAATAATTAGTCCCCCC
This sequence comes from Trichonephila clavipes, assembly GCA_019973935.1. Taxonomy (NCBI): domain Eukaryota; kingdom Metazoa; phylum Arthropoda; class Arachnida; order Araneae; family Nephilidae; genus Trichonephila; species Trichonephila clavipes. The sequence continues at coordinate 68,371 of BMAU01005615.1, forward strand.
CCTCTTATTTATTAAATGAAATCTTGATTGTACTCAAATATCTGACTTTAGATAAATTATAATTTCATTTATTTAAAAAAAATGTGAACAAAAAGCCTTTTTTGAATTTAAATGCTATTATATTAACATAATTTTAATTAAAAAAACATAGTGTGTAAATTGCCTTAAGAAAATGATCTTACGTTCGAACCGACTTTTTAAGTTAGATATAATTGACCTTTGATAGGGTATTGCTATCGTTTGATAAGATTTAATTTAATTTAAGCCACACTGTGAAGCAACTCGAGGACTATTGATGACGAACCTTGTAATTTTGAAGTCTGATTAAGTAATGAGGACAAAACCTGAGCTGACACTCTTTCATCAATCCTTCCCACCAATCCTGTGGGAGGACTTTGATCCTCGACAGATTTTACGTGCAATAGCCCCCTCAACATGGCGGATTTTCACTAACTCTAGGTTTTCGAAACCATGACTAGACAACGTCAGCCAGGAGTTCAAGAACATGACCACTCGGCTATCACTGCTGTACGGCTTTAAATCAATTCTTTAATGTTATCACAGAGCATTTTAAAATATACCGCGATTTAAAATATTAATACCTGGTTTTGCTAAAAATTTTTGCTCATGATACTGAAACTCTATTAAAGATATATTTCTGCCGAAATTTATATATATATGTTGTTGTTGTTGTTGTTGCACGCTCCCATTGGTCAGCAGTGCTATACCATTTCCTTGACATCGTACACTTTCAAAAAATCCAAACACCAGCAAGAGATCGTCTGCTAAATCTTGCTTGGAGAGCCCTAGGCATTCGAGGATGGGAGCAGGCAATGCCAGCTCAGAAGAACAGTTCCTGCACAATTCAAAATTCTTGCATCCTTCGGAAAATTTCATGGTTTTAAGATAGCCACTTCGAAAGCGGGCTAGAAGAGTTTGATCCTGTCTTGTAAAACCGTGAACAAGAGAGCCTCCAGGATGAGAACATTGATACCGATGGTGCTCTGAGGGGGGAATCCAAGCGGTCTTATTCTGGTGTTTAGTTCTAGAGAAAATCTCCAAAAAAGTGAGGTGTGCTGATGACTCCGGTACCTCGCAAGCGCCAACCTTCACCAAAGTCTCCGCAATCTCATTTTCCTCTAGATCTATGCAAGAGGGAATCCACTGCAGATGAATTTGATGCGATGTGGAAAGTCGTTTTTACTTGGTATGTATTTACATTCCAACGTTATCTCTCAAACTTTGCCAATTGGTCATGCGCTGTATTGCACTTCTACTATCAGACGCAGTATCCAAATCTCTTTTCCATTTGGAAGAGATGCAAGAGAACCAAGGGCCTCATCAATGGCTATTAAATCACTGCGAAAAACTTAGCAATCTTCTAGATTTCTCCTCTGGATTCCTAAGATATGGTCTTGCGATTTGACGTAAATTCGACTGCCAGATCGATAATAATCGTCTCTACTGCCATCCGTATAAACCTAAGCGGCGTTAATTGGTATATATACAATTCTCTCTGGAACTTGCTGTTTTAGATATTTTATATATTTCTACATATTTAGTTAACGTCTTAATTTGGATGATTTGAAAGTTGTAGTAGCCAAAGAATACTGGTCGCAAACTTGTGACAGATGTGTTGCCCCAATCGAGTAATGGGTTCTAGTCCTAATGTCATTAAAGACTGCTCGTACACAGGGGCAGTGCACTTAAATCTTTTGAGGATTGATGTTATTACATTTGAATCGTATGGAAATTTTTAAAAAAGGAAAGGGGGTTTGTCTCTTGTGACACACTCTTTACTTCAGTGGGATTCCAAAATTATGACATGTCCAGAGACGACTTAAGGCATTGGCCGACTGAACTCAGAACCAGAGCCTCACCCACAGTGGGGCCTCGTTTCATTCTTGATTTAGTCTTAATAAGATCATAATTTGGAAAATTTTAATGGATAAATATTAATCCCGTACATATTCTTCGAAAAATTGGGAATTTCATATTGCATGTCAAATGGCCAAAGTGATAAAACTGTATTATTGTGATGACCTTTGTTTATGTTCAGGCCTTGGCTTAATAACATTAACAACTCTTTTAGTCAAAATACGGCCATCGGGTGAGCTGTTTTGTGAGATTCTGAGTCCAATTTTATTTTTGGCTTTAAATCACTGTTTGTATGAGTATTTCACAATATGTGCTGTATATTGTCTATTTTTGCGTAAGGGCTCAGGGCCTCAAAAAGTCTTAAGACATTTATGGGTATATTACCAAAAATCTTCCTGTCGGTTTCAGAGAGAGCAAAAAAGCAATCAGTGAAATTGAAATAGGAATTTAAAAAAAAATCTACCTCCATGCAAACCCTTTAAAGAACACAAAAATATGTATTATAACAAATTTAGCAAAATCTGTCGAAGAAATTTCTTTTGGTAATTCGTTACGTTTATACGGTAATTAAATACAAGTATCTTCAAAGTAAATTTTTGAGTATATTTTGTGTACTAATCGTTAAATTGAAGTGAAAATAAATCAAAAAGTTAAAATATCGTAAATTTTTAAATAAACTTTTAAGTAGTTTTTGAAGGGTTTTTCCAAGATTCAAATTTTAAAAAAATTGTAATTCAAAAATAGCAGCAATTGGTCTAAGAAAGTAGATAAAACAAAAAATATACTGTTAACATCAAAATATATTTGTTTAAACTATTTCCTAATTATTTATAACTAGTTTGTTGTATTTGGCATAATTTTACAAAAGTATATTTATATATTTTTATAAATGTGCTTATTTTTGCATGAAATATTTACCAAATGAAAAAAATATTAATGTAAAATTATAATTATATGTCTTCAATGTTTGCTGACCATGAAACCATATCAGTAAAATTTACCAATAAAATTTTCAAAACAATTTCATCTTAGTTTACCAAAAAATTGAAAAAATTTATTATGCGTTATTCATATGATTTTCCACAATTTCGAATAAAATTTTTATTTTAATATTTCTTAGCTTAAATTCACATTTTTAAACATAGAAATGCTTATAAATTTAACGTATAAAAGTATTTTAATTAAAATAAATTATACTTAATTTTTTCTTGATTTCCAAAAATTTAAAGAAAATATTTTGTAATCCGTTTTGCGAAACTCAGAATGCAGCCTTATCTGCTGAAATCTGATTTTATACAGCACATTTTATCTTTCGTAGTACTGCTTATTAAGCAGTTTTTCGAGCTCGAAGTGTAACTGTAAGTTCATGTTTTAACAGAATATTTTTCCAGGCACTTTTCGATACATTACTTCTATTGCAACATGCTGCGCGTCTTTTTTTAAAAAATTAATTATTTAAAAATATAGGAATTTAAAACTAATAGGATCATATATTTTTTTCTGAATAATATGTTTTTCTAAAAGAATTTGAGAAACTTAAGTAATTGTTTTTGTTTATTTTTAACAATGTTAATATTTTCTTACGAAATATGATTACAATTTTAAAAAAAACGACATTCTTATTTCATATTTTTTCATAAGTTATACAGCTTATATTTGTTTCCTGTTGTATGATTTATTTTAAAATTCATTCTTCATAGTTAATAATTAGAGTGCTAAGTAAGCTCTAATTATTTTTACTAATTGCTCTAATAATGGATTATTGCATTATTTGCCATGATGAACTTCTATCTGTTTTCCAGATAGATAATTTGGTACTTACGTATTACCGCAACCTATTGAAGAACATTAATTTAAAACGAAGCACATGATTGCCAATTCATCGCATACGACACTTGCGAAATATGGTTTGCCAACTTGGCGAGTTAACTTAAACGTTGGCGATTATTGCGATAATACGTAAGTACTAGTAAATTTTTTAGATTTTCTTTATTTAATGTGCTTTTATAAAAACATGTACTTTAAACAGTTTTAAAACTATTTATATACATAAATTTGTTTAAGACGTAACGTATTATTCAGAGTCTCAGTGTATCCCCAATTTTACTATATTTTCTCAATTGTTAGCATGGATGAAGCTTTTCTTAGGAAAATACGCAAACGTAGTCTCCAATTATGTATCAATATTAAAAGCAGTTTTTCTAAAGATTGAAATTTCTATTTTATCTCCTAGTTAAAACCTAACGGTATTTAAAATATTAAGCTGGTTAAAAGATAAAGGTATCTTCACAAATTTCAAATGAAAGTATTACATTAAGGAAAATAATTATAATTTTATTTTAATTTCCCTATGCGATTTCCCTATCCTCCCTTATTTATAAAATTTTTGAATCATTAACATATAATCTAATTTCAAATTGTAATTAATGCCAGTCATCATCCATCATGGGGAATAAATTCTTAGAGAAATATATTTATCTATATACTTAATTTTTTTTTAAATTTCTAGCCTAATGCTCTTACAAACGCTGAATAGCATTAAACAATAATAAGTGCTGAAATTTGATAATTTTCATTGATATACCAGTTCATAGAAAACTTCATTTGACTTGCTTACATCTCAAACAGTTCCACTGATGACATTTTTCCTAAAGTGTTCTTCAATTTTATAAAAATAGAATTAAAAATTTTTATTATATTTTTCTTAAATTCACATTCTTATAGCATTTTACTGAATACTTTAGCACACATCAAATATTTAGGCATGATTTGTTTTGATAAGTTTTTCCATACATTCTAGAATTCTATTAGAATTCTTCAGAAAAGTTTTTCCGTCATGCTTTTTAGAGAACACCAACACCTCTTCAAAATGAACTCTCTCAAGCCTAGCAAAAGCCATACGCAAAACTTCCCTGCAATTTATTTCTGACCCCTTCACTGGCCTTCCCAATTTCACCCTTGCTTAATAGGCTAGTCAAATACCCTCATATTCCAAGGAGAATATAGTTGAAATTCAGCTGCCGATTCCAGTGCTTGAATGGAGGACCTACGCGCCCTAAAATCAACACAGACATTCGCTTTTGTAAAGGAAATCGCGCCTCTATAAATTCCCTCCAGAATGCATTCTAAACGAGGGTTCTTTGTTTGAAATGCAAGGAACGCCCCATCCATTATGCCGGTATTTTAGAAATGGAAGTTTTCGAAGGCTCCTGAAGACCATACCGAATTTTTAATCAGATGGTTAACTTAGGCTTCATTCAGATGCTGTTGCTAAGACTTGTGTTCGTTTATAAATGTAGGGCAAAATAAACTGAATGGAACTGTACATTTGTGTATATATTTAACGTAAATAAATTTAATAATATTCTGTATTGTATTTTTTCTTTTCTTTTCTTTAATTAGTTTCTGTTCTATTTAAAATACTAAGTAAGTATACACACCATATTTGCCTATCTGTATTGAAATTTCATGGTAGAATATTATCATCTCTCTTTCTGTTTGTTTGCAGTCATTTGTGATAAAACTGATTCTTAGTGACAAGATACTATTAGTATAATATTTCCGCATCTGTTTCGAAATCTTTCTAGTAGTTCATCAAATATAAAACTGAACATTCCTGCTAAGTACATTAAAGTGTCGTCAGCCTTATTTAGAGCCATAACTTACAATTAAAGTCAGACAATTACAATGCATATGCAGCAGTGGCGCACACAGGGGGGATCCCAGGGTCCGGACTCTTGCAAAGCTAGTGATTTTCCTTCGGTTGATTATAATCATATGTATATAGTACGTAAAATTTAACTAAGTATTAGTTATTAATACTTAATTTCATTAATTAGTGATGATTATTTATTCAATAATTCATTTTATAATGTTTTTTGTTCCCGACAATCGACAAAATCAAAAGTGGGAAGCGTATTGGAGCATGATACGAGAAGGGTGGACTTTTGACCCTGAACCCTGCCTCCTTGAAAAACTCCAGTGTGCACCCCTGACAGGGAGTACTCGTTTTCAAAATATTTTATGTGATCTGATTTTGCGATACAATTTGCAAGATATTGCTAAATTTTTGTAATTAATTTGTAGCAATTTTTGCAAGGCATTTTTTTTCGATAAATCTTTTGCTAAGCCATGGAAGTCATCTATTATACACATATGTAACAAAAAGAATCCTTATAGTTGTATATAATGATATAATTCTCTTTTGTACGTCTTCTCTTTCTAGAGTAAGAAAATCACTAACACTTTGAAAAAGGATATTATGTCTAAAATTCTTTTAAAAAGTTGTCACTTAAATATAGAAGTATTACACTTCTCACTACACAGACGAAATATTTGATAAAAATATATAATTTAAATTAATTTAAATTCAGCTAAATTTATAAATTTTAGTAATGGTAAAATTAAAAAGGTTAACTTTAGAACATTATTAAATAAAATTTGCTAATGAAGATCATTATGCTTTATTAGAATTTTCCAATTATAATATTAAAAATCGTACTTACAAATAAAGAACTTTAAAGTAAATTATGAACAAATAAAAAGTTATACATATCAATCCATAAGTATTGCAAAAAATAAAGTAACATAATTGTTTGAAATATATAAATAATTAGAAATTGAAGATGAATAAAATGTTGAAGAGGAAGTATTTTCGGGAGTATTAAGAGGAAAAAAATTGTATATTGCATTGTAAGGAAAATTTGTATATTGTATAAGAGATTGTGGGATTTTATAGTGGCCACTCAATAAAAGGTAAAATGAACAAGTAAGATTTATTTAAAAAACATTTAATGTACAAAACTGTAATTCAGTTACAAACGGTAATTCTTCTTAATATTTTTTGTCATACATAAATAAAATAGCTAATATTTCTTTAAAATTATATGTATGGCACATAAATCTATTTATTACATAATAAACACGAAACAATTATTTTGTCTTTATTATGTTGAAAGACAATTGTTGATTAGTTAAATAAATGACTAGAAAACTGTAATGTGATAGTTTAATAATACATTTTATAAACATTACAGTTCTTCAATGAATTCATTTATAAGGAATGGAAAGAGCATAATCCAAATATCACTGAAAATAAAGAAAAGTTAATATTTCCTTCTAAAATTCATAGAACTTTAGTCGTCTTACAGAATTAAAGATGCTTATAAAATCGTGGCAAAAAACACCTATCTATAAAGTTGAGATTTATACCAATTAAACATATATTTGAAAAATATCTTTCGATAAAAGAAACATTGTCAGTTTTCTATAGCTGTTGAGTAATTCACGACCTGCTATAAGATACACTGATATGAATCTAGAGTCAACATCACTCAAACAAGAAGCAAAGGGGTGGAGGTGGGATAATCCCCATCGAAAGTCATCGCCTATCGATTTTGAGTTTAACAGACAGCTATAATAACACTCAATAAGCGAAGGGATAAATATTAGCTTCATGAGCGGAAATAAAACGTCTTTCAAAGAGCTGTCTCTTCAGGGAATGAACTAACAAGAGCATCGATTCGATGAAAATCGATGAAATTTCATCGATGCATAAGAGCGAGGTCAATTATCGACATCGTTCTTAATGGGAAACAAATAAGCGATTATGGCGTGGGTAAAAAGAATCAATCAGCGATGGCTCGTTAGTTCTCTAACTTTGAAATTCTTTAGTTTATTGTGTTCTGAAAAGTTTGAAGTCTTTGTAAATGTTTAAGACATAATAGCTTGTTATACAATATGTAAAAGGTGTGTCATTTGGAGCAACATAGAATCAAAGTCTTCCGTGTTAGGAAATTATGAAAACGGTTATGAACATTTGACCTTTTTCAGGTACTTCTTATCATTCATTTTGAAAAGATATATATATATTGGTGTGTGTATAATATAATATTTTTTTGAATTGTTTTGGCATGTTGTCATGAAAATTCAATAGAATGAATATGAAAAAAATATTAAGGTATTTGTTAAGTCGTCTATATGTGATATATATGCGCGTATGTTCGGCATGTAATAAACTAGCTTGTTATACTTTGTGCAAAACACTTTAATTTGTTATTTAAAAAATCATTTCAGTTCAATTATTTCAGTATTATGTTATTTCTTTATTTTTCTATATTTTTTGAAGAAAATTTAGAAGACATGAAATAAAATTACCATTTTTAATTTAAATTTACGAATATCACGTAAGAATGAAAATGAAACATTTTTTTTTAAATTCATCATTTTTGGGTTAGTTTTTAAAATTTGATTGAAGTGAAGTCAACTATTATATATATATATATATATATATATATATATATATATATATATATATATATATATATATATATATATATATATATATATATATATATATTTAAATATATAAAAATCAATCACAACTTAGTAATAAATTAAAAAGATTAAATTATATGAATCTTATAATACTAAATCCTAATTCAAAATATCAATGGCGAATATAGAAGATAAAATTCCATCGTTTTCAAACAAAATTAAAAAATTATAAAATAACAATTTATAAAATATCCAAGTGCAACCTCGGACTTAGAACCGATAAGTGGGGTTAAACTAGTTTGATGGTGCCAACCTTCCCCCTATTGCAACTTGGTAAGTTAATCGGAAAATATCCATTTCTCAAAAATTTAAAAATTAAAAAGTTAAAATTAAACCATTAAACTTGAAAAATTAAACTATTCGCCATCGCATTCTGAAAGATATTATAACATTAAAATATTAAAATTCTAAAAGAAATTAGTGCAGAATATAAATTAACTATCGAACACCAAAGACGATGCACACATATATATATATATATATATATATATATATATATATATATATATATATATAGTTGAATTTATTATATATATAGTTGAATTTATTACCAGTATTTATTATTATTGTGTTCTACGTACTTAGTATTGTAAAATGTTTTGGGGACGTTTTCAACCCAAATAAATTGAAAATAGTTCGTAAAGTACTTTCCTAACTACGCGAAGAAAATAATATTTCTTTTACAAGAAAATCAAGAACGCTTCTTCTTTCAGTATTACGAATGTGCATTTTATGATTGAAACGATTCAAACATAATAGATAAAGACAGTTCAACAAATACTTCAGTACTACTCAAACAAGCATTCAAAAGCCTGCAGAATTCTATAATGACTAGAACATGACATTTATCAGAACCATTTGTTTCTTAGGGGGGATGTTCCTAATATTATAACTAAAATTCAACATTAATAAAACTTTTTTTTGTCCATTAAATTATGAAATTATTCCAATATAGTTCCATGATAATTCAATACCTATCCGAAACAAATAAAATGTTATAGAAATCGATTTTAGTGTTACGAGTAAGTATTAAATTCAATTCCAAAATTTCTAATTAATGGATGAAAAGTGTAACACACATAAATGAATCGTCTTGTTAAAAAATGTTAACAAAGTAGAATGATATTTATAATTTTTTTTCTTAATTAGATTGATATTTTTCCATGAAACAAGGGAAATACTTATATAACACTTGAGAATGACGCAATAAAAGTAATTTATACTCGCACACACACACACAAATATTGTATCTCTTTAAATGTAAGAAAAAAATTCGTCATGAATAGGGCATATATTTGTTATAACTTACTACACAGTATTTAGAATTCGGCAATTATCAATCTTTTTTCATGTATCCACTTTTAAATAAAAAAAACATTATGTTTTTATTATCGCACAAACAAAGGACATAAAATATTTCATTATTGAGACTATGTGACAAGCTTATATTTAAATAATATCTCATTTAAAAAATTGTACTAGAATAAAACTTTAATACTTACCAGTAAGATACAAATGCAGTCTCAAGTAACTTATTTACAAGATAATAAAATTGTCTGCTAAAATTTTATTTTTATGCTTAAATGTATTCTAACGGTTCTTCTTTTAATTATTTATCGTTCGTTGAACAAAAACATATAGATTTAATAATTCATACGCAGCACAAATAAAATCGTCTGCAGAATAAAATGAATTTATGTCTGTAAATATAACCTGTCTTCTGCTAAATAAATTTCTTGACAGTTTTATTCCATGCATAGTAATTCGATATATTCATATATATATACATATATATATATATATATATATATATATATATATATATATATATATATATATATATATATATATATATATATATATATATATATATATATATTGGGTTATTAACATATAAAACGTACGTTTTTACTCTCAAGAAAATAGACATGCTTAGACACAATTGTTGAGTGACGATTATTATGTATTCGATGTTATTGAAAAGTTGTAAGAACATAATAAAAAATATTCAATGATAAAAAAAAGTATCAAAACATATAAAAAATATATTTATTGTAATTTCTATTTATAAATAGTTTCAATTTTTGTATCCATTATACATTTTTTTGTCACGTTATCTTCGATAATTTCGTTAAGATAAAATTAATATATTGAACACAGCCACATATAACAAACCGCAATTGGAAGAAATATCCGTAAACAACGTCACAGTTTTCAGTATAAAAAATTGAATAATTCTAGTTTATTAAACTTACTATAACACTTAGAGATATCTGTAATCCAGAAAAAGAAAAAAAGAACATACCCCCCCACCGGAGAAAACGAATTAGAATTCACTTGAAATATGCTTGATAACGAAAACGACGGACTAACTGCTGAAGAGGGTAAAAATAAGTTTGTTTTGCAGATCTGAAGACGAGTGTTTTTCTTTTTTTAAGAATAATAGTCGAATTGAAAACACCCGGTAAATTACAATTCCTCACATATTTACTTTTTAAAACTTCTTCAGTGTTATGGACGTGTACCGACCAATTTGTGTGTTAAATGTCCCAGACGTATATTTATGTCTTTCCAAAATTCAATCCATTTCTTCGCACTGACCTCAATAAAATTATGTCGAAGTAATTAACATGGGATAAAATGATCTTGATAGGGTTTGTGAATATTTTATTTATTTCAGAGAAAATTTGCTTATATTAATGTCTTATCTCCCTCTCAATACACCGCACACGCTAGCTTAAGTGAAAAACGGTGACACTGGAGCGTGAATCGCTTAACTTTTAATTGCCAGGTAACGGATTAATATTGCAATCAAATACATTCATAACGGTCACGTGATAAAGACAATCCCGTTTTCTTTTAATTCAAAACGGACATTAAACTAACTTGTGCTTGTTCTATTTGCAAAATTAAGATAAAATTTCAAATTTCATTATTGTATAAAGATGTTCAAATATAATAAAAAAAAAATTAAAAAAAAAGGAAATTTTAAAAGTTTTATTTTATTATTGTAGTTTTTAAATTAAGTATATTTTCTTTTTACTTATGTACATTATTATTGTTTACAAACATGTGCTTTTTGAAAGAAAGTTTCTGCAAAGAGAAAAATGTGCAATAACGAAGCGCATTAACTGATTAGCTGATAACATGTGATTGTATATATCATATGCTCTTGACGTCACAGGAACTTATGAACTACTTGACCGGAACACGTGTTTGTCATCCTCATATGACTATGACGTCACATTAATCTAGCCCATGTGACTGATTTCTCTTTAAATAAATTTAAAACAGGAATAATTCTTTCTTAGTAAATTAATTCGTTCTTAAATAATGGTTTCAGAACGTGGAAAAATGTATTATCTAACAATTCAAACTGTAACCGAGGTATTGGTGAATTTGGGGCATTACATATACATGAGAATGGATGTAATTTGATGAAATTTAATGTAGATCAAATAATTGTGTAATTGGTTAGTGCAAATCAATTTGAGATTAGATATCGGTATTGAAGGTAAATGTATCAATTACGATTAAACGTAGATAATGATTGTGAGTATGTTATGAGCAGCACGAGTGACATACATTTCAAATACTTCTAATTTTTTTTTAAAAAAAATGAATATTAGTTTTTTTGTGGATCAAATTATTTTTATATACTTCATTTTGTATTTACTGATTTTGTTAGAGTGTTTTAGTAGTTAAACAAAATATTTCGTGTTCTTGTAAAGAAATATGCAACGGATTTAAGAAAAAAATGAATCAATCATTTATATTATACATATAAAATGAATTATAATTTGATGAACTATATATATATATATAATATAACATAAGTAAATTGTTTACTTATAAAGGAGAAAAAGAGGTTCATTCACATTAATCATGAGATCTCCCACACTATTCGAACTACATATACGAATTTGGTAAGCATGTTTCTTTTGTTCAGTAGAGATCTGCTAAGGATGGGTTTCGTTGAAATTGACTCACAAGATGGGTTAGAATTTGTTATAGATAAACACATTACCATTTTAGAACATTTAGACTTACATTCTTAAAATTTGGCTAGCGTATTTCTTTTGCTGTGTAGAGATTTGCGATCTTGTAAGGGTTTTATAGAAATTGACTTCGGGCTGCGGTTACTCGGAGCGTATGGATATAAGAAAATACCTATTTTTGAACTTTTAGATCTACAGATTTGGAATTTTGTAAGCATGTTTCTTTTGATGCGCATAAACCGGCAAAAAAGGTTATTAGAAAAATTAACTGCCAAGAGGGAGTTATGGAATGCATAATTAAAAATTTCTTGTTTTGGAACTGTTAGACCTACGGGTTTGAAATTTGGTACGCATGAGTCTTTTGTTGAGCAGAGATTCGATAAGAGCGGGTTTAGCAAGAACATGCCAGCAAGGGCTGTTGTGAGGTGTTAAAGAGGATATATATACATAAAAATTTCCGTTCTCGATCTGAGATCTATAGTATTTGAAGTTTGGCACTCTAAAATTTATTGGCTGATCTACGAAGAACAAATTTTTCTGAAATCATTTCCTATGGGGTATTGCGAGTGGTTAAGCGAGAGAGTGGTTAAAATTTAACTAAAAAACTTGAAATTGCCTCTTTTGCTGCTCAGAAATACGTTAAATTGGTTTTATAGAAGTCAGCTCCCAAGAGGGGCTACGGAAGCTAAAAAATTAATAGAATTTAGTTTTAAAAATTCAAGTGTCCTTTTTAGATTAAGAGGCGAGGGCTATAACAATTTTTTCAATATATATAATCGTTTCTTAAATTGTGGGGTGCTCCTACTTTGGGGGGGATGATAACTCTACGAGGGGTCTTGTCATATTTAAAATTCGTTAACAAAAGGTTAAATTATAAAAATCATTAATTTACTGTAAGTAAATATACAAAATGTACTCTGACATAATAAAAAATACACATTTACACTGATGCAATAAGCTTATAAATGAATCAGTACTGTGCGCAGTGTATTTCATATTTAATTTGACAATACTATAAGAATAAATGTCATAATTACCAGTAATCCCATGGACTTTTCATATGTAAAATTATTTACAAAATTTCACACTTACCTTAATAATTTGTACGGTTTATGACTAATCCCTTTAATGCCGATAAAAAGTTACGCTATTCACTCCTCAATGCCAAGCTTTTCAAAGTGGGGACGTATTGAGGAGGGCAGAGAGAGAGAGAGAAAAATAAAATAAGCAAATTTTCTCTAAATTAAGTAAATCCTTCCGAACTCTGTCAAGGTACTTTTATTGTATTCTAAAACCTCTGGTATAATTTTATGAATAGCAATGTACAGAAAAGATCGTACTTCGGAGAGATGTATATATAAAGGGTGTTTTTTTAGAGGTATAGAACTTTAAATTGCAATAAAACAACAATGTATTATTCAATTGACATAATTTTTTTTTATTCGAAAGATAATCTTGTGGCATTACATTTTAAATATGATCAAGCAAGGTGTAGATTCGTCGAATGGGCCCAAAACGAGATTGCCGTTGTTCCCGATTTTCATAAGCGAATTTTGTTTAGCCATGAAGTGCACTTCTGGTTGAATGGCTACGTCAACAAACAAAACTGCCGCATTTGGAGTGACGCTAATCCACAAGTGTATGTCGAAACGCCGTTACATCCAGAAAAACTGACTGTTTGGTGCGCTTTATGGGCTGGTGGAATCCTTCTTCAAAAACGATGAAGGCCACAACGTTACAGTCAATGGTGATCGGTATAGAGCCATGATTACTAACTTTTTCATTCCTGAATTGAACAATCATGATGTCCAGGAGCTGTGGTTCCAACAAGACGGCGCAACATGTCACACAGCTCGTGCCACAATCGATTTATTGAAAGACACGTTTGGTGACCGCCTAATTTCACGTTTTGGACCTGTGAATTGGCCTCCAAGATCTTGTGATTTAACACCGCTAGACTATTTTTCTGTGGGGCTATGTAAAGTCATTGGTCTATGCGGCTAAGACACAAGCGCTTGACCATTTGGAAGACAACATTCGCCGTGTTATTGCCGATATACCGCCACAAATGTTGGAAAAAGTCATCGAAAATTGGACGTCCAGATTGCACTACATCCGAGCCAGCCGTGGCAGTTCTATGTCAGAAATCATATTTAAAATGTAATGCCACAAGGTTATCTTTCGAATAAAAAAATTCATGTCAATCGAATAATACATACATCGTTGTTTTATTGCAATTTAAAGTTCTATACCTCTAAAAAACACCCTTTACCTCCGGGGAAATTAACGTTTTGGGTGAGTAAGACGTTTATATACATCAGAGGTGCTTAAGAGGTCCAAGTCATACTGTATCTTTAGCGTCTAAGTCTAGTAATATTGAATTCAATTTCTTGTTATTGTAAAGAAGAGGGACACGATGAACATTATGTTCAATATTGGGTCTCAAATATTGAAAGTTTGAGAAGCCCTGATATATATGAAAGCCCAGAGGGAAGACGTGTACATCGATAACTTAAAGAATAGTATGCATATTCTTAAACTGTAACGAAATACCAGCAAAGCAGATGGGTAATGGCTAGTTTAAGTATGTCTAAGAGTTTTACTGAATAAATGTTTTTCTTAAATGCTTATAAATATTAAAACAATGAAAGTAATGAGTCCCAATTACCGAAATTTGAGCTTATTTAAATTCAGCAACCAAGACAACTCAGCTCAACTCTTTATCACCAGTGTTAGAGCTATTTATTCCTGCTGTTAAATTACCTACGATAAGCAATTATGAAAAATTATTTACCTAGATGTATAATTGTGAAGAAATAAATTTCTCAAAAATAATCATCCGAAGTATTTGCAAACAGCATTATTTTTAAGACCGCTTACGTGCAGCTTTGGAAGGGGTATTAGCTCTCATCGCAATTAGTCACAAACAAATAATGAATCATTCGTAAAAGGGTGAAATCAGCCAATTAAGACAACAAGAAGGGAGGAGGAAAAAACATTTCATTGGAAACATTCGAAATTTAGATAATGTTTAGAATTTTCCTGTTAATTGCTCGTTACACGTCGATTTAACAAGTCGAAAAGTTCTCAGCGTAATCCTCGCTTTCCGGGAGCTTAGGTGCAAGAATTTTGAATTTTAGGCCTTTCGTAAAACAATTAAGGGTCCTCGTGAAGGGGGATTTAGACGGGGGAAGGACGCACACTAATCTGATTCATGATGAGCACTTCCCTGCGATAATTTTGTAGAAATTTCAATTAAAATATAAGGCTGTCGTTACGACTTATATTGAAATGACTTCTATAAATTTTGTTAATTGGCATTGGAAACAGCGTTGATATGAATTATAAATTAAGGGATTTGAGTTCATGTCGTTAGTTGTGAGAATTATTACTATATTCTAGATTCAAATTTCGCATCTTAATTTTTAGTTTCCTCACTGAAGATTTATGTTTTTCGTATTTAGTTTTTTTAAGTTGATGCAAATAACAATGCTTAGTAAAAGCCTTTAACTATTGAATGCTTTTATATCTTTAATTGTTTCCCAATTTTGCCCGAACGTCAGACGGGCACTTGAAATGACACTTACCTGATTCCCAGACAACGATTTTCTGTACTCCAATCCTCTGATTTGCTTGTATTTTTGCTTGTTTGGTGTGCAATGTTTCTAACAGATGTCTCTAATAGTCGAGTAAAGTTAGGATTACAAGGAAATGTCTAAACCGGTTTCAAGGTTAGGTTTTACTGCATTCTTTTAGACTAAATAAGGCGAGAATTTTCCTTTTATTAGATCGGTGTACCGCAAACTATGAATACTATTTCTTTTAAATTCGGAGCTTAAAATAGAAAAAAAGTGATTATGAGAGGCTAATAGCACAGAAAATACTTCTGATTCTAAAATATCTTTTGATTCAGTAAAATTTATGTAAATGATACTTCAAAGAAGCGGAACTATCAGACTGACAACTTAAATTTTGGTACGCGTGATTGTTTGTAGAGTACAGATCCACTAAGAACGGGTTTTGTGGATCCTGACTTTAAAAGGCGTTGTGAAGACGCTTCCGATTATAAACTGTGCGACTCATAGATTTAAAATTGGTTAAGCATGTTTCTTTCGGTGAGATGAGATCCCATAAGAACGGGTTTTATGGCTACATTTTTACCGAAGGTTGAAAGGGCATAATTGATAAAAAAAATTCTGTAAGGTACTATTGATATGTTTTGTATGTATTCTGACTAACATATTTGAAACTTGATAATCGTGTTTCTGTTGTTAAGTAATGATTTCATAAGCAGTCATTACAAATTAATTTTTATTAACATTAGTCACTTATATAATTGATTATTTTATAGATACGAAATAACTAAGATGTATTTCTAAACATTATGAATAGTTAATTTCATTATAAGTTACATCTGTCAAATACTCATTTGTATTAATATTTCGTAAATAGTTTGTTTCATCACAAAATGTAATCTATAGCAAAACAACATGCCTTTCATTAATATATTGAAGTAAGTTATTGCTTGAATCTGATAATAGGAGTGATCATTGATATATTTAACTAGCCCCTTACAAAATTTATTTCGTGTTCATTGTGTACATATAAAAAATGACATTTTAATTTTTAATTTTACTTATAAATAATGCAACAATATAGTTACGTAGATTCGGGTTCCAGGATTTTATGCAAAAACAATCACAAAGAAAATAAACCGTTCTTTAAGTGCGATGCGAATTTATTATCAGCAATCCAATTCTAAAATACAGGATTCAGCGGCAATATTCACAGGGTAAATATCCGAAGGTCTTCACACCTTCAACAGCAATCAAACACAATAATCAGTGTTTAAAAATACACGTTAGTAAAGATTATTCACAAGCACAGCCGAGCTAATCGCTAGTCAAAATAATCCTCACTACTCGCTGGTTTAATTTAGACTGATCGCCGTACCGGCGAGCAGCTTTTTATAGGCGCGGCAGAAACTTCTAGAAATATTACCGCTCCAGAGATCCACTTACTTCTAGAAAATTTCAGAGGGTTCCGAACTCTCCAACATGGTCACCAATGACGCCAAAATGGTCGTCAAAGTCACCAAAATTGATGACAACTTGGCTCTACCGCGAAGATTTCGCCAAGTTTTCATTGAATCGACATTATAACGTAAGGGGCGGCATGAAATAAATATAATATAGAGTAATAGAAATGCATTAAACACTCAAATACAAATTATTTACACTATTTACACAAAATTCGTAACAATATATTTCATCGTATTAAAATGCCTTTCCTTAAAACATATGACCAAAGTGCTGCTAAATTTTCATTTAGATATACGAGTTCATCCATATATCCTACATTTGTCACATTTTACAATACGCCTGCCAAACAACAAAAAATGTTCAGAAAACATGCCATTCTTGATATCCCTGTATCTGACACAAAAAGATTACCTTATGATAAAAGAAATATTTATATATATATCCTTTTACAATAATCCTACTTTCAAATATTAAACTCAAATTTATTTCACGTTGTACACTTTTACAACACTTTTCTCTACTCTTTTTAAGCATAAAATCTTGCTTATATGACTCCCAAAATAAACATATAGATACATATATATATTAAAGGTAGAGGAAAATATTGTTATGCTCACTGGTCTATGAGATCACCCAAACGAACTATCACTTGCTCAACCCTGCTTTAAAACTGGAAAAATTTTCCATGTCTTTTTGTTTAAAAATAAAAGAATGAAAAAAGAGTAATATTTTCCTTCCTAGCGCTTTACTTTCTCTCGTCTCCAATTCAGCCCCGAAGATTCCGGGGCTTTATCTCTGTTTTGCACCCAAGTTTTGCGCCCCTGCTAGCGCTTTTCCTTAAATCACCCAAAACTGTCAACAGTCCACTATTTCACAGGGCTGCTGCGTGGAAGGTTTTTATTTATGATCCTAGTCTCTGGACGTCTTCCGTGCTTTTACATTATGCGACAATTTATCCCCCTTTTTTCCCCAACCCTCCAGTAGAATATGATGTAGAGGGGGACACTAGACGTCGGGGTCCTTGTGTGTGGTTTGGAAACTTTTCTAACTTTACTGAATCAGCACTTATCGCTTAGAGGAAGGAATAGTTTGAAATAGAAAAAAGTTTTGTGAGAATATTTGTATTTCTTTTGACTTGTAGGTAGGAGTAATTTGAAATTTGAATTTATATTCCGTTTAATTATACAATTAACAGAAGTTAATCAGGAAATTCTGCAAATTTATGTCGACTTGAAATCCAATTGTGATTGATTTCCTCTAACATCCATCAGTGTTCTTGAGTTAGAATAAAGATCAGCCATAATCAAAACAAATATAATTTATTAATCACTTAACAAGTCTTAACAACCCAGACTCTAAAATGCACATATAATTAAGTATTGGGCAAAAGGAAGGTATGCGAGATATTTAATATGTAATTATGAATTGTGTGTGTGGGGGCAATCACTTACTTTTGTAATGTGTTGGTAATATACGTACTAAATAATCGTAATTCCGTTATGAGCTATTCGACTTGTAGTCGGTAATATTCTAATTCAAATATACCTTATTAACTAAATTGTCAATTATCAATTTTAAATATTAAGTAATTATTGGACGAGTCATTCTCGACTAGTTTTCTACTACTTTACGTTAATCACTAACTTTTATCATCTATCTCCTTACCTCTCTCTCTCGAGCCTAAAATTTAATGCTTATATATTAGCCTTGATTTACATAAACCGCATCTTCTTCTCCGGGAGAAAGTTTGCAATAGAACAATATTTAAGGAAATATATTTTCTCCTAGAGGATTAGTAGGAGGCTCGCAATTAGACCCATTACACAATGAATAATCTAATATTTGGGCTAGTTTTTTTACATACGTAGGTTTTATGTAATATAATTTCGTACCTCCTATAATTTAACTACATTAGTTTTTTTTTTTAAATTTGATTTTAAAAAACAAGATTATCGATTTAGAAATAACAAATGCAAATAATAATAATAAATAAATAAATAAACATATGCTTTTCATTATTCTGTTATAGCTATATCCAGTATTTAAAATCCTAAACTGCTGATTAACATATCTGTCGAGTCGTTGGTCCCAGTTTAATGTCGCTGAAGCCACCCTTACGCATATAATGACACTCATACATGTCAAATATGGCGACACCTAAAATCCTCACGTGGGTGTGATGCGGAAGTTTAAGGGTCTCAGCAAAATGGTATCAACCTCATCTCTTAACCTTGGTTTATAATTCTGAAGTCCGTTGTCAATAGCTATCTTATTGCTTATGAGATGCCAAAGCAAGACAAGATCTTAATAAATAGCCAGATATTTCGTCCTCTCGTAAATGATTTTAATTTTTTTTTTTTTTCAAATGGATTTCCTATTGAAAACTAAGAATTTCCAGACACGGCAAGTCCTCAAAATGCGAGTAATTATATGGTGATGCCATCTAGTGGCGGTCATCTCTATCATGTTTGGACGCTTGAACTAATTTTAGTTCAAGCACTTGTCAGATACTAAATAATGCCATGATTTAATTTTACCGAGAGTACCAGAGCCAAAATGATGCTCAATGAATCTTTTAAATACCACATGATCACATGACGTACTTGCCTATAGTTTTCGTATCCAGAAAATATATCGAAACCTCAACCTTAGACTTATGAAGTGGGCACGCTACCTCTCAGCCACCCGAGCTGGCTATTTTAACATAATACTCGAATATCTTCTTTAATTTCACGTAAACATGAATTTTTATCATTATACTTCGTCATTTTGTAAGAACTATTAATGACATGTAATTTTGAACCTCCATCAAATTATGCGTAGGAAATCTAAAATGGTACTCCTCTCTCTTAACTGTGCCAGTTCTTAACAACGTGAGGACTTTTGACAGATTTAAAGGGCATCAACCTTTCTACGCGATGTCAAATAAGTGTTCATAGCAATAACTACTCGGCAATAGTGGCCAAAATTTTATACTGATGTAAACGTAAAGATGCATCTTAAGGTATCCGACTACTTGCTACAGCTTTTTTTTGAAAAAATGGAGATAATGGGATTTTTTCGTGATTTTTAGATTTATTTAGTATATTTTAAGGAAAAAATTCTAAAATTGAAAACAGAAAAAAAATTATTGCTATTAAAATGGGGAAAAACTGGAAGAAATGTACAAAAACATTACATAAATGGGGCCTGCTCTGTACAAAAATTTTATGAACAAATTCTCTATTTTTCCATTTTTGATGTGTTATTTTGTTATTCATGTTTGAAGTGACCTTCAGGATAAGAGATACTTTAATTTTTACAAAAACAAGAGCATTTTATCTTAGTGACTATATGAAATTAGTTAAAAAAACAGTGATTATTATCACATAAAGGACTGTAAATTTAGAAATAAAACAGTGATTGATAAGTCGGAAGGTCAAAACACTTCTACTGTTATACAAAACATACACGAAACATTTGAGCAATTTTTTAAAAAACTTTTGAGCAACCACTGTCCCCGTTTGAGCTTTTCGAAAAAAAAACACATTTCGAATAAAACACATTTTAAAGTTTGGCATCTTGTGTAAAGTTATGGCATCTGCTTTTAGTATATCGCGTGTGGTTTTTGTTCTAGTTAATGGAAAATAAAAAGCTTGGTATTTTTATTAAGCTAATAAGATGGCCTATAAAAAGTCCCCAAAAAAAAAATTGTCCATTTTGAAAAAAATTATGATTTTAGGGTAATGTCGGATACCTTAAATTTAAATGTTCTGAATGCCCATAAACACGCATATAACGAAAACTTTAAAATATTTTTTACTTTAAGTTTTCCTATAATGCACTTTTGAAAACAAATCTTACTTTATTGTTTTCAGAGCACAGTAGTTTCAGTTATATTACCTGTCAGTGGTAGCATATTTATATACCTTTATCTTGGAGAAAATACTCAGAAATAACATACGAGTGAAATTTAGGTATGGCTTACTACTTGGCATTAGTATATTAAATTATTCGTCTAGGAAACTGACACTTTAAATATTCACGAAGAGCTTTGAGGCTTATTCACGTGCAAGACTTAAATTGTTGCTGGAGTAGAATTTAACGAATCGAAAATGGCATAAGTGAACCGTATAAAAATATTTCGAGGAACAACGTCTCCGAAATGCTGAAAATATTTAGTTCCTGAATATAAGCGAGTATACTAGAATTCAAGATGATATCAGGTGATGCCTTAATGCTTGCATTGTAATGTATTAAGGAGTTTGTCTCCAAAAGATTTTATTAAATGATTGATACACTTTTTAACCCCAAATAATATAATAATAGTTATTATTATTAGAAAATAACAAAAAAAAATCTTTTATGAACAAGAAACAAAAATAAACATTAAGTTTGTCTTATTCGCACATTCACTATGAATACAAAATCTTACAATTAAATATATAATATGAAAAAATTATACTTTAGTTCAAAATTATTTGAAGATATAAATTATTTTCAAATGAAACACATCTTAATATTTCCAGAAATAAATAAATTTGAAAAGGATTATTAATTTCTAATGTTTTCATAATATTGCATTAAAAAATAAAAATGCTATAGTCTACAAAATAATTTTTAACTTATTATTATTTTATCTCTCTCTTCTAGAATATTCCGCCTATATTTTTATATATTCTTGAAAATATGAAACAATTTCCTTAAAATAAAATAACGAAGTTAACTAAATTTTTCTTTTAGATATTTCATTATATTTAGCTTGGAAGTTGGAAACTTCAAATAATCAAATAATGTTTTCACTTTTTCAATTTACACCACGAGTTGTAGTTTTTTAAAAAGATGTTATACTTTCAAAATACAAAACATAAATATTATATTACTATTATACATGTTCACACATATCATCTATAACAGAAACTTTCTTTCGTGTCAGTCCTGTTAAAACATCATACCACAATCACTGGATGAAACACGATAATCATTTTGTATACAAATAATGATTTTTATTACTTATTACTAAATACAATAAACATATTGCAGCTATTGAGTAATTAACTCTCCTGCATGTATCGCGAACACTAAAGCTTATAGATTCAGTAAAACAGTTTTTCCTTAAGGACACTTCTATCGCTGTAAAACGGAAAAGCATTTTCGTGTAAAATATTCAATTTCATATAATATATTCGAAATTTTATATGCTATTTCAATATTTTTCCAATCAATGCAAAAAGTAAATAAACCTATCCAAATTTTTTACAAAATTTAGGAACTTTGAAAAAGTTTCAAGTTTTTTATCTGCTTTCCCATTTACGCGACCAACATTCTAATATTTATTCTTGCTTGTTTTAAGTAGAACGAAACTTATCTGAAATAATTTTCTTCTCTTTCTACGTGTACATTTTGTTGAAAAGTGTATATCAAAGAAGTCGATCGGAGATTGGGGTGGAATTGATCAAAAAGGAAAAAGAAATCAAATTTATGAGATAGGACGTTTTAATAACATTATAACTTAATTAAAATAGGATTACTGAAATAATAAATAAACATGCATTTATTTCTCGCAATTTTTTTTGTATTATAGTATAGAAATCAACTTTGTGATTTTTAAAAATATTTTATGCTTAAAGTTTGTTGTCAGTTTTTGGAAAAACATTAAACGAGAATTCAGAACTATACTCTCTTATAAAAAACTATTAATAATAATAATAATAATAAGACTTGTAGGCATTGCAACGGAAAGTAAAGTAATATAATGCAATATAGAAAGCAAAGTAATTAAAATATTAAAATGTTATGCATTGCATGTAAAATCTTATTGGTAACAATACGGATAGTTATTACCAAAGTTACCGAAACGCAATTTGAAGAATAATTGTGTACACATAACAATACAAAAAATAAAATTAAAAACTTGTTCCAATTTAAATATATATATTGAAATAAATAATATCTATTTTAACGTTATTGCATACTGATATGTAAGTCGACATAATATAAATTATTTAAATGAATTTTTTTATACTTTTTTTTTACTTTTGTTCATGTGATAAGCTCTATAGAGACGAAATACATTTCATAGATATTTATTTTACATTCTTCTTGTTAAAATAGAAAAATACCGAGAAGAGAGAGAGAGAGCAATAAACAAATAACGCAAGTTTACATTTTTAAAATAACTATTGATTGTTGTTATATTGAAACAAAATTTAAAAAAGAAACAAAATGTTCTTTTTGTTATGAACATTTTTAAAGATTCAAACACTCTATTTTAATGATCGTAAAGTGATTCTAAATTAAATGAATTCGTAACCAATTGTAATCATCTTATATTATCATAACCAGCATTATAAGTTACTTATTGTTTTGTTTGACAACATTGTTAAACTATTCTAACAGTAAAAATATCTTATCAGTTTATAACAAAAAATTCTACTAAGTTAATATTGTTATTGAGTTGTAATCATCAATATATTTCTGAAATACTCAGTTATTAGCTTATAGCATTACCTAAGCGTTTTGAGTTCAATATTACAATTTTCTTCCATTAAAGTACTCACTCGTATAAATAATAATGACCTATCGGAAATCAGCAATTGTCTTTTTTTATTCCAGCAGTTAAATTTTTATTATAGTACGTAACATTCTAAAACCAAGTTTCAGTTTCAAACTATATAAATCTCAATTAACACAGGATAAGCACAAGGATAAAAATCCCCATATAATCTCCCTATCCCAAATATAACTTATATCTCTATCTGCCATCACAGAAGAAGAAGACATAATTCTCCACAGCGCAAACTAATAATTTTCCCTTCTATCCTTCCGCAGTCCATCGTTATTTTAAGCTTGAGTTTGCATCTATTTTGTCGCATCAATGCATAACTGGAAATTTCTAAATAGTATGCAAATATCCTGAACCAATGGAGCTCGAATCTATCCAATTTTTACCTCGATTGATGTCGAGCTCAGAGACTCAGCTGAATATTAAGTGACGAAAGAAGAGAAAGAAAAAAAATACAGTCCGTTAGTACAAAGAAGAGGATAGAAGAGAGAGAGGAAGAAAAAAAAAGGACAGAAATTTAAGGCATCTCTTTGGTTAATGCTAGTCTGATGACTTCGATCAAAATTGGTTGAGTCAGGAGCTAGAACTAAGGATAAAGTTTAGAATTTTTTTTCTTCCTCTATTTTTTGACCGAAATATAAAATATGTGAAGTTCCTGAGAAAAAGAAGATTAAGGATTTGTTTTTGGTAGGAAATATTCTTTTCTAGGATGGTGTTTTATATGTTTTTGTTTCATTTGTTGGTGTTTTCTTTCTTTCTTTCTTGAAGGGCATGATGGTTTATGTTTGTGTTATTTCTTATATATAATATCAGAGTTAGTGTTAGTTATGTATGAGAAACTTGCTCAAAATTAATTTAAAATTGTATAAAATAAATTATAGTAATTTTTTTCATCTAAATTAATCATTGAAACTTTGTACTTTTTCTTTACACATCAATTATAATAAACCAAAACCAATCTTCAAAATGAGTATGTTTTCTTATAACACAAACAATATATGTACAGTAAAAATTTTATTTCTGAAGTAATATTTAAAATATTATTAATTAGAATTAAAATAATTACAAGAAATTATCAGTATACAGCTAAACAAAAGTTATGTAAAGAATTAAAGACTTAGTTTTTAAAAAAAATAAATTCGAAGTTGATTTAATAACTTCTTGAATTCTGGCAGGCATCGTTCTTTCTTATGTGTAAAAAAATATCTATTGTGTATTAATATAAATGTGTGTAAACTCAAACTCAAATTCAGTGGCGCAACAGCCCATGAGGATAAAGGTCTACTGTGCTCATCCAAGTATACGTGGCCATTGGGCGCTGATGAGCATGAGCAGATGTCCCGATCAGGTCTGAAGCGAAACCCCCAGTATTTTAGGCCCCAAACAAGCTTAGTACGCATTCATCACCCCACTCAAGGGATGAAAGGCTGTGTTGACCTTGCCCACTTCTGGAATAGAACCCGAACCTGTGGTATTGAAGTGCAATACGCTTCTTAAATACGTCTAAACCTGCTAAAATACTCCTTGGCTGTTTTTTCGATAGTGTGGAAAATATAAATTCTCATCTGTCTACTACTACATCTTAAAATCCTTTTATTTCCTTGGCCTTTTAATGGATGCTTTTCTTTTCCATTGTTTATATCAAACAATAGAGTTTTCTCAAAATAGCACCCATTTTCAAAAAATTTCTCTTTTTCTTTAATTGGCATTTTATATCTTGGAATTTTGATGAAGTCCGAACTATTCAATAAGTCTGAATTAACGACCCTCTGCTTCTATATAAAAGCTTTTGTAGACAGAGTACATAATGTGATCAACCTCTAAGTGATAAAGGCGATACCGGAGTTGTACTGTAATCTTTTGTTATGCTAATTCATGAAAAGAGTTTTGAGATTAGAATAAAAAAAATATCTCCCTGTCGCGCCTTCATTCCGCATGAAAGTATTTTCTCATCATTATATCATGCTTACGTCATTTACTATGAACTGTATTCTGTTCTTTTAATTTCATTTCTTTGAGATATACCAAATTCATTTTCCGAAGTTAGTTTTTGCAAATATATAGGAATTAAACCTAGTAGCATATTTTAGTTTTAATATGTAAGATTTCCTCTCCATAGCTATCGAAAAGGATATTATATTAATTGAGCTTACGTCATAGATAGATGTTATAGGTCTTTTAATTATTTAGTAACTGGCTAGTTGAACTAAACTTATTCTTGATTTAATTATTTTTAAAAATTAGTTTGGTATTTAACTTGTATCTTACTCGAATTAAAGCTTCCTTCTGTTTTATATTTTAAAATGAGTATTTTGAAAAACAACTTATTTGTAGAATATATATACAAATACGTGTTTCCGGGCACACGTGTCATATATATATATATATATATATATATATATATATATAGTCAAATGTTCTAAATTGCCATTTCTCTAAGTAAATCTAAATGAGCAAACAGGCAAACACACACAATAAATAGAAAGATATCAGGTTTCAGCAGCACAATAGCTAACCCTTAGCCTTTGGAGCTAAGAATGCAGATTTATACATAGTTTTAAAGCCAGCCAACCATTACCTGTAATTTGCCTACACTATTGGAAGGTAGGGATAAGAACTATGAGTACGAATAAGTCATTATTATTAGAAGATTAAAATTAATTATACTAATGATAATATTAAGTAAAAGTAACAAAAACAATATAACAAAATCTACTTGATGCAGAAAATTTAATTTTATCTGAATATGAAGAGCTATTAAAACATTTACTAAAACTCCTTCTCCCAACAAATCGCCATTTTAACTTTCCGACAAAAAAAACACCCACTTTAGAGCAGCACCACATAAAAGTAAGCATTAGTTAATAAATGAAATCGTGTATGATTGTACATTTGTGCACTTGAAAATCTAAATTATTTTGTAGGAAAGCTTTGGAAGGAAGAGTACAAACAATCATACAAAAAAAAGCAATTATATATATGCGCATTCGTGTATTTGTGTATGTGAGTAGCTGTTTTATATATATATATAATAGCTTATTACCCCTTATCCTTGAATACATTGAAGTTTACCAAGGAGACACATACAGCCATAAATAGAATCATGCAATTGGTGGAATTCTCCACAGTCATTGATGGAATCATGGGACGCAAACTTACGATTCCCCTCACCCATCGTTTTTCAAGAGATATGATGAACTCTTTTTTTATGTTCAATATCTCTTTTAGGAAAGAAACATTTGTTTCAATTCGCTAAAACACAAGTTATTTTGCCATAAAAATTTCCAGATCCTAAATCAAATATCGCCATTTTTAAAATATCATTACAATGATTCAGTTGCATGACCCTGTAACAATACTAGAAATCTGCGGATTGAAAGCCCCAGCCATATTTATGAGAAGCAATACTTTATGTAATATGCATTATGATAAACGAGAGGTAATGCTTTCAAGACTTTTGCATATTTCAGCCGCACGTGTATTGATGGCAGAAAGTGTATCGCAGGAAAGAGGCTGTGCTTTGCCAGAGGCTAAAGAAATTCAGTGAATATATTCCGAAGATGCATTAAGTGTCTATTCATATTTCGAATGGCGTCAATCTTTCGAGAAGGAAGTTTTGTAAGTATAAGGAAGCCGGTGATCATTGCAAAGGGATATTGTGTGTCATTTTTTTCTTTTTATACACTTCGGGGAAATAGAATTGAATTGAAAAGATGCATATGTTGTAAGCTAAGCTAAAAGATGAAAGAGAACTGCTAAGAAATAATTCAGTGATTATTACTAGATGTGAAATACGTTTTTGTAACTATGTTCAGAATAAATTCAACAAAATTTCCTAATAATGTACAAAGTACTATTGAAGATATATACATATGTAATATTCCTAGTTGCCTTAACAAGCCATAATAGTGATAAAAACCCGGTTTAAATTGATATCGTATGGTTTTCCTATAAGCTGTTTAAAATGCAATAGGCCTAATCTTTAAAGTTTGATGTAAATAACACTTCTCAAGAGGCGAATAGTTTTATATCGTACTTCACCTGTATCTAAAAAATAGGCATATTATTTAACTAATACTACATTGTTTGTATTAAATTAAGTACTTTATTATTTATAAAACTCTTAAAGTACATTTTGTATGTGAAATTTTTAAGATAAATATGTAAAGAATTGCATAAAAAGTTAAGCCTTTAAATATATTCCTTGAAAAAGTTTAATCTTGTAATGTAACTATAACTATAGTATGTAACTATAACTATATTAACTATATAGTACAGTAAATTAATTATATCAATATAATTATATGATATAATATTGAGATATATTTAAGCATACACATTTTTTAATGTTGAACGCGAATTAAACTTAGGTACAATACTTTTTATAGTATGGATGTAGATATAGGGCTAAAACAGTATTTAAGAAAAATTAGTAAAATATAGTTATTAAATAAATAACATGAATGAACTTTGAAATGTTGTAATTCATTGTATATCATATACATCAAACACTTATATGGAAATATTACTCGCAATGAGGATGCAGTTAAAAAGTAATTCAAATTATGTTTTGTTTTTGATTACAACAATATATATTTGTAAGAATACTTTATTTTTGCAAATTTCAGGAAACAGTGATAGTTGCAATTAAATTGTAACCACACGAAGTAATTTTATAATCTACACTGGTGTGCAAAAATTAAGCACGAGACGGTTTTTTCAATATAACTTTGTACAAAAGCTTTCCAAATCAACACATTTAATATCGTAAGATCCTCAATACGTAAGGACATGTGTAATATGTAAGCAACACTTACTAAAAGAGAAATCAGAGGGATAAAAAGAAGCTTGATTGAAAAAGTAGCATGGAGCGCAATGCGACTGAAGGCCGAAACATCTCTGTGATGGGTGTCCAGCAAGAAACATCTGGTCTTTAGTAGGGGATATGATCTCCCCTGACTGTTAGGCAGGTTTCACAGCGTCTGCCCACGCTGAGAATGAGGGTGTCAATGAGTTGTTGAGGCATTGCTGCCCATTCGTCTTGCAGCGCCAATCGAAGCTCCCGAATCGTTACTGGTGGTAATGTACGAGCTGCCAAGCGTCTGCCTAGAAAATCCCATACATGCTCGATGGGATTGAGATCCGGAGATCGTGCCGGCCAATCCATACGTTCAATATCCTCACTCTCTAAGAGTTGTTCGGCAGCTACTGTGCGATGACATGGCGCATTGTCGTCCATGAAAAGGAACTGCAGACCCATAGCGCCTCTAAAAAGACGCACATATGGAAGAAGAATCTCGTTACAATCACGGATCCCGTTGACTGAACCTGCGTCGAAGATGTGTAGGTCTGTACTACTACCAAGCATGATGCCTCCCCAAACGAGAACACCGCGACCTCCATACCTGTCCCTTTCAATGATGTTCGAGGGATGATTGCGGCTTCCCCGCTCTCATCAGATGAGTATGCGATGAGAATCGCTACTCAAACTGAATCTGCTCTCATCTGTAAAGAGTACTCGTTCCCATTCATTGTCTCTCCAATTCCGGTGTTCCCGGCACCACAGAGAACGCCTTCTCCGATGGGCAGGCGTTTAAAGTACACACCGTACAGAGTGTCGTGCAAACAGACCACCATCGTGCAGTCTTCTGGCCACGGTAAAACGCGATATCGGTCGTCCAGTCGCCTGTGTCGTGTGTCTAGCGATTTCTCCCGCTGTCTGCCGCCTGTTTCTTCTGGCCTGTAAGACAATGTACCGGTCATCTGCGGTTGTGGTTCCTCGTGGACGACCACTACTGAACCCCCGGTTAGCTGTTCCTGTAGTTTAAAATTGTCTCCAACGTCGTGAAACGATGATGTGAGCAATTCCGAACTCTGCAGCCACACTTGTCACACTGAGGCCTTCCTCGGGTAAAAAGCATCCAGATGTCTTCCCAATTATTCGCCATTCCAGCAACTCGGTGGATTTTAAAATCATCCAGATGTCGTCTAACAGATTGATTATTCGCCATTTCTCGCTGACCTGCATACTCGGTGTGATTTTTAACTGCTATACGGCGGGCAATCTGCCTTTTTGCCATGAAATCGACTTGATTTTTACACAGTGTATGGACAACATTCTTTCATACTACTTTTAAATGACACTCCCCCATTACGTCTACCTGCATATCAAAATGCGCAATATTTGTGTGTGCTACCGTACATCACCTTACAAAATTGATTAATCTATCTGATTGGTCTTTCTGTCCGCTCTGCCTCTTCGTTCAGCTGATATGCTAATTTTTCGACTTCGTCCTTAATTTTTGCACACCAGTGTATGTATTTGCTTTTCATAAAACATAACACTTACTTTCAGTCAACAATGTCTGCTTTTAAATGAAGTATATGTATTAAATAAACACCAGACCATTTTATCACACACACACACGCAAACGATAATCAAAATGTCTTTAAATGCAATAAATGACTTGTAAGATGATGAGTAATAAATTAATCTGATTTAATTGGGATATATTTATATATTTTCATATAGAAAGGGGAAAACCACTCTTTTAAGGTATCATCTCAACTTTTTTATTATCCATCGTTTCCAAAATTGATTCAAAACTATCATTTTATAAATGTACTTTTCGTAAAAGAAATTCAGTTTCTTTATATCCAGCATCAAACCATTTTACGATAAAATATATCAAAACTATTCAAATTCTATTCTATTCAAGTAGTTTTCTGAAATAGAATGCGAGAAGAGAAAAAAATCATCCTAGACACAGACGAGCTTCCCATTCGGTTCTAATTAGACACAAAATAGAATTCACAATCTTTACTGAAAACCTTTTCTTTCTTTTAGAAAGATTTTAGTAAGCGGTTAGGTGGGTTTTAGCTCGATTTCAAAATGATTTGATTTGATACACATTGGCATCGGAAAATACATACAATTTTTCTGTTTATTGTTTTCTGGTGTCGTTTTGTTATGCTATATGGAGTTCTCAGCTCAAATCGTCGGTTAGAAGTAATAAATTAAAAATTTTCTCTGTTATATTTTTTCTCTCCTTTTCAGTTGCTATTGAAGAGCGAAATTTTTTTTGAGTACTAGAAGTATCTTATGCACTCATATGATGACATTGTTGACATCTTTAACAGAAAGGTATCCTTTGGAATCACCATCACAAAAGAAATACATATTTTTAAG
Organism: Trichonephila clavipes; assembly: GCA_019973935.1. NCBI lineage: Eukaryota > Metazoa > Arthropoda > Arachnida > Araneae > Nephilidae > Trichonephila > Trichonephila clavipes. The sequence goes on from BMAU01005615.1 coordinate 99,358, forward strand.
ATTTCGTAGTGCAAAAACATACAAAGATTTTGTAAGATATGTTTGTAAATCCCAGATTTGCAGGAACACCATGTATGACTGGACTTATAGAATTCTAAAAAACTTTGATAAATTTCTAAATCTAGAATTTCCCAGTGTCAATGTATAAAGTTTCTATTCACATTTAGCGATGAATGTCCAGTCAACGGATATTCCACATTCTTTGACATTTTGAAACATTTTATCTGGAAGCTTAAAAGCAGTGTCGTTCATGGCATCTTTAGCCGTTGGTGTAGCAGCACAGACAAGACTTTCTTTCACAATGTCTAAATGCTCCTTTTGCAAGGCCAGTTCAGCTTAGCACATAGCTTTTTCACAGGTAAATATCATCTTTCAATCACTCACCTTCTAAAAATAGGTTGTATTGTTTTTTAGCTTTTCAGTAGGCTGAAAAAGGACGATAAAACTTTTGGCATTTTCAAGTCACAATGAGTCTTCCAAACATGTAATCTTCATGAGGTACAGATTGTTCTCAAAACAATTGGAGAAACACAAATAAATTTAAATAAAATATTCTTTTCTAATGTTTAAAACATTCTTTGTTCTGTAAAAAAATACCTTTACTTATCCCAGTTTTCGTTCATCACAAATTTGAGCACTTCAAGTCATTCAACACTTCCACTGTTTTTGTAAATGTCTCACCAGCATAGTTGCGTTTTCAAGAGGTTAATTTGATTCAATTTTGATAATATCAAAAGCAGAATGTTCAGAAACAATTAACAATTAAAAATTGTGCAATTAAAGCAAAAAAATCAGGTTTTGAAGAAATTTGCGAGCAACATTCGAAAGATTCAAATCAAAACAAAAACATATGAGGTCAGAAGAAACAGATGTTGCCAATCGCAAAAGTCCAATTAAAAGATTGAAATTGTTGCCTATCAATAAAATAGTTTAAAAAAATGCCAGAAATTGTTTTTAAAATTATAATGGGTTGAAATTGCAAAAATTATGGGTAAAAAGCATGAAGCAGTCAACTTCCGGTTTCGATTTCACCTCTTCCGGTTTTTTCACCGTTGTAATAATATTTTAAACACCTGTAACTTTTTTTCTAATTATCGCACAGACAAAACAAAGGCAGATTTAGAAAGATAATTGTTTGAATTTTAATCATCAAATAAAATAAAATAGAAATCTTACTTTACTTACTATAATATACATACATATGTGAATTCCAAATATGGATTCTAATTTTAAATAATTATATGCGTTATACAATGGTAGCATAAATGATTCATTCGTTTTGAAAAGGCTGTGTTTTCAAACGTATTACACGTACACACTTGAAAGATATATAAAAAGAGCCATAAAATCTCCAAGTTTCTCCCAAAAGTTCTTTTAAGACTCTGGAGCACGGAAAATACACGTGCCGTTGTGACAATTGAAATAGATTCGCCAAAGTTGAATGCTTTCTATGCAGTGTCACAAACATGTATAGCTAGATTTTCTTTCAATTAGCAAATTATGAATGGTAAATCGATAGGTCGTGAGGTTGTTGCCACAACTTAGTGCTGATAAAAGGAATTTTTTTCTTTCGATAAAGTGGGGCATCCCCCTTTGGCACATCACAGTTTGTGACAACCAAAATCCTGAACCTCTGCAACGCTATATTAGACATATTGGTGATAATGAACTAGCTTTGTTCCCTGGACACCCAGATCCCCTGATTTAACTCCCTGTGTCTTCTCTTGTGTGGATACGTTAAATACCTTGTTTACGTACTCCCAATATCACAAGCCTTCGTCGAGCTCAAAGAATGAGTCAGTGCCGCAATGCATATAATTGATAGGACTATGCAACAGAATTTTTTATATGAGCTAGATTATTGTGCGGAAATATGTCGCGTCACCAAAGGGGTGCATAATAGAAGCTTATTAATGGTGTATATGAACTTGCGAAGTTTGTGGTTCTTTTCGTTTATTTTTCATGAGTGCACGTATAATTATTTTGAAAGTGTATCCTTTTCAAAATGAATGAATCATTTACACTATCCCTGTATTTCAGTGATAGATTATTATATTCCACTTACGAATAAAAAATACTTATTTTTAATTGATAACCTGTTATATTAATAAGAGTATATATATATATATATATATATATATTGGAATTAGAAGATGCAAATACTTGTATAAACAGCAGAAGTATATTAAATTTTTTACACATTTTTTAAAGACTATTATAATAAAGTAAACCTACTTCTTAAAATTATTTTAATAATTATCAAACATCGAAGAATTTTAATGATTTTATTTGAGGTAAAATTAATATAATTTCCTATTGATTCTTAATGTAATCAAACATAAACTAAGATCGGGTAGGGGATCAGAACTATATATATAAGATTAACTGAACATAAAGTTTCTGACAAAACTAGAACTTTCAATTCTAAACATTCTAATTAATATAAATAAATTGCTTACGAGTGTAGCATATAGAGGAAGGTTGTGCATGATATTTACATTGTCACTTGTAAATTTTTTTTGATCATAAATTTCCCTATTTTTTTAAAAAATTTGAATAAATTTGTATTAAAATCGGGTATTATATTATCAAAACTGGATTTATAAATCGAAATTTAAATATATTTTACGTTATTTCATGTTAGTATTTTTATTGTCATGCTTCGGTTCTTTTTTAACAATATTTGACTAACATATCTTAAATTGAATACGTCTATTTTTCTTTCATGGAAGGTGTATGTTAATGCAATTTTTTACTTATAATATTAAACGTTTTTTGAGTAATAGATTAAAATTTTTTTTTTTAGCATATAATTTGAAAGAAAATGTAGATTTTAAACTTTTTAAATAAGTACATTTTTCTGAAAATTGTATTTGTAATAATATATAAAATATATTATTTTTCAAAACAGAAAAAAATCAAATTACCTATTTATATGTAGACTTTTAAGTTCTAAATAAGTTATATTGACTTAACTTTGTGGTAACTTAGTGATCATGTCCGTTAACTTATGCCCAGTACTGTTTCTGTCAACTAATGTGTTTGAGTCATGTACTAATAAAGACCCAATGTGTAGAAAATCTGATACACTTTGAATCTGTGGAGGCTCGAAACCTTTACATAAGCGTGGTGTGGAAGTCAAGAAAGAGAAATGCCAGCTCAGCTCATTTGATCATGGTTCAACAATATGTGACCCATGGCTAACAACCCTCGAAATCGGCTTGAAGTACAACTACAATAAACAATCAAACAGTAAATCTGATTTTCAGTTATTTTAAAAACTGCAAATAGGGCTGTAAAATGGTGGGAACTGGTGTCATTTTTTAAAGTGACACCATACAAGTAGATACCAATGTAATTTTAACCAATGTATTTTTAATGTAATTTACCCCCCTCCCCCCAGTTACCTATCCAGAAGGAGGCACTTGAGCTCTAGTGATGCAAAATTGAACAAGGAATTTTAATTTTCATAATGAACCCAAGCTAAACAAGTACTCAATTTATCTTTAGCATGCTGCATAATCATACGACATGGCATCTATTCATTATGAAAATACATCGACTTTTCACGGGGTCTAACTCGTAACCTTAGGCGTACAAGGCGAGCACCTAACTAACTACACAACCCACACTTGATTTTTAACTTAAAATAATACATTATTAAATGATAATTTTATTCCTACATTTTTGTTCCACAGTAAAATCTCTTATTCATTTAATATACATAATTTACTATTTATTCTAAATATTCAATGAAACAAATATTTCTACAATACACGAACTAAAAAAAGTTTTATATAATAAGATATAATCATTCTTAATAACTAAATACTGGATTATATCCCGTCTCATTTTTTGAACATTTCAAACTAGATAGTAATCAGCGATAATTAATTCTTCATAAATTTGGTCAGTTGCTTAAACTTTAATAGGTCCAGGGTATGGAATCAATATTACAACAGCTCGAAGCTTAAGCGGAATTTTCATTTTAAAATATGAGTGAACCTCATTAATCACAAGGAAAGTAATTAATTATTTCTGGGTTTATAATACGCTGCGGTGGTGTTGGAAAAAATGTATTTTGAATTAAATGATGCCACAGACTTGTCAAATATTTTGCGATCCAAGTCTTCTTTTAATGACTTTCTCCGAACTTGTTTTAATAAAGATTTTGAAAACTCTTTCAAAAGTAACTATGCGATCAACTTTTGAAGATTAAAAATAAATATAAATGGAATAAGTTTTTTTTATACTTTGCCAGCTAATGCATGATTTCTGTTTTAATTTCTCAATCCATCTATTGTCTTTGTAGAAATTTTTCTGATTGAATTCTTTTATGATTGAAATTTATTTTGCGATAAAAATGTGATTTGTTTGATACAATATAAATCTTTTGACAAGATACATTTTTATAATGCTTTGAAGTTGTATATTAATTATTTATTTCGAATCAAAAAGAAGTCTTTAATTTTTATCATAATTTTTTGCTTTTTATGTTTTGTTTTAACATTATTTTGCTTAATTTGCATGTCATTTGTGTTTACACATCATTAAGATCTGTCATTTTAGGTTAAATTGTTATAATTGTATGTTTTGGTGAGAACTTCTTATAACTAGGAAGGTAACTTTGTTAAGAAGTAACTAAAAGGTAGTTAAGTTATCATAAATTTTAACTGTTTATTTAATTAATATTACGAACACACAAAATAATTCATAAAATAGTAAAATATACACAGAAGATAATTATCAATATTCTTCATGTAATTAAATTTATATAAAATTTACAATATTTATATCTGATAATTTTTGTTGTTTTTTACTTCAAATTAACAATAATTCCCTTTATAAGCAAATATACACAAGAAATTTAACAAATATATTTACTATTTATGTAATCGTTCTACTGAATCCTATGGAGTCACGTGTAGAGCTCACAAAAAACATTCTAAAGCACCAAAAATACCTTCAAAAACGTAAGTAGTTTGGTATAATTTGAACTAATGGTGTTCATGGGGAAGACAAATAGGTGTTTGCGGCCTGCTACAGAATAAAACAATAATAATAATGATTTATACGATTTCTTATAGCTTTTCGAATTGCTATTATGTATTTTTGCTGAGTAAAGAAAATTTCAGAAGAGTTCCCAAAATAAAAACAGTTCATTTATATTTATAGATACTTTTCTTGCTTTTTGTATCTAATTCTTGAATATTTAGTCTTTATATGCTATAATTATCATATATATTGCTTAACATTATTATTCAATGCATAGTATATTCTTGTTCAATTCTCTGAAGAACAATAATTTCTTATATAGATTGTGAAAAAGTGTTAATTATTATTTATTAAAATTTAATATTATTTTCGGTAAAGAAAAAAAAAGTTTTATAAAACATAAGTGCCTATATATATAGTAAAATTTGCAATATTTCGAAATTTGTTGATAGTTCTTTATCGAAAGATATTTAAAATACTTATTGTATGTTTTTAAAAAGTACTGTATTTAATACTAAATTTTTAATTTTGATCCAAGTACTTACAAAGATTAATCTTAGAATAACAAACAAAATTTTTATATAAATTAAATTTAACCGATAAAATTTTTTCAATATTATTAACTTTTAGATTTATTATTCCGTGGCATATTTGAGGAGGCATGGCGTTTTAGAATACACATTTATTTGATGTAAAAGAACATTTCACTGAAACAGCAAAAATACACACACAACACAGAACAAAAGACGACTGGAAAAAAATGCTGCGGGCTACGTGACGAAGGATACGCGAATCAGGTAAATTTTCCCTTGAACCAAGAGCTTTTATATGAAGCAGCAGCCGGAAATTCCAAAACTCACATGATTTCCTTGGACTGAGCTTGTGATTGGTTGAAAGATATCGTACGATGATGTATTACTTTAAATGCGATAAGCTGTTAATTCTTAAGATAAAGTTATGATTATATCATGTTAGGCGGGTGAACTAGTTAATTATATACGCGTGAGTTCTGATGCGTCAGAACTACTTTAAATTAAAAAGGTTTTTTAGATGAAATTAAAGGGAATTATTACATATAAATATATAAAGTCAATTATGTTCTTAATTTTTAAAGTGTTGTATATTTATTTTATGAAAGCTACAAAAAAATATTCTTATTTGTAGACATTTGATTTTTAAAGAAAAATTTCAAGGCCGATAATCTAAATCCTTCTTTTGTTAACGCATGTATTTAATATTTTAATAATCGATTACACGTATTGATAGTTTTAATCGTTATTATCTAACACAAATTCAGTTTTTTTAGTACCATTCTATCAACATCTTTTAAAATCTTTCTGTTTTCACAGCATACTAATCCTTTATCCATAAACAAACAAAAAAAAAATCTTTTTGAACAAAAAATCTCACGAAAGATTAAGTAACTATTAGCAAAACTAAAATCCATTCCTTCCTTAAACAACAGGTATTAAATATATTAATAATGCATTCTAAAAAGTTAAAAAGGAAGCTACTAATAATAACCCTGACACAAAGTGTCATAAACCGAGTTTATAATCCGCGATTTGGTAGTAAAAAAACGGATATGAGTTCTTTTAGAAAAAGAACTGAGATTGTTATCAAATTATTTGTTTAAAATAAAGGGGACTCGCATAATATTTTATGACGGATATTTCTAAAACCATTGTTTGTAAAGAGAACAACGAATTCTATAAAGAAGATGATCATAAAATAGTAGAGATTATATGGGGCCAGCCGTAAATTAATGGTACGTATAAATTTTATTCTGTGTGCTCGCAGATTAAAACAGTTTTATAGTCAGGCTTTCTGTAATTTTATTACTAACTTCGATTAAATTAGGAGAGCTGTTTTTAATATTTTATATGCTAATATTCTAATTTAATTTTCCATTCAGTAGTCATTTTCAATGAAGTAATTAGTTCCTATCCTAATTGTTTTGGATTTTGTTCTTAAAAATAGTACTGCTTTAATAGTCGTGCTTTTCATTTTGATGCAACACAATCAAAATAATGATAAATTCAAACACACCACGCGTAAATAATTGAAGTACTAATTTGTGATTACGATGGTTTCTTTTTTTAAAGCGTAGTAATGAATTGAAAAAGTAATGCACTTATTTTCTTGTTACTCTGTTGATATATAATTTGTATCTTAATTACTTATCTAGTACAAATGCTTTGCAATTCATATCCTTTATTAAATAATTCAGACTTAAAATGTAAAATTTAATATTATTGATTATTAAAACATAAGAAAACATTTTATTGAATGTATTTTATTTTGAAATAATTGATTTGTTAAAACATTTTGCAGTATTTTAGCTAATCAATTTAAAGAAAACATGTAAGAAAAATGGTAACTATTTTGAAGAACTAAGTGCATTGCCTTTGTAAATTTACTGAGTTTTTTTTCTTTATTCTACGAAACTTATCTTTTAGTAACTACAGAAAGCCTAAAAGCTCTATGCATTTTTAGAATTAACTTCGTTTTATTCAAACTAAAAAAATCGTTAACAAACTAACCGCAAATAGTAATATAAATAATTTTCTACATTACGAAATAAGCTATAGTATTAGTAGATACATAAAGTAGTTTCCCAAAAAATCACTTATTATTACTTTTTTCCCATTTACAGTACAATCTGGCCTTTATTTAACAAAGTCGATAAATCCAGAAAAAAGTTCGTTATGTGCAAAATTCGTTAAATAGAACCTTCAATATTCTGTTTTTGGTTCCAGGGCAAAGTTCGCAGAATAAAGGATCGTAAAATGCAAGTACAACTTTATAAAAAAATTCGAAAAAATATTGGGGAGAATTTTATAATAGTAAGAATATTATTGAAATTATGAACTGTGGCATTTTTTAAAGAATAGTTATTATTGTTATACTGATTTCCCATGGTTCATAAAATAAGGAATATTCCTGTCTCAGTTGAGTCTTTAAAAATTTAAAGTTACATTGCTGTAATTCAATTCCTACTATTAGTTCACTCTCTCCCTACTATATATATATATATATATATATATATATATATATACAGTCGAACCACTATATAAATAAATCGCTTAATCTCGAAAAAAAGTTTGTAATATGGAAAATTCGTTTTATAGAGGTTCATCTTTCAATTTTCTTTATAAGGCCACATAAAACAATTTTAAATTCATAAACACTATACATTTAAAAAAGTAATCAGTCACACTTTTTTATAAACTAATATATATTTATGTTATATATCTTACCTATCAAAGAAAAAAGAAAGAAAAACTGTAAGGAAAGTTTTTTGACGCCTTTATCCACTTACTGAAGAAATAAATATTTGTCTTTTATGTTCAAGCACTTACGTTTTAACATTTTTGAGCTACGAGAAATGAAGCTACCAGTACGACTGATCAACACTATAATTGAGCCGATAATAATTTAAGAGCACGAGGGCATGAGAGAACTCCACTGAGGGTGAAAGGGGATTTCGAAGATGTTTGCAGTGAACTGGACAATGGGGTTAAAGGTTGCACTTATTGGATGAAACGCCCAGAGTTCTATTGCTCTCGGTGAGTTAGACATCTAATAAAATCAGTGCAAGATATATGACCACCATAATACGCGTTAAGGGAGAGAATAACTTGAAATGTCCAGAAATACTTTAAAAATAGTGAGAAAAAATCGAATAACAAGAGAAAAAGTTCGTTATGTAGAAAATGCACTTCGCTATTGGAAGGTTATTTTACAACGAAAATCATGAAATGTTCTTGGTTCCAGGAAGAAGTTTGTTATATAGAAAAATTCGTAATTTAGAGGTTCGTTATATGGAGGTTTGACTGCATATATATATACACTGCTGGACAATTGCTAAGGACAGACAACACTATCATCCATAGCAACCACAAAATGAAAGGAAGCAAAATGTGGAAAATTAGAATAAGTGCGGGATATTAGTAAGAAGAAGTATGAGTATGCAAATTTGTTTTCCACATCTGTTCATCACGTGATAGCGTTCATAAGAGCTTTAAAGGTTTTGACGCTTGTGGACAGTTGTTGATTCAAGTCAAAGTTTTACAGGAAAGATTTAATAGACGAACTTAAAATTTTTGACATGTCTTCCCGACATCACATAGATGATTTTATGCGTGGCCGAATTATTGGAAAGATCGAAGAAGGGCGAAAAATAACAGATGTTGCCAGGGAGTTCGACATCGCTCACAGCGTTGTTTCACGGCTGTGGAAGTCATTCAAAACTACTGGAATGTGTAGTAGATGGCACGGGAGAGGTCGTGTTAGAAGTGCGACGCCTGCAGAAGACAGATATATCGTCCTATCAGCAAAAAGGAACAGGCGCACCACAGCTCAGCAGGTGGCAAATCAGTTTCTTGCTGCCTCAGGAAAGCAGATCTCCCGAAAAACTGTTGCCAGACGTTTGAGGGGAGGAGGACTATACGCACGCAGACCTGTTGTGTGTGTCCCATTGACCAGATAGCACCGTACTGCCCGTTTGCAATGGTGTCATGAGCATCACAATTGGACTGAACAGGACTGGGCATGCGTACTATTCTCAGATGAGAGTAGGTTCAGTCTGTCATCGGATTATAGACGCCAACTGATCTGGCGCGAGATTGGTACTGCTTATCGTCCAGAAAATACCCAGGAAAATGACCGATATCCGACATGCAGTATCATGGTGTGGGACGGCATCATGATCAATGGCCGCACGCGCCTACATGTGGTTGCGAATGGGACTATGACGGGCCAACGATACATTGATGAAGTTCTACTTCCTCATGTTCGTGTTTTCCGTGGTGCTGTCGGTGATAAATTTGTTTTTATGGACGACAACGCAACATGTCATGGAACACTCGCTGTTCAGGATTGTCTAGACAGCGAGGGTAGTCAACGTCTCGTATGGCCAGCGCATTCTCCAGATCTAAACCCCATTGAAAATGTGTGGGATGCTTTGGGGAGGCAAGTTGCTGGTCGAAACTATCCTTCGACAAACAAGAACACCCTCATCCGTGCACTCACAGAGGAGTGGGATAAATTGCCTCAACAGCTTCTGCATAATGTTGTGCAAAGTATGGTACGACGTGTGGAATGTTGCATCACACTCCACGGTGGACATATCCCGTACTGATACCTTTCTTTAAGGTGCCTGCTGACTTTTAGATGCATTGTTCCATTTCTCCGTACGCAGATCAAATGAACATTTTTTTTCCTTTCAGATGTTTCACAGCTTTTGTACTTTCCAGAACAATAAATATTTTTTATTCTAATGTCTGAACAGTGTGGCAACTATATTTTATCCTACTAGGCCTCATGTCTCGCTTAATGTTATGCTACACAGCAATTTGTGATCCGTCCTTAGCAATTGTCCAGCAGTGTATATATTCTTCAAATTTTCAATCGTTTTTTTTTTTAATAAAATAATTTCTATTTATACATTTAAGTTGAAATACACTTTTTAAACTTGTAGGGGATTACCCTTGATTTTTATATAGTTTTTTTCAAATATTTATTAATTATTCAATAATTTTTAAATTTATTCTGCTTTATTTCAACTGAAGTTACAACTAGCTGCAACAGATTGCACCAGTACGTTTTTATAACGAAGTAGAAGTAGACTTCAAAAAAATATATATATATGACTTGTTTTTTATTGAAATTTAATTAATAAAATACATCAGAAGAATTTTTGAATGAAACTCTCAGATATAGAAATCAAGAAAACAAAGGACTTAAATTACCGTTTTAATTTTGCATCTAAGTGCACAAAATCTCCTTTCCTAAGTCCGGGTCTTTGAAGGAAGATTTATTTGATGCTTAACCTTATATTTTCTCCGTTTTGTATTCTATATATTTCTACTTCTTTTTTCATTGGTGTTTTCAAATATCACGAATATGTCTCTAAATCGAGGTACTAGAAGAATGGAGTTCTGAATTACAATGAGTCAATATTTTCTTAAGCAATGGTATTGAAGAATCAATATTATCTTTTTCATCTACGAAAAGTCCTTATATTCATCGTATTTGATCTCAAAAAGTCGGTATGTCGATATCAAAGATTTTTCGCTGGCAATTTATCTGGGTTGGAGTTTTTCAAAGAAATGTTGATTTTTCAAAGCTAAAAGAGGAGGAATATATCGATATATTGTTTGGAAGTATTACAAGATAAGCGTGAGAATTATTAATGCAAATAGCGACTAAGATAATCTAATTTTCAATAAGATAACTGTGATTAATAAGATTATAATGCATTTCTATTTTACATTAAAATAACTTATTAGTAAATGTTACTGTACTATGGGAAGTATCTATTTATATATGAAAATTCCATCGTTCAAATCCCATCACCATCATTGATTTCGATACACATAAATGTTTTAATTTCAAAAGATTTATGTTGGAAGAATAAAGAAAATAAAAACTTAAATCTAAATTATTGCTACCTAGACAAATGCAGAATTTAGAAGAATACTTAGGTTAATTTTAAGGTACAAATACATATATTCTGTTTCTTGGTTAAGTTTTTTTATTAAGCAAAATTCATTAATTTCAACATAGTTATTTGGCTGAAACTCTAGTCCACACACCTGTACACAAATCTTGTTATTACTTACACATGTACAAGTATCTACAAATAAGAACATAAATGTTGTAATTATGTTCTACATATATAAATCTTGTTTTTAGCGAGTTTCATATACCACCTGGGGAAAATCTCCTTTGTTCAATAATTATCCAGTACTATGTATTTGCTATAATTTTTAATGTTTGACATTAGTACCTGATACTTAACATTAAATTAAAATCAGTAAACTGGACATGCAAAGGGGATCGTTCTATTGTATAGATATTTTTAAATGTATATTCATTATGTTTCTTATTGTATTAGATGACTGCATCCATATGACATTATTAACAATGTTTCTTAATATATTTGATGCCGTGGCACAGCTAATTTTAGTTCTTTCTAAAAGCTTTGTGGAAACTAGTATAGTCCTTAACCCGGGACTCGTTAGTTACATTAATGGTCAAGTGGGGTGACTGAGTCACCCCAATACTTTTTTTATAAGTACTTTGATTCCACACAATAAAAATCGTTTTTCCGGTAAATAATTTAACGAAGAGAAAGTGTGCTTACATACTTTTAAAGACTTTAAATTTTTCTTTGATAATTTGAGAAACAATCCAATAAAAATGAGTTAAATTGTTTCAAATGTGCGTGACCTTAATACATGGCATAAATCACGGACACTTTTCATTAACGTTAAAGGAAAAATATTTGCAGGTAAAACTGTCATACTTTGTTCAATTTATTGTAGTTTTATTGTCGTTTGATGATCGACAACTAGCATCTAGAACTTTTTCTCGCTTGTGTCTTTTTAACAAGACTCAGCGTGTCTTGTGTGTACACATGTGGCTATCTTTTTCTTGATGGAGTTCTTTAGGTAGTGTTTCAAAATTTTCCTTTCAATTCAAACGTTTCATGTGTTCATCATTTTTCTCAAATTTACTTTCACTCTCAGGAATAATATACAATATTTCATCAGATTGTGAGCGACTTACCTATAAAGTAGCTCCCTCACCGTCTTGCCTATCTAAGAATGTGGGAGGAGTAAAAGCAGAACACGAAAATGCCATTACAACAATTATTTATTTTACTCAAGCACACTAATTAACAACAGTTTAAGCGTTAAGGGAATGTCTTAGAAGGGATAGAGAGAAAATAATAAACATTAAGCGAACAAGCGCAAATAACCAGTTTAACTTAACCTAATCTATCGTTGAATACAAACCCCTAATCCACTAATTTAATACTATGACAAGCACTGATCTTAATCTTAAGCTAAGAAAATCAACCTTACACTATCTCACCTTCGTGGCAAATGTAACAGCTTTTCAGCTCCCTCTTCCTACAATTACAAAACTTTGACTTTATATAATCGAACTAATCTACATATCAAGGTTTCTTCTTGAGAGGGATAGCTGTGAATTAAACGCGAATACTTGCCAAAAGATTCCCCAAGATGATAAGTGTGAAGATCGCGTAAAGATCCGTCACAATGTTCTACTCTTGCTTGATCAGTTTCAACTTCATCCATAGAGATCGCACAGTTTCCCATTTCTTTCTTTATATTCTGTTTATTTACATTTATAAACCCTAATGAGTCATACAACACAGCAATAAAAAGCTCTAAGGCGTTCACAGGGAAAAAAGATGTGGCTTTTAAAAAAAATATTTTGGAACAAAAGTTGCCACACGGGATACTCAGTCACCCGAAGTACCTTGAGATTGTAAGAAAACGTTTGCCGTTCCCAAAAGAGAGGGAGATTTATGACAACCACATTTTAGTTTATATGAAGTCTCTCTGTAATGTAGGAAGGTACTGATAAGAGGTATTCTGTAACAAATAAACCGTGTCATCAGAATTAAAGATTTCCTAATCCTGGGGTGACAGTGTTCCTCGCGTGACCACTCCCGTTTTAATAAAATAAACTATGAATGAAACTATTTATAAATTGTGATGTATGACATAAACTCTAATATTATCTCTTAAACCTATTACTCTTTTTGAAGAATTGAATTCTGTTTAACTATTGTAATCACTGAATATTAAAAACTTTAACTGAATGACTGTGACTCAAATTACTAATGGAAACTTTTATCTATGAACCGTTTCTTGGTTCTCCTGTAATCAGCTTATTCAATTTTGATTAAATAAATTAAGTTTCTGAGATTCTGAATGATGTTCGTTCTTGAGTTATATTGTCAAATTTTACTATTTTTGCTCTGTTTCTAAAGAAAAACACTATTTATATGAGCGTCACATACAAATTAAATAAAATATTTCATTTGAATTGTTTCACGAATTTTTACTTTGTACTCAAAACTCAGCATTAATAATACAAATTTCATGTCCAAGGTTGAAATTTTAAAAACGGATTTTGTGATTTTTTCTTATTTGCAGCTATTTATAAGACATGCTCATAGAGTTTTATAAAGTTATTAAACACTGATGTATTTTGTTGAGAAAGAGAAATACGAAAATAAATATTCAATAACAGTATAAGTTAAAATAAACTTTTTCTTATAAAAGAAAAACCACTTTCTGGTGAAATATCATTAAATCAAATATATATTACAAAAACCAATAGAGTATAACCTCTCTAACAAGCATTTGATGCTTTTTTTTAAATTGATTTGTTTCCTTTTGTTATAAAATCTGTGATTATTACCTTATTTTTTTTAATCTATCGATTTTTTGTCTGACATATATATGCAATTGAATATAGTATTAAATATTGTACATTCTCTTTTGATATATTTATTATGCGCCTTATTTGGATTTTATAGCTGTATTACCTTATAATTGTGCTTATCTTAACGTTAGATTGATTGTTTCCTACTCCATGTTGCTTATTCTGTTGAGTGAGTGCATTATTAAACTTAACTATTTTCTCTATATTCTGTCAGAGAAATTAACATTTAATAAATAAATGAGTAACATAAATAATTCATTATTGGATATTTGTAAATTGACAAAACAGCGAAATAATTGGGTAAAAAAAGAAATTTTTTTTCATATTACCTAATTAAATTAAACCGCTTTATGGTTATTTTTCTCTTTTTTTTTAAAAAAAAACATTTTTCAAATGGAAGAGAGTTTTAAATAAAAACTTCATGATAGATATATTTTTAATGTAGCATTCTGAAGTATTTTGTGTGCATTTGGTGTCATGAAAAATATGAGTACTTATTCTAATGCTATAAAATACATCTTTATGCTATGTAATTTGTGAATTGATTACCTTACTATATATATATCTATATAATATTTACACAAATACTTATTCTATCGATATATTATTTTATTAGGTATTTCAGATTCTGTCAAAGACATTCGAGCATAATACTCATAATTGAAGTTGTAAATGAAATACATTTGGAAGTTATCATGTTGTTAAGTACAGGAACTCAAAAATTGAGGTACCAATTCATATATTGTATTCAATTCGGTGCAACTCGGAATCATTGCTGACGGGGTTTTACCGTGTTTTTCCTTCTAATCCTTTTGGGGAATCTTTGCCAGCATTGAGTTATTTCACAGTCAATCCTCTCAAGAAGAAATTTTGATATTCAGATTAGTTAGTAGGTATATAGTGGAGGTTTAGTAATCGCGAAGAAGTAGAAAGGAAGCTGAGATGCCGAACGCCGCGAGCTGAGGGTAAGGCATGAAACTTAGAAGCGTAATTATAGAGCGTGCTTCAGAATGTTAAAGAAATTAAGGAAGATTAAGATTCATAGGATAACTTTATTTAAAGAAATCTAGGTCCAGTAGATGAAGAGATGGTTACCCTAGGTGAGGGGGGGTATCACAATAGGTAAATCATTCGCAAACAATATCATGGGTTGCATTCCAAAGCCTTCGAATTAGTTTTAATGCTAACAGCGCATACAAAAAATGTATTTTGGAAGAACGGATACATAGGCCGGTGGCACTTAAGGAATAAAATATCATTATCGATAATCCTACCAAACAACCTAAAAAGGAATACTAATTAAAAAAAGCCATTTTTTCATGAGGAACTTAATACGTATATACAGTCTGCTTTAATTTCTTTTTCATATAATCTGATCTTTATTAAATACTATATAATTCGACAGATGACACAAATCTTTTCAAGTTTATTAAAATTTTTAGAAAATATTACTTTAAAATATTTAAAATAATTTTTTCTAAATAAATGAATTATAAGTATTTCTAAAAATATCCTAACTGATTGTGTTATGCCGTCACAATTATAATTAGGGATTGGAATATCTGACTAAAAGTTCAATACCGGTATTCCGCATTTTTTAAATCTTACTACCAGGATACCGGTTTTAATACCGGTAGTAGAAATTTTAGAAAAATGAAAGAAATCACAGGTGTTTCTTTGTTTTATTTGCCAGTCTTATTAGAGAGTCGTAATATCAGAAAAAATAATTTGTAACTTATACATTATAACAGTATATAAAGAATCATAAAAAAAAGTAAAAAGGAACGTCTTATTTATTTAAATCACAAAAATATATAAATATCACTATTCCGTCTCTGGAACAATTACACATTTTTAAAATGTGATCTTTAAAAACATAATGCATCAATTGTTCTGTATGATATGCAAATACTCACCACTTTAAAAAAATGTCGAGATATTACGCACTTCCATTGCAACTACAACCTTGTTTTCACAGATACAAATTTCAGACTACGAATCCTGCGCTTGCGCAGTATCACTCTAAAGTATAATAGGATAGTTTTGGCCTGCCCTCTTGGATGATTCACATATTTTATCACTTCTCTTGATTGTACGATGCATTTTTATATTCAGTATAATTAATTTCACCCATTAGGGTGACATAAAAACAAAAAACGTTTACTACTTTGCTATGTTGGCGATCTCTGAATATATAACAGAGACAATTTTAAAAAATTCTTGTAAATACCGAAAAAACGGTATTTAAACTTGTGAATACCGGTATTACAAAATTGCACAAATGGCTCGAAATACCGGTATTGCAATCCCTAGTTATAATGTTTCTTTGTTAACATAATACATTAAAATAGGATATTTTTAGAATCCTTTATTTATGAATATAAGTAAAACAGCTTAATGTAAAATATGTCAGTCATTTCATTTCACTTTATTATAATAACATAATACTTTCTTTGTGTGTCAAAGAATCTCACATATTCGTTTCCATTTTTAGGGTTGTCTGACCTTTCTTCTGTACAAGCTGAAATGCATGGACCAATTTCAATTTCCTTTTTATACCCTTGGGTCTCATTGAAAAAGTAAGAGTTGCATTGATCCTTCTCTCTTCCCAGCCATTTTCTATTTTTATTTCGAACCCGGTGATATTCAAAACATACAGTTTGGAAAAGTACAGTAAAATGTTGGCTATTTTTTCCTGAGTACCAATTGATCTTTTTATGATGAAATATTTCTTCCATTGTTAATTTTTTTCTTTATTATAAAAAAAAACGTTTGTGATAAATAAGTTAATTTTTTACCAAAATATTGTATTTAAATATTTTTTGTCAAAATGTCCTTAACACAATTTTATACATGTATTCTAATCTAAGTGACACTAAATATCATGAAAATTATACATTTATGTGCCTTTTTAAAATCTCGGCTCCGAACGTAGTCGGATACCTTAAGCTAATGAATTGGACTAAAGGCTGTTTCAAATCAGAAATAACTTCTTCATTTGTAAATACGATTAGGAACCTTATTTATTATCTTGATCATTGATTAAGTTATTGATGTTCACTAAATCACTACATTGCGTTTTGATTTTATGTACACTCATGTCCAAAATTAAGGACAAAGACATGAAATCTGTGGAAATTCGTGAACTTTTCTTTGCAGTTAAAAAAAAATCGATTTTAAATATAACGAAGAAAATGATATCACTTACTTTATTTTTCTTTCCTCCAAACGTTCGAAGTTTGATATCAGCTTTCCTAAAATTTATACAATGGTTTAATGAAATGAGAAATGAAAACTGAGACATTCTGCACCTGCATTTCAAATTCTAAAAAAAATCATACAGTCCGAGTGAAGGAAATAAAACACACACACACACAAAAGAAATGCATTTACACAGTCACAAGTTGAACACCAAAAATGTTCGTTCCAGATTTTACACTTCGTTCGCGACAGCTGTGTTACCACGAATTTGGAAAAAATACATATTACAATGTGACAAAGAATATAGCAACAGAACAATATGGAAAAGATTTTAACTGTGAATTAAGATACGAGATATATATCAAAAATTGAGCAATTATGTGAATCAGAGATATTACATTTACTTCAGAGATAGTCAGTCTAATAAAAAGTATGACAACTACATGCAATGATATACAAGCCTAAGAACGGACTGCCGTACTCTTTAGGAAGGAGGTAGTAAAACTGTTTTGTAGCAACAAAGCCCATTTTTCTAAAAAAAAGGAATTTTAACTCCTGGGGATAATAGGAGACAAGCAACCCTACAAATTGGCTCTTACTAGACCATCCCAAACATGTTCAATAGGATAAAGATAATGAGACATCGAGGGATAATCCATGTATGGCGAATATCCTTTTCTTTAAGAAATTCATCAATAATGTGAGTTCTGTGCGCACGCGCATTATAACCCATAAAAATGTAGTCCCGGCCCATAGCACCCTGAACAGTCTCACACAGTCTTCAAATACCTCATCCATATATATCTGTGTGCTGATAGTACCCGCATCGAAGACAGGCAGTGGTGAACGACTGCCCAACATCATGCCGTCTCAGACCAGGATTTCTTTGCCACCATATCTGTTGCTCTTTGTTATGAAAGAGGGATGAAAACGCGAGCTCCACTTTTCTTCCAGATAAAGATTCAATGAGAATAATTTTGTATGGAAAATTTTGACTATCACTGAAAAGAACACGCCCAACAGGCCAGTCTCTGCGAGATATCTACAGACTTTTTAACTGGAAATTCTTCTTGAGGACCTAGCAGCAAGGTCACGAGCGGGCTGGAGAACCTTTTCTGTTTTGTCAAAGTGCGCTTAATTCCAAGTAGGGATTCTGTTGCTCTGGGGTGACCTTGACAGAAAATCCTGGTGACTAGTTTGAAATTGATTCCACGTTCGCGATACCACTTTCAGTGCCACTTTAAACCATCGAACAACCTTCGCTTGAGACAGGCCAGATTCAATGCTGCTAACGTCTCTCCATCTCAAAGAATCATCTAAATGATTATGAAAACTTATTCTGACTGCTAACGGGCGAATTTGTTTGTTTCAGTACAATATTCTCAAAACTGCTGGCAAAAATTCCAGATGCTTAAAGAATTTCAAATCTAGTAGTTCTTCAAACATTGACGCTAAACAAAGTCTTTTCCTAAGCCAAAGGTTGATGTTGTACTACCCATTCTTAAAAATATATAAAATAATTTTTATCAATTTCACCGGTAGCAGTTTAAGTCGAGAATTATTTTCGTGACTTAATTTTGGACATAAGTGTATTTTATTGCATTGACTAATGAAAAAAAAACATGATATTTTTGTATAAAATGACTGAATAAATATTTTATTTATTATTTTTTTCGTTTGTTGGATAATGTTTGTAATGAAAATTTTTAAATTAGCAAATTTTGTACCTTTTTTTTCTTTATAAAAATGCTTTAAAATATTTAAGTGAATAAACGATATTTCCTAACTTTACATTAAAGAATTTATCAAAATAACTTTCATGTAAAGATGCATTTTTTAAAAATATATGTGGATCATTATTTACGACGGATCAAAGGTCATCCTAAACACTCTAAAAAGGAGAAATAAAAGACATAATTACATTAAAGTTTATAATATTTTAGTTGTTTATATTATTTTATTACTAACTTATTTTTAACAGTGAATTGAAATATATATATAGCTAAATAACAAAAATAAAATTCCATACTTTTTTGTAATATTTGATAAGCATTTTCCATCTGAAAATACCTTTTGGATGTAATCAAAATTTTTTAAGAAAAAATTTTCAAAATTTTTTCGCAGTTTTTTATAGTGATTATTTTATTATAAAATGACTTATTAACACAGAAAAAATCTCATTGATCTTTATTACACGGCGCTAAAGATGTACTAATTAATAAGTAGTGTTTTGGAAGTCAAAAAATCAGAAACATATTAAAATAATAATAATAAATAATTATCACAGTTTTTAGAGAATTCTTAAAACATAAAAAACCCCATTAATCTAACATAAAATTATCGAATTAAAACAACTCATGCGAGTGAAATTCAGTAAAATCAAGCATGCGTTTGATTTATAATACCGTACGACAGTAATCTCCTTCAATTTATAAAAGCAACAAATTATTCTTAATGATTTTGCAGTAAAAATATTCTTATTTTATAAAGATCTTATTAAATGGTTTTTTACACTATTTTTACTTTTTATGAAATATTTGTTTTTTTTTATTTAATATGCTAAAACTATATTAACAATCGTAATAGATTTTTATTGTTACCAACTGTTTTCTTTTTGGAATTCTATTATACATGACGTACTAGTTAGCTTTCTGAATTAAACATAATTTTAAGGGAAAGAGGTTCTAAGAGAAGTGGTTATTTTTATGGAGGATCGTGATTTTCTCTTTATTCGCAAAGCGTATAATCTTGTGAAGTGTTAAAACTTTTGTTTAAGTGCGTCTTCTAAAATCAGGTCAAACTCTCCTTGTTCAATATACGAGCAAAAGAGAGTCTTGAAATTCTTAACTCAATAATTCGAAGCCATTGCTGTTAAACTTCTTTTTGTGGAATTTTTATTGTATTATATCATCATCAAGAACTCTTTATCTGTTTTGTTTGCAATGAATTCAATCCCTTACGTTTCACATATGAATGTTAATACGAATTGTTTCATGCCTTTTTAATATTTAATTAATTCAAGTTTTTAAAACTAAGTTTTCTATTTTAATCATTGTGATTATTTTATTGTTTCATTAGAAACAAAACTATACTATAGCAACTAAATTTAAATAAATTGGCTTTATAAAGAGAAAATATAAAATGAAAATCTTTACCGTATATTTCTATGTATAAGATGAGAATGTTTGGAAATTTTTTGAAGTAAGAAGCTCGCCTTATATACAGATCCACTAGCCTAGCAAAAAATAAAAAAAAGGATTTCTGAAAAGTTTCTATAACCCATGCTCTAGCCATTTTAATTACTTAACTATTTGAGTGCTTTGAGTGGAATTTTTTTAAAAAAGGAAAAGAAAAAAAAGTAACATAAACCCTTCAGTGTCAATGTCAAAATAGCAGTTTCCGAAAAAAATTAAAGCATTCACAATCACTCATTGAGATGTCTGAATCTGTAGTTTGAAAACAGCCACATACAAGTTTCTGTTTCCATTCATTTTCAAAACAAAACATTGGGACAGAAAGAAATATTAGATCAGATAATATACAAGGTAAAAACGTGATAGCTTCAGACAGGGTTACTAGACATAAAACTATCATCATTGACGGCTGGCGTTTTTCTTTGCAGCAATTTTATTGGGAAATATTTAACCTACTTTACTCACTTGGCAACATTTTTAATCTCAAGGCAATTTGTTTGTAAATTCCAGGAATTTTTTTAACTAGGCTTATATACAGATTTCAAATTTTGGGTATATTTTTTAAAGAAAAACGGGCCTTCGATTAGATCTAAATATTGTCTTATATTCGGAAGTATACTGTAGTTTACCTATCTTATAAGAGCTTATCAAATTGATAAAATATACATTTTTTATGTATATTTTTGAATGTAAAAGTTTAAGTTAAAGTGCTAAACCTAATGAACCGTATCTGTATTTCCGAAAACAGTATTTCATTCATTGAGAAACGTCCTGAGTTTTATTTAGATTTCATTAAGAATTTAAAACTTTCTTCGTTTTGATTTTCTTCTTACAAACTGCTGCTATTCTTTGAAAAACACAGGAACACGTCGAATCATTCTAATAAAACAGGAAAACATACAAAAAAATCATCTTTTCTTTGTGGTAATCAATCATGGTAATTTTTTCCCTCTTTAATTTTGTAAAAGGAGTGCTTTGTTTAAATGAGGCAGGAACTGAAAGACAATTTTGTTTTATCTTGGAGCGTCAATCTAAATTTCATTTTGTAGAAAATGAAACAAAAAAATCATGGTCGAAAGGATCCATTATTCAAGATATGGAATATGGAGGATTTTCGGAGCGGAAACTTTTGATTTTCCGATATCTCTTTCCTGAATTTAAATTTCTGAAAACAGAATAGTTAGAGCTTAGTTTTGTGTTTTTATTTTATCTAAATGTTTGGAAAACTCGTCAAATACGCTAGGTTTCCTTACAATCGTAAGAAGAAAGATCGAGAAAGTATACTCAAATGTACTCTCCGACTAGGGGTAATATTACTGAATTCAATAACATTCTTCGTAAAAAGTTTTTTTTTTTTAAATCCTTTTTGAAGATATGGTCAGGAATTTCACATTTGAATCTGAATGATTAAAGGTGTAATCTTTTGTGAGGTTGTTTTTAATGCTATTGGATGTATTTGATTCAGTAGCATTTGTCTTTTGAGTGTTTAAAGGCGTTTTAATTTGTGCTCTAATGAAAGGAATAAAAATTTAAAAAATTAACTGTATATTAATTTAATGAATAGAAAACAATTATATAATGTGAATAATATACAAATAAAACACTTTTCCTAGTATACGAGCTATTTCAGGCGTAAAGATGTTTCTTTTATTATTATATTGAAAATTATTTCCATTAATAAACTTTTTTATTATTATTCCTGAATTACTCCTAAAAATATAATTTTTCGTGTTTTTTGAATTTTTTAATACGGCATAAAAGTGGTTCGGCAATAATTTTGGTATATATGTGCATTTAATTTTTGCTTGATCAATATATAATTTTTAATGTTTTCTGAATGAAAAGCTAAAATGCTCCAAAAATAAAAGTATTTGAAAACGCATAATAATTCTTATAACTTAAATTGTGTAACTGCAGTTAAATAATTATAACTGAAACTTATGAACTGAGGTTTGTAAATTCTTGAATATTTGTGAAATTCTTCAACACCTAACAAATTAAATTGCTAATTTCTTCTCTCTCATCCACTCTTTAAAAAACTTTTCATAAATTACTGATTCAAAATAATCTAGTTATAACATTTTAATAGATTATTAGCTGTGTTTTTTCTTATTACATTTCAATTAATGATTTGATTTTTTTGTATAAATTATCGGATTACGTGCACTATTTTATAATAGAACAATAATTTATCATTTTATCTTCACATCTAAAGTATGATAGATATTTCTAACATTTAATAGCTTTAAAACAAGTTTTGAGTCAAAGTATATTGCGCAAGATAATGTAGCCAATTATGAATTATAATTATTAATCCTTTAACAAGTCCTTATCGAGAGAAATTAACAAGAAACTTTAGCTTGTATCATAACACGATAAATCATAGTGGCTGATGAGGTATGATAATCATAAAGGAAAGCGTTTATATATCTGTAACATAAGTGTCATTCATAAATTATGCATTACAGAGATGTTTTAGCTCATTAATGTAATATATCATGATTCAAACCTATTTTACATATGTTTACTCTAACTTTAAATTTCATTACCATCATATCTGCCAAGACAGCCCCTCGTGGACCAGTGCCTTCCTTTCAAGATTCCTCCATAATGACTTCTTGTTTACTTTTCTTCTCCACAAGTTTTCTCGTTTATAATTCCAAAGTCTGATTCCGCTGAGTCTTTTCTTTTCAGCCTTGATTTTTACGCTTCCTAATCCCAATGACTTTGAACTGCAGTATTTTTTTGACAACATTATCATCTGGCATTCAAATTATATGGGCCATCCAATTCATTCTATTTATTTTTATGTATTTAATGATGTCAGGCTCTTTATAAATGCTATATAATTCAAAATTGTATTTTCTTCACAAGCTATTGTTTTCGTTTACATTTTCAAGTATACTTCGAAGTATTTTTCTCTCAAAAGATGCCATTAAATTTTTTTCCAGTTTTGTTACTGTCCTAGTCTCAGTTGCAAACGTCAGAATTGGTCTAATAAGAGTTTTTTTAATTTAAAAATTTCATGTTTCTTGAAAGAAATTTTGATTTTAAAAATCTTCTTAGTCCATAAAAAGTTTTATTTTCCAGGTATAATCGATTCTCGATTTCATTAGATATTTTGTTGTCACGGGTAATAATTGAGATCAAGAAGGTAAAACTTTTAACTGTTTCAGTTTTATTTGAATCTATTTCAAGATAAGGATTTGGGAATCTATCTTTTGAAAATTGCATATATTTAGTCTTTCTTTCATTTTTAATAAGACCCATTCAACTTGCTGTAGTCTTAAGGGGATTGGCTATCATAATACTTAGTTTTAAAATTTAAATGTACCTAAAATTAAATATTATGATTTTCAAAGAAAATCATTCTTTTTTATTTTTGAGACACGAATAACTCAATTTTATTGAAAAACATTAAACGAAAAGAACATTATTTGGTTTAAGACATGAGAAGTTTCAAACACTCGAGCTATTGAAAAACACTCTGAACAGCACATAAAAATAAGTAATGCATCATATTGTTTGGAAAAAATGTATTGAATATTTTTATTCAATTATAAACTTATTTCGATTTGATGTCAATATTTTGTTACTTGTCTGAACAAAAATTGCTCTTGAAGGATATAATAATAATTTTTCAAAGAAAAAAATTGTTATTTCATTGTTTATGTTGCGTAAAGCGTTATTTATTTTTTCAGTTGTTATTATTTGTTTAGTACTTAAACTCTAGTAAATCATCTTCAGATATTTTTCACTTCCTTTGAGCAAATGTATACACAAATGGGAATCTAATTACTAAACTATATCTATCTATATGTCTGTCTGTATATATATACATTTATATATTGAAAATAAAATTACTACAATCAATCTCGAAAGTTATATACACTTAGAAGAGCTATCAGTTTCAATAAATTACCATTTTGAAATTATTTATGTACTGTTACCGAGAATAGAGCGGCAGATAACTTTAAAAAAGTCAAAAAAGAAGTGTGTTCTCGGTTAGTTTGTATATGATTATATTTTAAAATAAATATTTGTAAGCTTATTTTAATATACCGGCAGGTGACATGTCTTTAAAAAAATTAGAAACTGGAATCTTGATATAAAGTCAATAATTGAAGTTTTTTTTTAAATGCAATAAATGAAGAAAAAATAGACTTGTTGTATTTATTAGGATAACAAATAGGGCGATAAAAAAATAATCTCTGCATATTCTATATTAAACGTTTCTTCGGTTTCTTTTAAAAAATAATGATGCAGATTTAATAATTAAACTTTTCTAATTTCAATTAATTGTATAAATATTCTAAGACGATATTCTTTTCTCAGATGAATTAATTAGACGATAACATTGCGTCTTAGTATATTTTGTTGTTAATTGGATTCAAGTGGAAAATATCAAAAAATATCGGTTATATAAATCGTGATACAAACTAAATATCTACAAAATTTTGATACTTATAAGGTAAAAGGGAAATTCTCTTGATTAAGAATGTGTAAATTTTTAAATGACAGCCGAGAATATAGAATTTTTAATTATTTTTTATTTTTATTTATTTAGCATTATTCAATAAATATGAAATATATTTAACATACAAATTTTTTTAAACTTAATATTGAACATTAGTTAGAATATTTTCCAAATTTAAATTAAATTTATTTGTACATTTTGTATTATATGATAAGAAAATTTAGACAAAATTCTAGAAATGGCATAACAGGTATTTTCGTGTCGAAATCAATATAGTGTTTGATCGAACTTGAAATATTTTATTTATAACCAGAATTCACCATTAAACACCAGCCAAAGAATGGAATCGATGGCAATAGACTGCGAAACATTTGGATCTGTTTTAGAACGATATGAATTTATGACATGTTCTTTGAGCAAATTGGTATTTTAATACAAAAATTTGTAAGGAAGTTATAACTAAGAAAATAAAGATAATTATAAAATAACTGGATATTCAATAAACCAACAGAGAAGACTATAACATGATATTATGTAGGGAATTACATTCGGACCTCTATAAACGAAGCCGCTAAATCTCGAGAAAAGGTTCGTTATATGGAAAATTCGTTATATAGAAATTCATCTTTTAATATACTTTATAAACCACATAAAACAAAATTTGAAATTCATAAAAACTATAATTAAAAAAAGTATTTATTCACACTTTTTTTTAAAATTAATATATATTTATTTTATATATCTTAACCGTAAAAAAGAAAAACTGCAACGGAAAACAAGAAAAAGAATATCGAAGAAAACACTGTATTTTCAATATTAAGAAAATACTTTTATATTAAAATTATTAAATTTTAAGGACATTTTCTAATTTAAAAAAAATAAAAGTAATATTAAATATACATTATTCTATACTTAGAACAAGGGGACACGGGACAACTCCACTTAGTGTGAAAGGGTATATCGAAGATGTTTCTAGTGAATTGGACAATGGGGGTTAAAGGTTGCACTTTTTGGATGCAACGTCCAGAACTCTACTGCTCTCGGTGAGGTAGGATCTAATAAAACTAGTTCAAGATTTATGACCCCCATAAAATTTGTTAAAGAAAGAATAACGTTAAATGTTCAGAAATATTTTAATGATAGGGAGAAAAAAATTATGAATCATAAAAGAAAATTTCGTTATATAGAAAAAGCACTTCGCTATAGAGAGGTTATTTTACGAAGAAAATCGTGAGATGTTCAAGGTTCCAGAAAAAAGTTCGCTACATGAAAATATTCGCAATATAGAGGCTCGTTATATACAGATTCGACTGTGTATGTATATATAAAGGTATTTGATCCCATATTAAAAATCAAGATACGATAATTAATTCCATAAAATATTAATGACAGGATTATTAATTTTATATAAATTATTTGATTTTAATTTATTATAAACTCTGAGCAACATGAAGGCTATTGGCGCCAGATCTCGCAATTCTGTGACACATTTGGGCAAGTGATAGAATTTCAATACCACGCCAATGAGAGAAATTTGAGCCTCTACAGTTTACCTTGCACCAGTTCCTCTATGCAGTGGATCTTCAGGAACAATCGGACTCAAACTCGCGTCTTGATAGTGCTGGTCAAAAGTTCATGACCTTGACAGCTCGACCCCACGGCCACAATTTTATACCCAACACCTATTTATTAAAGAAAAAGCATCTTCAGTGTTTAAAATGATGTATGTGTTATTTATATTTATATGAAATAATATAATCTGAATTGTGTTATATTTAAGCCTATTTTATTTCAAGTTAGCTGAAAGTAAAGCACAATTGTTCAAATGGGATGTAATTTAGCTACTATTGGCTAAAATGTTGTGTTATGTAGAGAGAGATTTTAAAGGTTTCTTCCCAAACCTGTAGGAACTAAGATAAAGTTCAACAATTTATTTTAGAAAAGTATCCAAACATTTGAACCGTCTAGAACTTTTATGTATTTCTCAAAGAACAAAATAGTATTCAACTTGAGGATCATATATTTTAAGTAAATTTGTTTAGCTTAGATCCACTTACTGAAATTTAGTAAATCTATATCTTTTTATTTATTATTTTTTTACAAGAGAATAAAAAATAAATTTTATAAGAACAATGCAAAAGTCATCAATGCATTAAACATGGAGAAAAAAAATAAAATTCATTCAAATGTATTTGATACATTTGTTGAATTTTTTTATCTCGTTTTGAATGACTAATAAATGAATCTGGAATTATACATTCATATTCAATACGTATAAAATCTAAGAATTTCTTAAAATCAAACATTTAAAATTGGTTTAAATTTTACAAAATTTTTTGATCTTATTTGATATTACAAAAATTCTATTTTAACGTAAAATATCATACTAAAATTAAAATAATTTATGTGGAAGAACAAAGAAAAAAAAATGCTTAAAAGCATTCATATTCATTTTCATTCTTACAATACTTATGTGAAATCTATCAAGAGTTGAGAGAGAGAATTTTTTCAATACTTTAGATGAAATTAAAATAGATATATTTACTTTAAAATTTATTTAATCCACGAAATAATTTAAAGCATATTTAAAGATTAAGTAAAATGTAATTCTTTAAAATGTAATGTTTAAAGCTACGTCGAAAAAAATTGAAAGAATAAAACAGAATGTTTTATAGTTCTGGGTTAAAATTGGATTTTAAAATATATGCAATGTGAAATTGTATTCATATATGCAGGTTTCAGTTATCCTACTAATTTTCTTCTCCAAATCATGCTTTACAAATTTTTAAAGATTTAAAATTAGTTTAAATAGTGTTAAAAAATAAGATTTCATTTAATAATATTTAAATCTTTATTTATGTCAAATATCATACTAAAATTAAAATAACTAATTTAGAAACAAAGAAAAAAATTTTTGAAACATACATATACATTTTCCTTCGTACAATATGTATGTGAATTTTATCACGAAAAGAGATACATAATATTGCTACATAATATTTTTTTCCACGAAATTACTTAACCATTTAAAAATTTGGTTGAAATGAAATTCTTTGAAAATATTTGAAGCTACTCCAAAAAAAATAATAAATTGAAAAAAAAAGTTTATTACAAGTGTTAAAAATTCAATTTAATTTTAAAAAATATATATAATGAAAGTTCTTTGTCGTTAAGTTACTCGACTTTAGTTCTTCCCTGAATTATTAAAGGGGAAAAAAATTGATAAAAGCTGCTTTTTGTTTTATTTTTTTATTTAATAATTATGGAAATATATCGTATTTAAATTGTTGGCCTTTTTGAACACCATCACCATCACACCATTTTGAGAACTTTCAACATAACTTTTTAATAGTTGGTTTAAAAGCATCAATTCAAAATACCTATAAATTGCACATTTCGTTCTTCGAAAACAGTTTTTAAAAAAATTCTCTAAATTTTTTTATCTATAAATATTATTAATGTGATAAAATAATAATAAAAAAATGATTGAACTCCTCTTGTTTCTCGATTTAAAATACAACCAAAATTATGAATAAAAAATTATCTCATGACCCCTATAAACAGACAAGTAATATATGCTGACTACCCTTTTTTCATAGCTGACTCTTTATCTGTGCATACCCCTTTTTTCCAAAACACAATTCCACATTCAAAAATGAATATTAAAAGTACTTAGAGAGAAAAAAGGGAAAATTGAACGGACAAACAGACCATTACACCACTACTGTCCTTCTATTAATCATGACATGTCATCTCTTATATATAAAACGGTGCAATAAATATCCATGCACCCTTAATGAACTCCGATCCTTCTAAACCCCCCTAGACCACCCCTTCTGTAAGAGAGCGGCCACCCCTCTTAAATAGCTGCAACGCCAACCTGTTGGCGAGATGGGAGTTTTGTGGCAGCAGAGGGGGGAAAAAGGGAAAAAGAAAAAAAATCAAAATGTCGGAGACAGAGAGGTAGAGGATGCGTTGGTCAGAAGATAAAGTGGGGAGGGTAGAAAAAGACTAAGTATCCCTCTGATGCGCAGGCCATCACGCATGTGCGAACCCAGCGCCACCTGCAGGTTCCTGTCCGAGCAGCGCAGAGAAACGCATTCCAGGCGTAGTAACAATCGGAGGTGCCACGGACTTCTACTTAAAGAAGAACGGCACGTGGAACAGCCGTAATAATACGGCAACTGGCAGCTGGGTTAAAGAACTCTAGGATCGGCTCTCGAAGTGGCCGGGACTGAATAGACCATACGGTAGACCAACTCCCATGTTAATATTTTTCTTATGTCGTCTAAGGAAAATCGGCAGTTATTTATCTTTCGTGTTTAAGATATGTTAAGCTGTTAGAAAATTTTACGAATGAACTTTGTTGGATTTCGGTAATAAATTCTGGAACTTAGTCTAGACGTCTGTGTTGGACACAGCTGGACTTGTTTGGTTGAAAGCGCAACTGGTTGAACGTTAGCAATAGAAAGCCTCACAGCGTTGTTGCTTCAAATATAGACTAAAAACTTCAGATAATTTTTTTTCTTCGAAAAGTGATGATTCTAAATATCGCAATGATTTATTTCAGAACTTTGGACAAAAAATTAATTATATTTTATTTTAAAAATTGTAACTTTAAATATCACATTGCAATATCTCACCATTCTCGACTGAACGTAAAATGTATTTCATGACTAACTCTAACTGCAATTAGTTTGCAATTTCATATAGTTTTGCTGAATGAATTCCATATATCCGATATGAAATTTTAAGCGTATATAAATTAAACTTATAGAAACTATTTCAATTACACTGAAATAGAAAGAAGCAAGATAAAAAACTACCTCTATTTACGTAAATATTACTTTAACGCGTGCCTAACTATTCGAAAAAATTTTTCAATTACATATCTAATCCTCTTAAGAAAAATGTTTCAAGAATAAAAAAAAACTTAGAACATATAATTTACGTCCATGTAAATTTCGCCGGACACACACAGTAAATAATATACATCAAACTGAGTTGTGAAATTAACAAATATTTCCCACCACAAAAAAGTCGATGAGAACAAAGTTTCGAAGCCAAAAATGATGGGAGATTTGTGAAGCATTGACAAGATCTGGCGCCAAGTCGGAAGTCGAAGAACAACAAAAATTTACTTAAAAGATTCCCGTCTCGACTCCAAAATATTGGACGTTTTTCAAGGAAAGTCATAAAGGACTGTCTGGAAGGTTTTTCCATCATCTGGCAACGGGCCTAAAGTAGCCAAGGGGAAGAGCGAGAAGAATCCTTGGAAGAAAAAAAGAACATTTGCAACTGAGGGAGAGTGACGTTTCCACCGGCTCTTTGCAGTCCAGCGAGAGGTGCTTCAAAAGTTGAGGTGCGACGGTAGAAAGGTAAGAATTTTTATTTATTATTTTTCCCTAGTTTTTTGAAGGGTTAAAACAGAGATGGGTCTGCTTAGAAAATAATACCTTTTGATGATGCTATGATGCCTTTGAAGTTTGAAAAAAATGAGAAAGTGATATGTATCAAACGATTTTAAAAATAAGTAATTTCAGAATGTTTCGAATTATTTCACTAAAACTTATAGAATAAATTTAACTCCACGTTTCCCAAACTTTAAACATTTTTGCAGCCTCTTTGGCTTAATTGCATATTGGCTCACTTTCTCTAGCAAAAAATTAATTAGACGCAAGTGTGTTTCGGAATGTTCATAAAGTAATTAGTTTTATAACAGTCATGGACATGTCTTTCTGCTATTATTTTAAACAAAAGATGAATAGAAAACTTAGTTTCAAGCGTTAAAAGTTACTGCTTAAATGGCTTTTTTTTTTCTTTTTTTTAAGAAATGATAATTTTTTTAAATAATAAATTTATTAAAAATGATAAATTATTGTGATTTCTAATTTTGCCTTAGTTTATGGTGGAAACTAACGCAAGTAATGTCGTTGCTGTCTACTATATTATTAGTATCCAATTTAATAAGTAATCCATAAATTGAGCTTTAATACAAGCTTATGATTTACATTTTCATCATATATAATTGCACAAAAATTATGTGGATTTAACAAAAATAAGTCATATTAATATATCTTTAATATAATATATATGGTAATTACCATCTTCATAAGTATAAAATTTTGAGAACATATTACAACTAAGTTTTCATTAACTAAGAATGTAAAACACATATTTAAAACAAATAAATTGATTTGTGATGCTCACTTCAACGTAGTTTTTCGTAGTCAGTGTACGTAAAATTATTGAATATAAAACTTTATCTTGAGAGAAAATATTATTATTTTTTTGTATTTAATGAAGTAAATTACAGAAATGTAATTTTTTCCTCCTAAAATATCAAAATTGATAAATCCGCTTCATAAACTTATAAAGCATTTAATAATAACAATTTAACTCTAATGACTCGTAACAGAACTAAAATATACAGTAGAACCTGTTTTTGTGCGGACCTGTTTTTAAGCGATTTTATTTTTGTGCGGTACTTTTTTAAGCGATTTTATTTTTGTGCGACCGCATAAAAAAATTCTGCAGTATTTCGACGAATTGGCTTGTTATATGTAAGAATTCATGAAATTTTCGAAGATTTTTTTGTGCGGTTATCTTTATGGGGTTTTTATCCACCGCGCAAAAACAGGTTCAACTGTATTTCAAACTATTTTTAAAAAAGGAAAAAAAAATCCTACAAAAATAAATTATTCGGATAAAAATTATGCTACGCAAAAAGTATGATACGCATAAATCAAGTCACCAGTGTAAATTTTGAAAATAAAATTATATATTTCTAGTTAACTTTACTTTAATAAATGTACGAGTACGGAATTCTTTAATTGAACACAATTTGATGTTTTTAAATTTAATAAGAGTCAGATCATAATCAGAACCATTTGTATAAATTTCCTTACATTACTCATTTTCTTTCATACGCAAATTTTATGAAATAACAAAAAATATTACTAATGGAAAAATATTTGTTTTGTAATGAATAAAAGCAAAATATATGTTATATTAAAGAAGTGTTTGATATAAGTAAAACATTCTTACACTGTTTTGTAATTAAATTTCAAAATATGTAATGGTTGAAATACAAACGAATAATCTTTTGTCACTTTTGTTATAAATGTGATATGTAAATGCTAAGTTCAATATTTCTTTCAAGTTAAAGTTCCTAATACTAGATTTTTCACTAGAGAAATATAAAAACAAAGAAAATGCCTTGTTGTTTAAAAAGTTAAATTAGATCATTAAGTAATTCTCTCAAGAAACTTTAACTCAATCGCAAAGCATCATGGAAATATTTTCTTAATTCCAGTTTGAATCGTTTTGTTACATCAAAGCTAAACTATTTCGTATAAAATAGCTCTTGAAAATACGTGGCACGAAAAACGATAAATTTTGCAGTGTATATTAAATCATTAGAATATATTGCAGTATATTCTAATGATGCAATGTATTATTTAAATCATTAGAATGTATTGCAGTATCTTCTAATTATGCAATGTATTATTTAAATCATTAGAAGATATAACAACTATATAAGAAGCAGAAATTCCCAGAATTTTAAGAAACATTTTAAGTTTTCTTTTTTTTAATATTTGAGCTGTTATTATTATTTTTCAAATATATTACTTGTGAAATAAAAATATCTTTTTTTTTTACAATTTTGTGAAATATTCACATAATTGAAGGGAAGAACAATTTATTTCCATTTTCTCTTACTGGCTACAAAATGAATTGAAAGGAGAAAATAATTGGTATTTTTTATCATAAAACAAAATTATTAGTGTTAGTTTTATTTTAATACGAAACGTCATGAGGCAGTGGTCAGGTTTCCAATTGTAGATTTTTTTTTCTCCCGCTCTTTTAGAATCTAGCTTGAATCACCGAATAATTCGAAGAAAAATCAACGATACTGTACTACAAAAGTATTTAATTTTAGGCATTAATTCGTGTGTATCATTTTAACTCATAAAATGTTTCAAGTTATTTTACATCGAAAAATAAGATGCTAATATAAGAGATTTGTTTTTGAAACCCTAACCTTCTGGAAATGAGTTTATCTTCTGATCTTCTCTCAAATGTCCTTTCAGGTATCTTTGACAAATTCATATTCCATAATTCTTTATATATTTTTAAATTTATTATTTCAACATAAACCAAAAGGACGAATGGTTAAGTAAAATCGTTTTCTCCGAATTTCGGGCATAAACTATATTTTTTGCATGACTTCGGGCAGGGGTCGGTTGAATATCTGGAGAGGAGAAATGTGCTGTCAGTGAAACAAGATAGCGAAGGTATCGGAGACAATTTATATGTTTACGCATGCGCATCGTGAGGGTATTCCCTCTTCCTCCCATGATCGCTATCAGTATCTCCATCAAACTTTCATGCTCAAATTTTTATTTACCACACACAATAGCATGTTCTATTCTTTCAAACAATCCAAGAACTGCTGAAGATATTATTATTTCAGTATCTCATTGCAAGAACTTTTAATGTCAAAATGTAGCAATGTTGGAAAATAAATTTCAAGCTTGTTGAAAAATTTTGGGCGCGAACGATACCAAAAGTACTTTAATCTAGGACCTTTTTTATGCACTAATAATCACAATTTATTTCTTTTGTTCTTATATGTAAAAAGTTTGGAGGTATACATGGAGAATGGGTAACTTATCTCATTTTCATATTAAATTGGCATCTGTTGCTTTTGCATTACGTCTACTATCTTTTAGTAGACTTACCGTAAAATCTGGCGTATAACGTGAACTTTTAACACAAAAAATAAGATCGAATTTTACGGGTGCGCGTTATACGCCGGGTATAAAAATAATAGTTTTAAAAACAAAAAAATATGAGCATAAAAATTTAGGCTTCTACATAAATTGAAGTATTCTTTAAAAGAAATTGAATAAAAAATTGAAATTAAAATTTAAAATTGAATTTTCTTTAAAAGAAACGGTATTCCTTATGAACTTATTGTAGCTCTAGAAGTATACTATTTTTGTTTCTAAAGTTTGGAATAATACCTCGAAAAAATTATTTCAAAACGTAAGAGCATTGCCGCACTTACATTTCAAGTTTCTTGGTAAAACAGGGGGGCGTGTTATACGAAGAATATACCGAACAGCTAAATATTGTGGCTTGAAAGTATAGGTACGCGGTATACGGGGGTGCGTATTATACGCCGTATTTTATGGTATTTAGATTTTCCAGGTCAAGATGCTGAGTACGCCCATGTAGGAATATCGAGATATTTTTATGGTAAGAAAACCCAGTTTCTTTTTTGACTGAAAACTTAATTTGAATAGCGACTTTGCGTCACTAGTTGTTAATTGTAGGCATAATTATAACTTATTCTTTGTTAAGTTACTTCTTAGCTTTCGTTTTGTTTGATTTATAGAAGAGAGCAATTTCTCTAACGAATACGTTGAACAAAATATTGTGTGAGAATAGCAGGTGCTAGTTTTTTTATATTATTATTATTGTGTCACTAATTTATGTATTACTAACTGGTATACCCGTTCTTCGTACGGGTGAACTGAAAAATTAAACAACACATATTGAAGGAAAAAGAAGTTTTTAATGAGTTAATTTGATGTGAATTGCAAATTAAACAAAAAAAGCTTTTTGCATATCTCAGCTAAACAAAAAAAAAAAAAAAAAAAACCACCTTTGTTAAATTTTAAGTATGTAGATCTAATAGCTGATAAAAAGGATTTTTTTATTTATAATTCCTCGTAACAATCTTGAGGGTCGATTTTTCAAAATACCTCCCTAAGCTGATCTCTGCTCAGCAAAAGTAACACATTGTTAAAAGTTTTGTGTATTGAACGTTTAAAGTAGTGTAAATAATTTATATCTGAAAGGGTAATGCATTAATATTACTTTCTGTTGTATTTATTTTATTTTAAAATTGTAATATTCGCAAGCAACGCCGTTTCTTAAATTATAAAGGCGATTTAATGAAAAACATAGCGAAATGCTAACGATAGAGTCAAGTTGGCAAATGCCTAGCTACTTTCGTAACTCGAGCTTTATTAGAGCTTTGTAAGACCCGCCGTGTAGGGGAGAAATGCACTTTAATACTTTATCCAACCACATTATAATTTACTGCAATTTTTTTCATACAATATTTTTTTTGGATCACTACATTTACAAATTAAGGGATATACATAAACAAAATACTCCACTTTGGAAAATTTAATCCGTTAGAGCTAATAAATTACTTAAAGATATTCCACTGTAAAATTTATTATATAAACCGTTCACTTAAAATAAGTAGTCAAATCATTTTCCAAGGTCTTCACTAACATACAAAAACATAAGACACTTAAATTTTGACAAAAACTCTTTTTTCGGGACAAAAATAATAATCTTTGCAATCCGCTGAAAACGCAATATCTGTTACAAAACTATTGGGCTTTCCCGCTAAAATGCTCATCATAGATCCCGTGCTGCCATATATCTTGGAAGAGTGGATTTCAAAGAAAATTCCTGATAAGTATTGGTAGAATATTCCTTCTAAGTTGGTGTGGTGTGGTAGTTAGGAGAAGGGAATTCCAGCTCAGGTGTCGTCCACGTCACTTGACCAGGGTTCAAAATTACGTGATACGTTGCCAAAAGCCCTCGTGTAGCTGAACAGGGGGCGATGTTAATATTCACTCACTCACACACTCCAAAAAATACAGTACAGTAGTTATAATTATTTTTATACTTAAAGACGCAATATCTGTCTATTCAATTAAAATTATAGCGTTATAATTAACTACTAACCACAAACAAATTTTGAAAATTTGTCCAAATGATGCAGTTTGAAAGAGAAAGTTTATTTACTCTAAGTACCAGAAGCGATAAAAGTGTTTATTTTGAAAAAGATCAATTTCTTAATTATTAAAATAAAGAGAGATTTATAACAACCTCTCCCATCAAAACTTAGTTTTATTCTGAAATAAAAAATAGGTATTATTCTGATCACAGGAATTAATTAGAAGCGAGCCCCTTGCGTAGTCAAAACAAAAAGAGTTTTTCACAAACAAAAGATAGATATATGCTGTGGTGGGCTTTTTTACAGAGCAAGCCAGATTTGCTTGCAGATACCAGAATTTTTTCCTACTTACTTGACAAATATCGTTATATTTTGGACACTTTTCAAAATTTTTATAAATTATAGCCTATGCTATAAATTACAACCGATGTGTTATTCTGATGTATAAGCTATATTACTGTAAAGTTTCATTTAAATCCATTAAGTTGTTTTCACGTGAAAGACCCACAAACATCCTCACAAACTTTCACATTTATAATATATATTAGATATATTAACGTTTTTATTTAAGGGGCTTGTGTGATGATACCGCCCTCCAGTGTCAATAAATTAAACTATATTTCTCAGGTAAAATACAAGTGCATAATTTCGGTAGATAAATATAAAAAAAAGGGAACATGTGATATTAGTATGTGTAGTTATTTTTTAATAATACATCAAGATAGACATTAGAAGAGACAAAAATTTCTAACCAAAGAACCGTATGCAGCTCCCGAGCCAGGGGATCCCGATACCAGATTGAGAGGTACAGAAAACTCAAAACTAAATAAATAAAGCAGATTTTTCATTTTTATTTTATCTCCGTAAAACTCACTACAAATTATCGCTAACATTTGGTTATATCAGTAATACTCTACCTGTGGCCCATCGGCTTTTTAACGGAGGCCGATCTTGGCCCAGTGCATTAGGAAATTCAATTACTGAAGAAAAATGTACTAAACATTTAGCACGAAATTCTATTAATCAAGCAATCAAATCTACCAATTTTGCTATCAATTTGTCTTTTGTTTGTTGTAGAATGTAAACGAGAGGCTTGGTCATGGAAGAAAGGAAACCGAAACTACCCCAATAACTCATTAAAAGATGCATAAACATGAGTTTTAATATTTTGATTAATTTCGTTTTATCCAATGTTGCTTTGGTCTTGTGGTGTTTTTTTCCTCACTCAC
Organism: Trichonephila clavipes; assembly: GCA_019973935.1. NCBI lineage: Eukaryota > Metazoa > Arthropoda > Arachnida > Araneae > Nephilidae > Trichonephila > Trichonephila clavipes. The sequence goes on from BMAU01005615.1 coordinate 136,492, forward strand.
TGTACTTATATTGCAGCCCGTGTGAAATACCTGTCATATGTATGTGGACCGACGTAAAAAAAAAGGTTCAGTACCTCTAGATTATACCATCCGTAAAAATGTCCTTAAAAATAACCATATTTTTGAAAAATCAAACTTACACTTGCTGCCTTTTTATTACATTAATTTAAATTTTTCTTTTTCCCTTCGTATTTAAAACAATATTTCTACAAAACTTCTAATGAAAAACTAAATATAAAATAAATAATATTATACGAGAGGGTTCCGTAATAAATTCATCGAGGAGAAGTATTTCAATATGGGCTATTTACTTTTCTCTGAAAACTTAAGAACTTTTTTTTACAATTTTAAGGAAAAGTATCAAAATAATAAAAACAATCTAATGTTTAATTTAGTTTATTACATAATAATAAATATGTTAGTGATTTTGCGACTTTGAGAATTTAATTCACTAAAAAATTTAATAAATAAAAAATTCCTTTAAGGAAATTTGTTTTAATTGAAACAGTGAAAAATATCAAGTTCTTAATTACGAAATTTGTGATAAAAAGCATGCTGGATGAATGAAAAGGAGATTTGATTCAAATTTTTTTGTACACAGAAATGTAAAAAAAAAAAAAAAAAAGAAAGTAAAAGGTTTTCATGCATTTTATCTATTTTAAACACAATATTATATAAAATTTGCTTTTCAACTTAGCATACAAATTATTTTACTAGCTGATGAATAATATCATATATATCTATTAGTTTTCCGCTTAGCCATTTAAGTGCATGGCGTATTAATACATCTCGGCTAACTGGGACATTAAATGCCCCAGGCGTACATGTACGTCTAACCAGAATGCGATCCTTTTTATTCGCACTGCTATCAGTAAAACTATTACGAATGCTTTGAAATGCAATAAAAACATCTTGACTGTGTCTGTAAAAGTTTTACTTATTTTAGAGAAAACAGATTGCTTATTTATTCCTTTTCTCTCCCCCCCCCAATTCACCGCATACTCACAATTATGTGAAGGGGCACTGGGAAAAGAGTCGGCGGTTAAAGGGTTAATATACATTTTTAAAACTAAATATTAATATTATAATCTATAGTCCATTTCAATATTCAAAAATACAAATTTAAATAACTTTGCTTAAGAATTTGGAACAGTTTATGCTCTTTATTATACCTACGAATGTTTTTAAATAATACAATTTAAATTAAGAAAAGGAGCATACGTAAATTTAAAAATTTACTCGTTAAGAATGTATTTCGATTGAATACATGTTTAACTTTTTATTTTATATTCCACTTAATATATGCTTCTTGCAAATGTAATGAATTAAAATGTCTAATAAGTTGATTAATAAACATAGAACATGTTCTATGAAGGAAAAAAGGAATTTTATTCAAAGTTCTAATTTATATGCGTAAAAATAATGATTAAAACAATGATTATTTTAAATAGAAATAGAAGCAAGTCCTGATTTTTTTCAATGTGTGTACCTTTATGTAAAAAGTGCATTTCTCGTTCATGCATTTCACTTGTTTTATTTCTTTCAATATAAAATTTTCGATCCATATTTTAGAAAAATGAACTGTTTAGGATTACGAAGTTTTAAAATAATATAATCATTTGTTTTAAAGAACTAAATTTTCTTCCCTAAATAAAAACCTAAATACATCCGTAGTAATGCTTTGAAAGTTGCTTGTTGAAATGCTGTTGAAAAACTTGTTGCAATTAATTTCGTAGATAAAAGTTAGCATGAAAAAAAATATTAAAAAGATAAAAATTATTCATTTAAATTACACAGGCACTACTTTTTACTAATAAATTATTCAAAAGTAATTTATTTCTAATAAAGATCGTTTGAAGTTTATGCAGAAATATTTCAATAAAGTTAAATGTTTTTAGAGAAATATAATATATTTTAAAATTAATATCCGCATAGATAATAATGAAAAAGTAAACGTTCTTTTAATTATCAATCTATTAAACATATCGTAATGCAGGACAAATGACTGCCAACAAAACGATACGTGCTCTCATTAAATATTATTTCTATGGTACACCAAGTTAACTTCCAATTATTCTTAACTTCCAATTAAAATTTATAAATTTGTCACCGCTTATTATATTTATCTTATTATTTAATCTATAAAAAATAAGAAACAAATTTTTCAACAATTATTTAGTAAAAAAAAATGTTAAATTTTTACCTTCAATTAAAAATACTACCCAAATTCTAAATTAGGATTTATATTTCAATTTGTAGCTCCTGTATTATTTTCCACTTTTATAAAATATATATCCCTAAGAAGATGAAACATTTTTATTTTTAAATTTCTCAATATTTAAATAGCAACAAATGTTTCTCATCATTATGAAATCTATAACATCAATTAGAATTATGGAGGCAAAGTAATGTCGGAAACCTAACAGTTCTATCTGAAAATACAAGTTTCACATAAAACAGATTTTTACAGGAAAAGTGTTATCCATTTTCAAGTCAAAATTGATGCCTTCGAATATTTTTCTCGAAATTTCAAAATAAAAATTCTTATCCCCAGACCATTTTTATGCGATTTTGTTTTAGATGGTTGGCTAAAGATTTAGGCATTAAGCCAATGGGAATATGTATACCAAAATTAGAATATAAATCTTAACTGTATATATATATATATATATATATATATATATATATATATATATATATATATATATATATATATATATATATATATATAATCCTTAGTTTCAAGTACAGACTAGAAATATGTGTTTGAGCAATAAATTTACTTGGGCATTCAGTTTTTCTATAAGCCGAATTCATATTTTTTCAAATTTAAAAAAAATAATGGAATAATATACATATAATTTTATTTATAATAACTATCAATACGATTCTTGACAATATGCATACTGATTTAAAAGTAATATCTGAAAAAGAAATTATTTCTAGTTAAGAAATTTAAATTTCGTAAGATTGGATTGCATATAAATGGTTTGGAGCACACATAATGATTTTAGTATACTGTTTGTTCTATGTTGTGAAATTTTAAGCTTATCTTTTTTAACTTCTTAACTTCCAATTAAAAGTTAAGCGATTCCTTTTTCAATGCCACCATTTTTCACATAGGCACACGTATGCAGTTTATTGGTGGGAAAAGAAAAAGCAAATTTTTATCTGGTAAGTATTTTTTATCAAAGTAAGTATATCCTTCGCAAAGACTGTCAATATCATTGTATTGCATTCCTAACACTTCGAAATACATTATTGATAGCAGCTTAAAGAAAATAATCGTATTTCAGAAGGTGTATATATATGTCCGGAGCACTCAATACATCCGTTGAGCGAAACGGATATATATATATATATATATATATATATATATATATATATATCGAGAGAGAGAGCCCTTCTGTCTGAATAGCCCTTCTGTCTGTAAAATTAACATGTGTTTTTCAAAGCTGACTGTTGGAATTTCGTACAACTAATTTGAAATACTAGAGAAAAAAATGTGCGTTACTGCGTTAGGAATTTAAAATTCTTCTCAAAATATTAAAAGTCTCATCTTGAAACACAAAAGAAATATTCAACTTTTGCTTGAATTATATTGCTTAGGATTTTTCCTCTTTTCTTTTTTTCCATCCAAAAGAAATTTGTGTGACATTTTTTTTCATGTCTTAAAATGTTTTTAATCTGAAATGAATGCTAGACAGTCGTAAATAACTAATGAAATGTAATGGTCCATATTTTAGTTTGACGTGCCAAGATTAGAAGCTATATATATTTTTTATTAATTTAGACTATTGTATTACATTTTAATTTCTAACTTTCCAGTTCTTTAATAATAAAGGAAAATTAAACTTACAGTCATCACTGCATAATTTATATTGAATTCTCCTATTTTTTAGAAAATATCTCTTTTTCAAATAGATTTTATATCCCTATATGCCAAGAATTTAATTTTTTAAATTAAAATTGATTATTTGAATAATGGTACTTCAGGTGAAATGTCATTTTGATTGGCATTTGAAGAGAAATTTATTTGATGTTTTAATGCTAAAATTTTAAACGCATTAATTTTTCATAAATATTTTCTGTTCAAAAAATGTGCGCTTTTTAATTTGATCCTATGTTTTACAACATAGGTTGATTTTATTTTTGTTTTAAGGTAAAATTATCTTGCGTTGAATTAAAATAACGTAATTATTAATAAAGTCATTTGATTTAATTTTTATAGTTAAATGTGTGAAAATATGTTTTGAATTTTAAGATTTTTGAAATATTTGTAACTTTTCAAAACTGAACTTCCAGCATTATCTTAGAATGAAATGGCAAGAGAGGGAGTCGGAAAGATACAATTTCATTTATTTAGAAATACAAACTTAGTTAATGAAATATTAAACAAGTAATACAAAAAATATTTTTTAAATTAGATCCTTCTTAGTTCAACAAAGAAAAATTTTATTTTAGTTAATTAAATTCAATTAATGAACTAATATTTGAAAAACCTCCATTAACATCGTGTCATCCACTACAAATTTTAGAAAAATATATATATATATTTGAACTTGAGTTGTGCTATCTGTTGTAGTTAGTTGTAACTTCGTCAAAAATATAACACAGAATAACTTTTAAATTAAAAAACAAAGTTTAAGTAATGAATCAATATTTGAAAAAAACTGTATTAACATCAAGTGTCATCCACTACAAGTTGAAAAAATGTATTTGGATTTCAATGGATGAATAAAAGGTATTTTATTAACGATTGAAAATTTGAACAAGATATGTATATATGGGGAGAGTGTGAACTAATAGTAGGAATTGAAAAAAAAAATTGAAATAGAAACACATTGTTTGATTTTAAGAATGAAGAATGTATGAAATACTGGCTTTGTTAATGATACAATATAGTCCCAAAAATTCGGTACCCGAGAAACCAGCAGTCTGGATAACTCGGCCATACCCTTGTTGGTCTGAAAAGCCCCACGTACACATTTAACGTGAAAAATGCCGTAAATTGATGAATATGTTGACGTTGAGGACACTGTACTTATACTCCTAAATCGACACTCAGCGAAGGACTAAAGGTTGTTAAAACAACCCTTCAGCATATAGAACAAGGTGCGTCGATAATGGACTTACTGTTTATTCATCGTCTTCTTCATGAAACAGTAAAACTCAAAGTGTAGTACAGAAGACAGTAAGACATTACGCATTTATTTTTAAGAAGTAGCCAGTTTTTGCAAAGTCGTCGACTTAATTTTCATTATAGCCAGTTTCATGCCTTTATAAAGTGTTTTTCCGAAGTGTGTCTGATTAGGTAAATTACTCTATACTATGTATTCATTAATTTTCATTTTCATTTAGTAAATGTGCTCTGTGCTTTCATAAGGCACATAATTTTTCCTTTGTTTAAGTTTATTTGGGCAGTTTATATTCAATTTTTATTATCAAGTTCATATAAGTGCGGTTCAATATTTTCTGAAGCAACACTCGTACTTATTCTTTTTTAATCCCATTCTCGATATCCTGACATTTTTACAAACTTGACAACCCTTCGGTGTACACTGGTGTGCAAAAATTAAGAAAGAGACGGTTTCTTCAATATAACTTTGTACAAAAGCTTTCCAAATCAACACATTTAATACCGTAAGATCCCCAATACGTAAGGACACGTGTAATATGTAAGAAACACTTACTAAAAGAGAAATCAGAGGGATAAAAAGAAGCTTGATTGAAAAAGTAGCATGGAGCGCAATGCGACTGAAGGCCGAAACATCCCTGTGATGGGTGTCCAGCAAGAATCATCCGGTCTTTAGTAGGGGATATGAACTCCACTGAATGCTAGGCAGGTTCCAGAGCGTTTGCCCATGCTGAGAATGAGGGTGTCAATGAGTTGTTGAGGCATTGCTGCCCATTCTTCTTGCAGCGCCAATCGAAGCTCCCTAATCGTTACTGGTGGTAAGCTACGAGCTGCCAAGAGTCTGCCTAGAAAATCCCATACATTCTCGATGGGATTGAGATCCGGAGATCGTGCCGGCCAATCCATACGTTCAATATCCTTACTCTCTAAGAGCTGTTCGGCAGCTACTGTGCGATGACATGGTGCATTGTCGCCCATGAAAAGGAACTGCAGACCCATAGCGCCTCTAAAAAGACGCACATATGGAAGAAGAATCTCGTTACAATAACGGGTTCCGTTGACTGAACCTGCGTTGAAGATGTGAAGGTCTGTACTACTACCAAGCATGATGCCTCCCCAAACGAGAACACCGCGACCTCCATACCTGTCCCTTTCAATGATGTTCGAGGGATGATTGCGGCTTCTCCGCTCTCTCCAGATGAGTATGCGATGAGAATCGCTACTCAAACTGAATCTGCTCTCATCTGTAAAGAGTACTCGGCCCCATTCATTGTTTCTCCAATTCCGGTGTTCCCGGCACCACAGAGAACGCCTTCTCCGATGGGCAGGCGTTAAAGGTACACACCGTACAGGGCAAACAGACCACCACCGTGCAGTCTTCTGGCCACGGTAAAACGCGATATCGGTCGTCCAGTCGCCTGTGTCGTGTGTCTAGCGATTTCTCCCGCTGTCTGCCGCCTGTTTCTTCTGGCCTGTAAGACAATGTACCGGTCATCTGCGTGTGTGGTTCCTCGTGGACGACCACTACTGAACCCCCGGATAGCTGTTCCTGTAGTTTGAAATTGTCTCCAAAGTCGTGAAACGATGCTGTGAGCAATTCCGAACTCTGCAGCCACACTTGTCACACTGTCCACCAACTTCCCAATGATTCGACCTCGGGTAAAAGCATCCAGCTGTCGTCTAACAGATTGATTATTCGCCATTTCTCGCTGAGGCAGCAACTCGGTGTGATTTTAACTGCTATACGGCGTGCAATCTCTTTGCCAGAAATACTGATCTTACACCGACAACATGCTTTATACTACTCAGACACTCCCCCATTACGTCTACCTGCATATTTGAGCATGTGCTACCGTACATCACCTTACTTAATCTCCTGATTGGTCTTTCTGTCCGCTCTGCCTCTTCGTTCAGCTGATATGCTAATTTTTTGACTTCATCCTTAATTTTTGCACACCAGTGTATATTAGGCCGAGTTCTCGTGACTTTAAACTAAACTCAGTGGCGCAACAGCTAATGAGAGTCAAGGTCTACTATGCCCATCTCAGAGTACGTGACTTTGCGCGCTGACAGATATTACGATCAGCTGGTCAGCCTGACGCGAAACCCTCAGTGTTTAGTTCCCGAGTAAGGTTGGTACTCATTTATTGACCCACTGAAGGAATTAACGGCTTAGCAGACCTTCTCCAGCCCGGGATTTGAATCCCGAACTTGTGATGGGCAAGCGCAAAAAGCTCGCACTCAGCCACTGGGCTTCTATCGTGACTACTGTACCAGAAAAAAAAACTTTTCCCCTCATGTTCCATTTATATATCTTATAATACAATACTTTTTTATAAGATTCATAAAAAGTTTGACACTAAAAGAATTTCAAACTATTACGTTTTATTCTTATCTGTATACATCTATCATGTTCTAATACTGAAATGAAAAAAAAATACTCTATGCTTTCTTATGAGAAATACTTTTCCTCGTGTAATAAAATAAGATTATTTTTTATGATATTCCTAGTAGATAAATTCAATAAAAATAAAATTTTTACAACAATATATTTAACTATTAATCCTAGTTATTGCTCGTTTAATTTACAAAAAAGAACCGATATAGAATAAGCTACACTTCCATACTTAGATTAGTATTACGATCATTATAATACAATAGAATGGAAGGAAAAATTTTATACAAAAATGATATTAAATCTACGGAGAAATAGTGATGTAAATATCGGACATTAGGAGCTTTTCATTATTATCCACAAATAAACTTGAGTCAAAATTTTCCAAGATTTTCACTAATCTAGTGACTTTACTTACATGAACTAAGTGTTCTGCAATTACTGTACATTCTGATTGTTTTGTTTCCTTAAAGTATAATTTTTTCAGCAAATATGCTTTTTAAAAAACTCCTTAACACTTGAATTTTGCCTGAGAACTAAAGTTTATCTTTTCTTAATGTATAATAATACTCCAGAACTAAAAAGGAAACATTTTAAATGCTTAATAAGAAAAAGAAGCAAAGCCCCGCAAAAGTCAGAATTTATTTTTTGATAATCATCCACAAACTTTTCAAAACTTCAATAATAATGAAAATTTATGAACTCTTTTTTTTCATTTTGTTTTCGCACATATGAATTAAAATTTCGTGAAGATAGTAATTTTAAGATTTCGTGAATTTTTTGTGTTAAAAATTCTTTTTTTTTCTTTTGTTCTGATTTTCATGAGAATGTAGCAGAGGTTGGAGATTTCAGCACTTTCAATCTCGTGTACTCTCAATAACAATTCCGAAAATCACATTAAATTTTATAAATTTTGTATTTTATTTTTTTTTTTTTGGTATAGTTGAGATTAAAATAAGAATAGAAACAAACATTTCTCAACCATTTTGTTTAAAAACAATATTTAAATTTTCCTTAAAAGTAATTGAAGCCAAGAGTTATAAAATGGGCCGTTTTCCTTTAAAATGGTATAAGTCATGCTAAGCTTGTTCCACTTTCATATTAATTTCACCATTGCAATTTGCGACTAAAAAACTTTTCATGATGTTCCTCATTTCATATGTCATGGGAACAAGAGCTGCATTATTCATTTCCTTTTCATCAGGACTCTGTAACAATGATATGTTTTATGCTTTGAACAAATGTAGAACCTCTTTGTCTGCCATAATTAGAGCTGTACACACAATATCATCATTTACTGCAACAATTTCCTTCGATAATACTGTAGGACAATCCAATAATACCGAAACTTTCTCAAATATTTTATTAAGGGGCCGGTGTTTTCCGTATTATGTTTTCCCAGAAAGGAAATCTTTTCATGTTAAGCGATTTTCGTTTCGTGTTAAAAGAAAAATGGCATGTAAATGCATAGCAGTTTGTCAGAACCGTTGCATTATTTCGTGTTAAGCGATATTTTGTCGTAAGAGTTTCCGTTTCAAGCGATTTTCATTTCGTGATAAAAGGAAAAAGTCATGAAAATGCCTAGTAGTTTGTCGGGACCATTGTATTATTTCGTATTAACCGTGTTATTTTGTCTTCAGCATTTTCGTGTTAAGTGAGTTTCATTTCGTGTTAAAAAGGAAAAGGCATGAAAATGCATATTAGTTTGTCGGGACTTCTGAATTATTTCGTGTTAACCGATATTTTGTCTTAAGCGTTTCCACGCTGAACGTATTTCGCTGCTCTTAAAAAAGCATTATAATAAAGCAGTTTTTGACACATTTAATAATACTTTCATAACAAAACTGTTTTATTCAACTGGAATCACATTTTTAATAATTCATAAATGCGTACTTTTCACATATTTTCGAATTTGAAAGTAGTGTAAGTTGATTTGTGGTATTCATACAAGAATATAATTTCTTTTAACTAATACTTTAAAAACAATTGCATTATTAAGGTATACGAATACGTTCGGAGTCCTTTTTTTAAAAAACATCATTTAGAAAAAAAATTGTACCCTTTTTAACTTCAGTTTATATGTAAATCAACTATACTTACCTAATATTTGTAAAAAATCCTTTAAGTTTCAGAAAATTGGTAAATTCGTTGGAAATTTGGAAGAAATTTTAAAGACATTTAAAAAATTCTACATGAAAATCCATTGACCCAATTTGTATAAATTTAGTATCAAAATAATCATTATGTGTGTATCTAAGGCCTGGAGTAAAATCTTTTGTTATATCAATAAATAAAAATTCCCCAACTAGTCAAGAAGCCAAAACAAGAAATTTGCCATGTTTTACAACACCGTTACACAAATACCCAGCCATAATTTAAAAATCATTCTTATTATGATCATTCTTTTACTTCAGGCCCTAGAAAACATTGTGAGAAAAAATGGCACCAAGTTTCAAAGTTATTTAATGGTAATATTTTGCTTTATCATTTTTGAAATTTTCAAAATATACGAAAAACGTGATTTTGAGAAAAATGCATTTTTAGTACAATTTATTACATTTATTTTATTTACATAATTACTTACTTAAAATTCACCAGTTTTATAGCTTACACCTTCTATCAGCTCATTTTTAATCATTTTTTCTTTTTAGCTAATCTACTTTTTTTTCTGGCAACTTTTGCCACAGTCAGAGAATGTTGTTTAGAATCTGTTTTTCGAATTTCATCAAGTTCCGAAAAACTTTTCAATGTTAATATACCAACAGTTCCCTCCGAAATGTTTCAAGATATCTATCAATCCCTGAAATCCCTTATTGAATTGAACAACAGCCATGTATCCTCCTAATCACAGTATTGTTAATGAAACAAAAACATCTTTTGGAATAAATTTCCAAAGGATTCCATTGAAACATTCATTAGAGCTTTGTGTTTTTCCTGGTAAACATTTTGCTAATAAGTTTTGATCACATAACTTTATATATGTTGGTTTGATAATGTTGATCAGATTTGGGGAAAGTCCTTTGGATTTATCGATGTAGATCTTATCCTTTGATACGGCTTGTTGACATTTACACCAACTATCCGGTGTAACAGGGCATTGGCCATGCATTTGCTGTTTTGCATTAGAGCAACAATTGAAAAATGCTGCAATGACTTTATGTTGCATGCCTTGTAAATTATTTACATTGTCACGAATAGCAATGCCATAGTAATTTTGTAACTTATCGATAAAGGCATCCGTCAGTTTGCCTTGACCTCCTAGATCTTTTCGTTTGGATTTCAGTTTCCTCAGTTTTGTTCCGACACTCTTTTGTATGTGTCCAATACACTCGTATTTTGCTACAGTATTCTTACCATAAATATCTTTTACAGAGGCATACCCCTTAGAGTCTCCATCGCCAAAAAATTTACATACTGTAATTTTCTCATTTCTTCAGGTCGTTCAAAAATACGATAAACACCCAGGGGTTCCATAGCACCAGATGACCCTAAAGTTTTGCACAATTATGAATGGTGTTTAACTCTTTGTTTTTGGAACTGCAAAGTCTACACACTTTTGACATGAATTCAACGTCTAACACCTTTCCAGAATTCAACGTCTAACACCTTTCCAGAATCTATCGAGATAACAGACACACATCCATTCAAGGAGGAATATCCTCTTCGTCGCCATGTGCCATCCACCGACACACCACATTGAGAAAATTCAGTATCAGTTTTGTTACTTCTAATTTCCAATGCAGCTTCCTTCATTGTATTGCATGCTACGTTGCTAGCAGCAAATTCAAGCTTTTTTTCCAGGAAACCAAATGCTCTTTTAGATGGTACATCTATATTTATAGCAGAACAAAGTTTTTTGGCCACAGAATGTCCTTTACCAATGATTCTCGTACCAAAAACAAATGCAAGATTGATACTATTCAGTTTTTTTTACTTTCTCAGAAGTACAGAATTAGAAGGAATAGTCACAGTTTTCACATTTCAAAGTCATATTTAAAGCTAACCCAAACACAGAGTCTTGCACAACACTAACTTTTCTTTCAAAACACACAGGACAGCATAATAATGAAATTATATAGTACAAAACTCCTAAGTTAAAAAATAACATTTTTTTCATTGTTTTCCGCAACATCTGCAGGTTTCAAAGAATTAATTAGCTTTGATTCACTTGCAGTTGGAATACTTGAATTGATACTTATCTTTTCGTAGTTGAAAACTGAAACTCTTTTGCAGAACTTATTTCCTTTGAACTGACGTTTATGGGAATATATTTTATTTCTGTTATTTCCCATAATTATAAAATAGTAATGCGAGCTAATAATTCACTTGTGTTTTAACACAAACACAAATAATACTTTATAACTTTTGTTTTGCAACTAAATACGCAGAATTTTTATCAAATGAAGCTGAAAGTAAACAAAACAAATATTGCCAGATTTACTTTGTCAAATACTTTCAAATTGTATAATTATTTTTAATATTATCAAAAGTTTTTTTTTAAATTATACTTTAAAAATTTTTTTAAAATTTTGTTTGACCAGTTTAAGGGCATGTAAAGGCTGACTTCTGGCTATTTAAATACCTACTTCCGGTTATCCGCGCTTTACTAATTGTTAAATATCTTGAATTCTAAAAAAGTGACCTATGAACAAAATAAGAACAGATTTATAGAGCTAAATAATTGCTTTATTCTATAAAATCAAAAACTCAAAATACGATTTTTTTTTGCAAAAATTGACCATTTCAATGTATTCGTATACCTTAAAAAAAGAAGAAAAAAATCCTTAAATTTAAAATGAACTTATATACATTTAAAAAAAACGACTCTAATATTGAAACAAAAAATTAGGAATATATTTATTTTCCATGTTATAATTTTATTTTTAGCTGTAAAAAATGATTCCTATTTTTGTTTTTTAAATTTATAGTAATATTGAAAAATAGAAAAACATAAATATTCCATCAATTCTGCAACATTTTAAACATTTTTCAAGTTACCTTTTATTTACTTTAATATCAAATTTATTAATCAGTTATACTTTTAATTTTTCAATACTGCTATTGAAGATTAGAATAAATATAAAACAATTTAAACGAAATTTACTTCAATATGAATCATAAAATAGGAATCATTGATTAAATAAAATATCTGCATTCGAAAGTGTAAAGTAATTTATGATTTTAAAATCTTTGGTATAAAGCATATACTGTTATCGATTCTATGGAACTTTATCATGTTGTAATATTGAAGTGAAACGATACTTTTTAAATCATAATAATAATTATCATAAAATTATGAAACATAATCCATTTCTTAAATCGATAAAGTCTTTTTAATATGGGTATAATAATAATAAAACGTGACAGTAATCTTAAGAAAAAGTTGGAATAAGTAGCTTTCAAAAGGTTTAAGTAAATTTTAATTTTATGTTACTGTCAGGAAAACTTTATCAGAGCAAATTATTTTAATACGATCTAAATATGCTTATTTAAACGCCCTAAACTTATATGTTTATTTTAAATATTAGAAAAAAATGCTATAAAATACAAAAAAAATGAAAATGGTAATTATTTTGCTTATTTACAAAATGCGCGCTATAAACTGATTTACCAATGTATTTTAACATATTAATTATTTTTAATTAAACAATATTTGAGTTTAAAGAAATTTATTATACAATATATTTTTTTTAAATAATCTGATTTAAGCAATATTTCAAACTTGATCCCAAGTAGGCATTTATTTTTTTTTATAAACAATATTAAAAATTTTAGCTAATGAGCATAATAACAGAAGAAACAGGATAGTATGTAATTGCTTCGAGGTGATTAAGTTTTCTCTCTTTCTTAAAGGCATCAACTGCTACACCACAAACCTTTTAATTAATTTTGTGGATATTCTTTTTTTTTGTACTATTTATTAAGAATGCAGTTTATAATTTTTGTATTCAGGGGGGAAAATCTCCTCTTTAGTTGAGGAAATATGAAACCAAATTATAATATACCACTGAAGCTTTAAAATTCTTTATTTTTTTAAATAAATATTGCTCTTTTTTCAATAACTGTATAAATCGAAAATAATGAGCATTTGCAATTAATATTTTTGGTTTTTTTAAAACATTTCCCTTATCATTTATAAAAAAATCAATTTAAATGGTAAATTAATAAAACTTAACTAGTAAATGCTGTTGTAAAAGATACAATAGTTTATGCAACAGAATTTTTTAAATTTTTTTAAGAATCAATTAATTAATGTTTCGTTCTAAGCAAAAAAAGGTGGGTTTTTTTGCAACTGCAAAACTTTAATTTTTGCAAAATTTTTTCAAAAATGAGGAGAATTTAAATTTAAGACTGTTTTTCCAATAAAAAAATAATTGATTTTAGATTATTAAGTGTAATTTACTTATAATTAATTTTAAATAATATTTCTCTCGTAAACTCTTGACTGTGCGTATGATTATCAAGAATGCTTATCCTGCAATTGCATAAAATTTTCCGAATAAAAAAAAATTTTAAAGCTGTATAATACCTTTCGAATTAATGTTATGTTTATAATTCTTTTCACAACAAAAAAAGACAGGATTTCATTAAATAAATTTACTTAGCATAGCTGCTGAGAAAAATGTCTCTTCGTGCAAAAAAATGAATAATTAATGTTTTATTCTGCTTAAAAGAATCAGTTTTTAACCTTAGATTAATATAAAAATGTATTGGATTTTATAATGCATATTTCAAAGAGATTCACATTCATAAAACATTGCCTTCAAAAATATCAATATAAAAAATTTGTCTTTTTAAACTTAAAGAAAAGTGAGTTTTTTCCAATTTTTGTTTAGTTAACTTAAGCGTAGTTAATTTTTCTAATGATTTTACTTTGGTCTTACAATTCCTTAAAAATCATTCTTAAATTGTTCTAAAATATGAAATTTAGGGTGGGAAAGCCCAATATGTATACATGAACAGTATGATCTTTACAAAAATTAATTCTCTATTATTAAAAATTAATACTAATGTAATTTATACTTTTCTCTTTTCTTATAAATAAGTCGATCCCAAATACAGACATCAATAATTTCAAGAACTTTAATTTAATCAATAGTATTTTTTTAAAAAATAACATTTAATTTATAGCAAGTTTTTCTTTTTTTTAAAATTATAACATTTCCAATTTATTTCAAAATTACCTTGCCAAGAAAACTGAGTTAAACCAGAGAATTGATTTGAACTTCTAACAATTTATTAGGGGTTTATGACCTCCATACGGAATTAATCTCCTCTTATTAAGGCATATTTAAAATTCTTTAACGGGTAAAGCTTGAGTATCATTTTATGCAAAGCTCTAGTCTAGACGGTCAGCTTTCAACAGTTCAGACTTAGCTGAACTTCCATAACTACTGCTATTAGTTACTTACAAGGCCTCAACTGTTTGTGGATATCGGAATTATATGATACTTAAAGCTAAACTCCTAAATAAATAATTTATAAGTGACATCAATATAGCTTTCTTCGATTAGTATTAAGGAATATGGCCCGAATTTCGAATATTTTTCGGATACAAATGAACTGAAGCATTAATATTATATTCTGGTTTCGCCATTCTCTATACATATAATCATTTATTTGATCATACTGAGTTGATCCATTTTTTCTGGTATAAAATGTATTTCGCAATTTTTCGCCTATACCGTAATGCTAAATTAGTTGTAACTTCGCATCTTAAAACGAAAACGTAATTATATAAGTATGAATATTTTAAAACTTAAAAAAACTTCACATTATCAAACGAAGTGCGAATTACAATGTAGCAAATTTTCATGAAAATTGAGGCTTCTTTTCTTTTTGAATATATGCTTCGTTTTTAGTGTAGGCTTTCGTACATTTGGTAAAGACAGCCTGAGCAAAACATCTTAACGGTTTGTTGCTTGTTACATTTGTAAATATTGGACATCTTTTTTTTTTTTAAAATTTCAAAAGGAACTAATTTTCTCTTTTTAGGGAAATATTTTATATTGAATCATAGTAAATATCCAAGTCTTTCTTTTATAAATGAAAAGCCAATATACCCCCCTCTTTATTCATTGCTTTTTTGAGAGTTTTCTTGGATCAAATGCAGTTGATATGTCTAATCAATACATTATACTTGTAAAAATTTCTGACTTTTGTATGATTTAAAATAGAACAAAAACAAAAATATTTTAATTTGTTTAAGGGAAATGATTGTAATGAAACCGTTTGCATAAATTCAAATAATTGTACGGGAATTGTTAAAGAAAATTCTAGATTATATGAATCCTCTTGTTAACTTACTGAAAGACTATATCATTTTTCTTTCTTTTCTTAACCCTCCAAGCGGTCTGCACGTAAAATCCTGCCATTCTAGATATGCTTTTTTTATTTCAAGTAAGATTCTCAAAAGTGGTTGAGCCGTATTTTTAAAAATATGGCTCAACCGCTTTTGAGAATCTTACTTAAAGTAAAAAAATACGTGCGGTACATTTAGAAGCAACTCTAGAATGGCAGGATTTTACGTGCAGACCACTTGGAGGGTTAAATTTCTTTTTCTTCGAGTGTACAGCTAGAGAGTAAAACAATTAGACAAATAGAGTCAAAATGTAAATTATTTTATATGATATTCACATCATATACAAGAATATGCAGTTGCATGCAGAATTTAGTAAATGCTGAACATGCATTACACCAATGGGTATAATGGTGCCGAAATACATATTCTACAAACTAAACTAATTTTATTAATTTTATATTCATCAAATATTTGGTATTATTAATATTTTTGAGAAATTCTAGTTTTTGAGAGTGCACGTTATATGCCGGATTATACGGTAACCGTTTATTGCATTCTATTCCGAATGATGGGCTTAAATTTCGAATGATCTATAATAAAATTAGTCGAGAATACTGATTACTCACAATAAGTCATAAAAGCTTATGCAATATGTTGATAACATCATACTTACTATCAACTTGTTGTTGGACCACGTAATTTTGAGTCTTGTCCATGTGACTATTCAACAAGCCTTCACGTCACATCAAATTGACTTCTTTGAGCTTAGACAGACTTAACGTATATCAGCCCTTCGACAACATAGGTCTTCAATGGCATAAGGAGTCAAATTCACAACTTTACAGGAATAACACTATCCACACGATCACTCGACTATATATAGTATATATATATATATATAAATATATATGTGTGTGTCTGTTTTCTTAACCATTTAGAAATTTTAAAATAAATTACAATACTGTAGAGAATAGAAGCATAGTATTTTAATTTTATGCTGCCGCCCATACGGTATAGTGGTTAGAGACGCTGACTGCTGTGCCGTAGGGTCAATGTTAGTAAGTGTGTAGTGCCTTTTCGGCATGGAGAAGGACTTCCGAGCCGCAAGTCCTGAGGTTGGCGGAAGGGAAATAGGGGTGCGAGGCATCTGACCACTCCCAGGGTGTTCTCCCTCTTAATTGGGGGGGATGAGCAAAATCGTACTGTCACCTGTATAATGCTCAAAGGTACGGGTGATGAAAAGCTTACTACTAGTTCCTTGTCATGATAAATTTCGTGGGCCTTGATGTGATGTTGCAGTCGATCAGGAGGCATAAGTAACAACAATAATTTTATGCTGCTTATTTCTTTATTATCTTCAAAAAATGTGCTCAAGAATTACAGATACTTTTGTATTATAAATAAAACTATTCTGAAAGCTCTCTTTCAGTATAGTTGTTCTTTACAAAATATCTAATCCTATGAAATATCACCTTAACTGTAATGAATCTAATATTATTCAGCATTTTGTTCATCCTTATTTTTAATCATTAATTTCACAAAAAAATTCCTATTCTACTAATTTATGTCCCTCCAACATTAAATTTGTTACATCTCTCAAAGTCAGCATCTTTTTTTTAAGGTATCAAAGAAAACCGCAACAGCTTTGGAACTAAATTCACTTAACGATCAGCAAGTGTTCACATTAAAGGAACCAAAAACACTCAATAAAAATACTTCCCTAATCGTCTCCAACTCTTTTTTTTTATTTCTTTCCACTTCCTTTTTTACAGAAGCTTTTCCCATTCTCCTTCTTCTCCGAAAAGAAGAAAATAAAAAGAAAGGAAGTCATCGTAAGCTCACATCTACCTGAGTTTTAAGGAACAAAAATTGCTTCCAAAATAGAAACCATCGAAACTTCAGTCCGTGGAACATGGAAGGTTCTTTTGGAGGGGTGCCAAATGTCCGACCATCGATTTATCATTGACAGGTTTTCGATACCATCTTGTACATTTCCGTGTTATGGCAATTCGCTTAACTGCCACCGTAATTATGTCGGCCTCTGTAATCACTCAGCTTTAGCGATATCCTGCCGAAGGTCTTTTTTTGAGAGAAGTTAACCGTTTTGGAACAGGTATTTTGTAAAAGGTTAGTTGGAAAGGATGGCAAAGGTTTCATAAACATAACATCAAGAAGATACTACGTATATCAGTACGTACTATACTTTGACACTAAAGCTACAATAAGACTTTAACCTCTTTAGTGTCACTGGCGTAAATAAACATCTCGCTCAGCCAAAGCATTAATTGCCTCGGACGTATATGTACATCTTTCCGAAGTACGATCTTTTCTGTGCACTGCTATCAGTAAAATTATTCCGAAGGCTTTGGGTTGCAATGAAAAGGGTTTGGCAGTGTTTGGGAATGATTTACTTAGTTCGGAGGATTTACTTATTTGTATTCCTTTCTCTCACCTCCTCTAATACATCACATACACTAAAACTACAATACGACTTTCACCTTTGTGCGGCTGGCACATATATAAACGTCTCGCGCAGATAAAGTCTTAATTGCATCGGACGTAGATAAACGTTTTACGCAATACGATTCTTTCTGTACACTGCTATACATAAAATTATTCCAGTCTTTGAATGCCATAAAAATACCCTAAATACATCACATATGCACGCTAACGTAGAAATCGGTATAGGGGAGTGATTATAATAGGGAATAATTATAAGGGAATAATTAGGGAATAATTATAATTCGTACACGTTATCAAGATAAGTGTTAATTTGCATATATAATTTTATACATGACAAGTCCACGGGATCAATGGTAATTATTAAACTGGTTCTTAACTTAATATTGTTAAACTAATTATAAAATACACTGTGCAGTACTGATACATTCATAAGTATATTATATAAGTGTAAATGTATATTTATTTCTTACTATGTCAGAATGTATTTTGTTTGTTTACTTTCAGCAAATTAATATATATA
The DNA here is from genome assembly GCA_019973935.1 of Trichonephila clavipes. Taxonomy (NCBI): domain Eukaryota; kingdom Metazoa; phylum Arthropoda; class Arachnida; order Araneae; family Nephilidae; genus Trichonephila; species Trichonephila clavipes. The sequence continues at coordinate 155,309 of BMAU01005615.1, forward strand.
TTTTTTAAAAAATAATCTTTCATTTTCGACTTTTCAATAGGCTCGCGTCCCCTCGTAGTGTTATAACTCCCCCAGGGGGCGCGCCCCACAGTTTGAGAAACGCTGACGCATATAGATAAGAGTTTTGAGAAGGTACTTTGAAAACTGATTCTGGAAGTTTTGCACAGAATGAAGTTGATAGAAAAGTTAATTAAGTTTGGGAATCTTAACTTTTAAAACAAGTTCCTAGTAATATTTTTAATGATCGGTATTACCACCTCTTTTGAATGAAATGTTAACAATATTGTCAAAGAGATATAATTGAATGTGTGCAATTTCGTAAGGTTTGAATAATTAGATTTTGCTCTGTGAGGAAGGAAAAAAGAGTGGTTTGCTATTTCAGTTCATTTGTGAGGGATCTTTCATCTCAAAAAAAAGTTTTGCTATTGTACTCTCCTTCGATAAAGAGCACTAACTTGTCCAATGCAGAAATTAAGTGAATATTAATTTTATATATCTTATGTGATTATAGTGTTATTTATTATCACGAAGAATTAGAATAATTAAATTTAACTAAGCGGGATAGATAGACAGCGGGTTTGATCCTGGCTACAGTCAATAAATTTTCTGGATGCGATACTCGTAGGTACGTTTGTCATATGACTATTTGGCATGTAAAAGATTCCTTAAGATTGATTCTCTCGGCAAAATGAAATCACGGGGACATTCAACAATCGACTATAGCTTGAATTAAAACTAATTCAAGCGTCGAAATTTGGTAGCGATGGCCGCCACTAGATTGCGCCATCATGAAGTGGCTCTAACATTTGGGGACTTGCTGTATCTGGAAAGGCTTAATTGCCAATATACAGCTCATTAGGGGAAAATATTTTTTTGGTTGGTTAAATTCAGATTATTAATTAGTATAGAAAACTATATATTTTATGTATATATTACAAAAAGCAATGTATTTTTTGTACTGGAAATATTTGGGTTATTTTCACCGCATGCTAGATAACGTTTGAACTCGCTTGAAAAACTAACTACTTTTAGTATGTAATTGTTAATAACGCATGGTTAAAATATAAGAAAAGCGCATTGCATAGGAAGGAAAGGTTAAAATAATTCTTTACTTTTTATACAAAATAATAATTCTGCAAAATAAAAGTTACCTAATTTTGTGGTTCTTATTAATATTCACTACAAAGTAATTATTTAAACTATTTAAAAATCCAACTAGTTATAAATTTGAATTCTTAAGGAATACTTTAAAAGTGTAGTAATTACAAAACATAGTACATGAATAAAGTGATTCGTATACCTAAATTAAAGCTATTTACTAAATGTATTTGTAAAACATTATTTTATTAATGAACAATTTATTAAAATATTTTATCAAACGCTTAAAAGTATCGACGCCAAAAGTTAACATTTAAGAGTTTTTGTCTAAAATCTGTATGAAATATTTTAGAATCATTATACCTATCTGATTATTATTAATAAAATACATTTTAATTGCAAAAAAAAGTTAACATCTGTTAAACTGAACGAAATACAGCTTTTATGTAAAATAATTTAGGTGATCATTTTATTTTTTCAGTTCTTATCGGTGTTACTAGTTGATTTTTAGCCAAAACATAGAAAAATTTATTGCGCAAATCAAGAAATAATTTTAAAAATCAATAAAAAGTTATGGAAAAAGTATACCATATGCGTAAAATATGTGGCCCAGAAGTCAAACCCTTTTTTAAATATGTGTCAATTTTTAATGAAACTTCAAAAGTTCCCTTATCAATAATTAAATTAATTAAATAACTCTTAGAAATCCTACATAGTTAACAGTTAACATGCATGCGTCTAAAATAAGCATGTTTCCATAATTTTAAGCTAAAAAAATACTACTAACAAGTAACCATTAAGGACCCTTTCTTAACCCCTTAACTGCCAGTAAAAAGTAACGCTATTCACTACCCAATGCCACCATTTTTCACATATGTGGTGCATTGGAGGGGGAGGAATCAAATCACAGACAAGCACATTTTTCTCTGAGATAAGTAAATTTTTCGCTAACACTGTCAAGGTCATTTTATCTTATTCAAAACCTTTCAGAATAGTTTTACTGATCGCAGCCCAAAGAAAGCAACCATATTTCTGAAAGACGTATATATACGCCAGTACGTATAGTAGCCGTATATATACGCCAGTGCATAAAGTAGACGCATATATGTGCAGTTAAGAGATTGAATCGAGCATTTTATTCCAAAGTCTTAATGCAACTAACCAAAGAAAATATAACCAACTTCTTTATTCCTTCACAATACATTTTCATCTAAAATAACATCAAAATCTCAAAGAGGAAGAAATCCATTGCCAGAACAGCTTCCTGTCTACGCCAGTAGTTGATAAAACACAGCAATAAAGGCATCGATCTCAAAATATCTGTAATCTACCATTTCAATCAATCCAAACAGGAAGGGATAATAAGCAGAAAGGTTCAATTGCTTGCTAATTCCACTAAGTAGTGCTTTAGAACTATATGGGTTGGACCATGATTGGTGCCCATCTTAGATAATGGCTTCATTAAAGCCTCCACAAACGCCTTATCGGACTTCTTTGTATGCCACAGTCTTTAGATGTAGTTGGGATTGGTAGGAACTTCCTACCCCCTGTAAAGAGTGGTTGGATTCTTCCTATCAAGAATTGCAAGAGTCGTTCGTAACAGAAGGAGGATCGTCATATTTACCTTGTCATTAGCAGTGTCATTTGGGAATGCAGACTCCAGAAGTATAATGACACCCGTGGGGTTAAATGGTCAGATAGATAGATTGGTTGTGAGGTTTTAATATTTATATGCAAATGATGCGGAGATGAAACAACAATTAAGGAAGAAAAATTGAGAAATCATGAGAAGTTTTCTGTTAAATAATTTGCTATGGTATTTATCGTAAGAATGATGGAATATAATAGTTATATAGTACTTACTCATGACTCTTAAATTAAACTATAAACGGTTTTTCAAACTCCTTGAATTCGAATTCAGTTCAATGCGATATTTTTATTGTAGTTACACTTATACTTTTTAAAAATTAATGTCTTTGGATTTTACTTGAAAGAGATTTACAGGATATATTATTTCTCTTTTATCAGTGTCAAAGGAGCAGTTGTAATAGCACTGGTTGTTAAAATATTCTTTACCAATAATGAGAATATTAAGAAGGTTTCTTTTTATTCATCCCATTCAATACTGAGCAAATATAACTTCTGCTTTAAATCTACAATATTCTTATAAATGTTTTACAAATGGTTGGCCCGAAAATTTTAAATTATGAAATTGTTTTTAAAATAATATTTTTTTTCGAAAACATAACTAGCGAATCCAGAATTAATGCAATGGAAGACAAAATAATAAACCTGAATTAACATTACGCAAAAATTAATTTTATCATAATATCTATATTTAAAATACTATTGTCTTACGACTTTGATGTGAGAAATATATCATTTTAACAAGGAAAAACAACTAGAATTAATTTTTCATAATATATAATGATTTATTAAATAATATTCACGATTTAGTAAAATAAAAACCCATCAAGAACGTAAGTATATACCTATATTTTATAAAAAAATGCTTCTTTTTTCTTTGCTGTCTTAAAAAGTAGTTACATTATGCGAACATGTGAATTAAAAAAAAATATTAGGAACATAATTAGGCTATAATATTGTTGTCTAATTTTATCGTCTTTTTTCACCGAAAGTTAATGAAAATCAAAAATGCATTTTACATTTTTTTTATGTCAGACATTAAGAAAAAGAGCAAAAAAAAAAAAAGTTGTAGCATTATTTTTTTTATATTTTGTAACATTTTATGAATTAACGCATACCATGCTCTATTACAAGCATTTTATCTTTTTAGTGATCTACTTTAATAAAAAGTTACTTTTTGATGCTTATTTTATTTTTATTATTTTTTTTTTGGATTTTGTTAGTTTCTTTAATTTTCATGCGTCCACACAAACATGAAAAAAAAAAAAAAAGAAATTTTATGTAATCATAATCTAAAGCTACAGTTTTAAATTTAAGAGGAATTATACTTCTTACGTTTTGAAGATTTTTTTTGTACCTTCTTACAAAGTATTTAATTTCTACAAACTAAAATGTATCATTTCATAATAAAACTTGATCAATATATTTGCTGATGACAGCATGTAATAAACAGTGGACTATTTGGGGGAAACTTTATTTTTGGCAATTTAGGTAAAAGTTACTGCTTTTTTATGAAATGTAAAATAATTGAGAAATATTATTTAATTTTTATGTAAATGAAGCCCAATAGTTTTCACTTGTTTCGATAATATAAAATTATGCAGTACAAACATTCTTAAAGGTTTTATAAGAACAAAATTCATTATCATAGCAATTATATACAATCCATACATCTTTCGAATATTTAAAGATTCAAATTTGGAAACAATGACTGGGCCAATGTGCCTCCGAAATTTGCTTAAGTATTTTATCTATCCAGTGACAACACTCTCCTTGTTAAATAATTTTATTCAAAATGGTTGTTGTTCCTTTTCTCCATGAAGTATATATTAATATTAAGGATGAAATTGAAGCTCCTTTACTAGTTTAAGCCAGAACCCGGGAGTAATGAAATTTAATATTTAATTACATGCATAATTTTGAGGCTTTAACTATGAATTATTTCCAAATGTTTTTATTTACGCTTTAATTAAATTTACTAATAGTGTTCCATTCAAATTACTTGCCTCTACTGAATATTTCTAATTGTTTAACTAAGCCTTAACAAGAGGTAAAGGATTCTTTGACATCTACAATAATATAAGCAAACCCCCATCTATAGAAAATTCAATAGTTATCCTAACTATTACAGTATACCAATGATATTCATTTACTACAAATAGTCTTCCCATTGAAATGTATGAAACATATTCCTAGAAGGAGTAATTATCACTCATCCCCCGTAACATAATAGCCAACATCATTTGATTGGCTTCTTTGGCTGGATCCTTTCCTTCAACCGCAGCCAAATCTATCTAATAAAAGACGAAGCCCTAAAACGAAAGCTAGTTGAGCAATCAACCAAGGACTGAAAGACAATTTGGCGGCGTTCATCAAGCGCCAACCTCGTAAAAAGGTGATTTGGATGCTTATTGAAAACCTATTATTGTTCTCCGTTGCTTTTGCCATGGCTTCCTTTGCCAGCCCTCCCTTTCGTTTTCATTTTTCGCTTGCATATGAAAAAGGTCTTTTCATAACCCTTTCGGGAATTTCAATGTGTAAAGGGGAAAGGATGATAATTTGCTTTTCATTTCAGCCAACAAATTGCTTTTGTGCCGAAAAGACGCAATGTTGGCGAATATTGCTCTCTCTTTCGTCTTTCCCTCTCTCTTTGAGCTTTACAGAGTGGTACCGCAAGTCTCTGATTAAATTTTGTTGTATCTGCTCTCTTAAAAGGTTCTGCTGCAGGAATTCGCTAATTTGGACCGACAGGGAAAATTTTTGGAGCGTTTTAGTTTATGAATAAATGTATGTGTACGTGTGTGGGACTTCTTTTTTACATATTTTTGTTCTCTTTATTTTCTCCTTTTTTAATTCAGTTAGAAAATGCATTTCTAATGAAGTTTCATAGAAATTAGCTTTAAATAGTTCGTTTAATATTTCGACAAGTTTTTTTAATTTTATGAAGCTAAAATTAACTGCGTCTGTTATAAACTAATAATACTTTAAAAATATGCAAATTTATGACTTTATTTTTATTTCATCTAAGCATATATTTTTGTTTAATGATCAAAAAGCGCTGAATGTTTAATGAATTTCTTATAAGGATTTATTAATTCTTCTTAAAATGTTTGCCATCAAATTTTGAAATCATGAGAGAATATATTTCAGATGTGGTGAAATATAGTTACATATATTTTAAATCTGTATTTAAATACAAATTAATACAATAAATCTGAAATGTAAATGTACATAATTTTTCCCTTTCAATCATAAATTGTTTCAATTGTACTATTTAACACAAATACATCTCAATATCTTGCTGAATTATGTGAAAGTTTTCTAACTGGAAAAATTGCTGTGCTTTCTCAAAATATATCAGAGTTTTCAAACTTATCAGTTAGCCTTTGAATGAAATATTTGTTCTGATGAAATTCAGCCAGTCACATTTTAACAATATTACGTCACAATTTAAAAGCATTATTGCACATATAAACATATCGAACAGTCTCTTAAGAATCAAGATTACTCTCGGCACAGCTTGAAAAGCACATAATATTAATTTAATTTTAATTTTTTGCAGGAATGTTTACGTTTGGAAATTTTATTTCAGAAGATACCTATTCAATAACATAACATCTAACGCTTCTTTGGCAAGGGGAAAAATGAGAAATATATAGCAAAGCATATCAAAGTTTGTTTCCAGTACTGCGTTTTCCTATTTTAGTAATATATTTTTAAAGCTATATATATATATATATATATATATATATATATATATATATATATATATATATATATATATATATAGTCTAATTCTCTACAGACAAGAGATAAACATTCACCATTCACATTCGAAAAAAACACATAGACAGTAAAGAAAACATACAATGAAGGGCACTAAATTAAAAATTATAAAATAGATGCTGCAGTATAATAAACATTGCTGACTTAGGACAGTTAATATATAAATTATATAAAAGTGGGGTTGAACATGTTTTTGGCCAGCCAACCTTCCCCCTTTATGTAAATAATACTGAGCAAAAACCTATTGAAAGTAATGGATAGGAATATCTAAATCCATTACAAGATAGAGGTAACTTACCTAAAAATTGCACTTGAAAATGCAGAGCCCGCGCTAGATCTGAGTGCAATATACACTGCTGGACAATTGCTAAGGACGGATAACACTATCATCCATAGCAACCACAAAATGAAAGGAAGCAAAATGTGGAAAATTAGAATAAGTGCGGGATATAAGTAAGAAGAAGTATAAGTATGCAATTTTTTTTCCACGTCTGTTCATCACGTGATAGCGTTCATAAGAGCTTTAAAGGTTTTGACGCTTGTGGACAGTTGTTGTTTCAAGTCAAAGTTTTACAGGAAAGATTTAATAGACGAACTTTAAATTTTTGCCATGTCTTCCCGACATCACATAGATGATTTTATAAGTTGCCGAATTATTGGAAAGATCGAAGAAGGGCGAAAAATAAAAGATGTTGCCAGGAGTTCGACATCGCTCACAGCGTTGTTTCACGGCTGTGGAAGTCATTTAAAACTACTGGAATGTGTAGTAGACGGCACGGGGGAGGTCGTGTTAGAAGTACGACGCCTGCAGAAGACAGATATATCGTCCTATCAGCAAAAAGGAACAGGCGCACCACAGCTCAGCAGGTGGCAAATCAGTTTCTTGCGGCCTCAGGAAAGCAGATCTCCCGAAAAACTGTTGCCAGACGTTTGAGGGGAGGAGGACTATACGCACGCAGACCTGTTGTGTGTGTCCCATTGACCAGACAGCACCGTACTGCCCGTTTGCAATGGTGTCGTGAGCATTACAATTGGACTGAACAGGACTGGGCATGCGTACTATTCTCAGATGAGAGTAGGTTCAGTCTGTCATCGGATTGTAGACGCCAAATGATCTGGCGCGAGAGTGGTACTACTTATCGTCCAGAAATTATCCAGGAAAAGGACCGATATCCGACATGCAGTATCATGGTGTGGGCCGGCATCATGATCAATGGCCGCACGCGCCTACATGCGGTTGCGAATGGGACTATGACGGGCCAATGATACATTGATGAAGTTCTACTTCCTCATGTTCGTCTTTTCCGTGGTGCTGTCGGTGATAAATTTGTTTTTATGGAGGACAACGCAACATGTCATCGAACACTCGCTGTTCAGGATTGTCTAGACAGCGAGGGTGTTCAACGTCTCGTATGGCCAACGTGTTCTCCAGATCTAAACCCCATTGAAAATGTGTGGGATGCTTAGGGGAGGCAAGTTGCTGGTCGAAACTATCTTCCGACAAACAAGAACACCCTCATCCGTGCACTCACAGAGGAATGGGATAAATTGTCTCAACAGCTGCTGGATAATGTTGTGCAATGTATGGTACGACGTGTGGAATGTTGCATCACACTCCACGGTGAACATATCCCGTACTGATACCTTTCTTTAAGGTGCCTGATGACTTTTAGATGCATTGTTCCATTTCTCCGTACGCAGATCAAATGAACATTTTTTTTTTCTTTCAGATGTTTCACAGCTTTTGTACTTTCCATAACAATAAACATTCTTTATTCTAATGTCTGAACAGTGTGGCGACTATATTTTATCCTACTAGGCCTCATGTATCGCTTAATGTTATGCAACATAGCAATTTGTGATCCGTCCTTAGCAATTATCCAGCAGTATATATATATATATATATATATATATATATATATATATATATATATATATATATAAACAACGTGGTGATATTTTTACTTGTTTACCTATGATTAGGATTTTGGTATCATAATGTAACTAATGAAGCAGTTTGTGTGTGTGTGTTCTGGAGTAATAATCCTTTTTTATTTACATGTAGACAATTAAACGAAACTCAAAGTAGAAACGACAAAGCAGCAGCAGACGAATACAAAGTGCTGCGTCACAGAGCACTTACAATAAGCAGTATGAACTTTCTGGACGCAGGATGTCACTGGGAAGCGGAATGCGAAGCGTTCCTCCATCCCATATCTAAGGTATTGAATGTTGTCTGATGTTGAAGGGCGTTTATGAGAGAGAGTCTCCTGATTGGTTGAGAGGATGTGGCAAGGAGGCGTGGTGGTGAAAGATGTTTCGGAGACATCCGAAGTTGGCGGGAAAAATCCTGATGTTGGATGAGAGTCCTGGTTGCCATTGGTTGATAATACTCGGTGAGTAGGCACTCTATTGGCTATCCTGATGCTTTGAAACATAGCAATGGGGTAGGGTCTAGAAAGGTAGAATGTGTGGGATTCCAAAGAGGAATCAGCATCGAAAAATTTAAGAAGTATAAAATAAATTAAAATAAGATAAGTTTAGAAGAAAAAGTTTAGAAAAAATTACTACATTTCACTCGCCACAAGGTGAGTGATTAAATTAATAGCTAGGGGGGATTATAAGAGTCCAGGATAGTTCTCCTAGGTATTTTAGTATCTGGTTCTGGATAATAGTTAGTTAAATTTTAAACATTATTGTTGTCGATATTAGGAAGATTTTCGGAAAAGGAAATAGCCAGTTTTTGGATATAATTTTTAAGTGGAACAAATTTAGATTAGCTTTAATTATGTTACGAATTAGAGAGTTTTGAGTAGCTTCGATAATTTTAATGTTTGCATCTGCAGCATAGCCCGACAGAGGCGAGCCGAAAGTAATAATGGGACACAAGACGGAAGTATAGAGAAGTATCTTGTTATAAGTATGCATTTCCGAATTCAAGGCCAATTAAATGGTCAGAGTGAACTTTCCAACGAATCTCGGCTTTTTATATGAAACACAGTCCGAAAGTTCCAAAATTAGCATTACTTCTGTGGACGGATTTTGTGATTGGTGGAAATATATCTTAGGATGTGATTACTTATGGGATAATTAAGAATGATGAGGTTTTCATTTCTGGGAGATTAAGCTACGAAAACAACACGTTAGGTGAGTAAGCTAACTGTTAAATATTTACGCAAGAGTCTCAGGAGGTCAGAACCCCATATATATATATATATATATATATATATATATATATATATACAATGAGACAAAAACCAAATAATTACTTAAACGACTAACAGAAAATGAATAGAACAATGATACAAGAAACAATGAAATGTAAGCAACAACCAGAAGGAGAAAATAAAAAAAAACAAGAATAAATTTATATAATTAAAATGTATATCGAATTTATTGAAAAAAAAGTTAATTTAGGATAATTAGATACTTAACTTGTAATTCAAAATGAGTAAAAAGTTACATATATTCATCAATTGTTTCTATGAAATATTATTTATTTATTTATACTAATGCCAGATATTCGGCACCTAGGCCATCAAAAATATATTAGCCTATAAAATAATATTGGTTACATTGAATATATACCCATAAAAATGTAAAAGCAAATTTTGAGACAGTTTTAGCAAATTAAACAAATTATATAGTACAGTATATTTGTAATTATGAGAAAAGTACGTAATGGACATAACAATTACTATTTAAAGAAGTATATTTCGCCAACACTAAAATTCATTATAATGACCATTCGATCGTATGATCTTTGGTCAGTTGGCGAATGGTCTATGTTTATCGAGTCTATTACATAATTAATGGACAATATGTATCGCACTACATATATTATGATTAGACTCCTAATTGAATACCCACCACGCCCTGTTTTCCTGCTATCTAGTGAAACGAAAATTACTCCAGCAATGAAAATGCTGATGCTCTATTTGCATATTCTATTTCCCAAAAACTCGATAGAATGCTACTCAGTTTCTCTTTCTAAGCATTTTAATACAATTTGAACTGAACGAAAAAGTAAACTGTTTAAAACTAGAAGATATTTAAACGAGTTTAAAATTCTCTTTTTTAAATATTTGCTCTACATTTTTTTAGATGTAAAATTTCATTTTTTAATATGTTTAGAATATCTTCCCATTCTTTGAAATTATGAAGGGTGTTCTTAATCTTCTGATCAAGATTGCTTCTTTTAAAATTTTACTGTATTAATATCCATTCAAGTAGCAAAAAAATGTTTAGTTTAAAATTTTAAATTTTCACCCTACATAGCAATTTCTTTTTTGCATGCGAAATTATTTCATTTAAAAAAAGATACAGATAATTTTTAACCATGTCTCAATTTTTATTATTATTCATATATTTTCTAATACATTCATAGATGTTATTGCATTCCAGACATCTTTTATTTGACAAATGTGAGTTTCCGAATTATATTAATGGCATTTGAACGTAATTTCTTATATAGCAGGGGGTTGGTAACTGTTTTGGCTCGATGGTCACATTGTTGAAGAGGGAAGTACCGGAAAACTGCTTCTTTTTAAAATGATTATATCCACATACTTTGCTTCTTAAATCTACAAATTATGCCGTAAAATTAATTAAATACTTGTTAAATAAAATAGTGGTAGTTTATTCCATTTATTTATTGTGAAAATTTAATATCTGTAGCTATAAGTACGTTTAATTTTGGAGTTAAATGAAACAAATGTACACCCTATAAAACTTTTCTACAATTATTTTGAGGAGTGAGATTGCTTGTTCTTATCCATGCAAGTTAGCCTCTTAACTGCTACAAGCATATATATCCATCTAGCTGAACCAGTGCTTTAAGAACCCCGGACGTATATATACGCCTTTCTGAAATGTTGTACTTTTCTTTGCGCTGCTTTCAGTGAAACTATTCCAAAGGCTTTGGAATGCAATAAAATGACCCTGACAGTGTTTGCGAAGAATTTACTTATTTTAGAAGAACATTTGCTCACTTATGCCTTTTCTTTATCTCCCAATACCCCCTCAGGGGGCTCACCTCCTTAGGTGAGTACGGTACCCTAGGGTACCGTACTAGGGTACCTTTCGAGGTACCCTAGTGATCTTTTCCTTTTCCCAAGGATTTACTATCTTTGGTAAACACGGGCTTTACGAAACCGGGATACCCTAGTGATCCTTCTCTATTTTCGACCCTCCTTCTTGTCATTCAATTTATCCTTTCTTTCTTTTCCCGTATAGATCACAGATTTTCACGTCCAGACCACAGATAAACATTATGAAATGCATACATTTCATATCATTTTTCTTCTGAGAAATGTTACAATTTATTATGAACATATTTTGATTTACATTTTTGTATCGCGTTAATTTAGTTTCTTTTTCGTATATTTCTTTAAATACTTTGATTATGTTGCTTTATTTGTTTTTCGACTAACACCGTTGGTTTTTTCAACCCGCATGTTTGGCGCAGCTTAGCCAAATTTGGCTCTTGCGCCATAAAATCTTACATTCACTCACTCACTCTCTCTTATCTCCCAATACACCGCATACACTGGTTTATGTGAAAATCCGTGGCTCAAGGGAGAGAATCGTCTAACTTTGATTCTGCTGTTAGGGGGTTAGTGTAAGCTAAGTTTTGTATTAACACCTTGAATTCTTTTAAGTCAATGTTAAGAATGCAATGACAAAATTATTTATGAAGTATTGAAACTTTTGCTTGAATATATTTTAATTTACGACTTGAAAGAACATGGCACACATTTTGACCTATTTTGCTATAAACTATCTACAAAAAAAACTGATTTCCTAGTGCCTTTACTCGATAAATTAATTAAATAAACCCTGTAAATTTATTTTAGTCCCGCATAAGTAATGCTTAAATTCATAAATAGGTAGTTCTAATTTTTTAAAATATGAATAATCTTAAAATTATTGTGCTAATAGTGGGAATTTGAAAGTTTTCCTTCTTTTTTTCTTTTTTTTTTAATGAAACTTTATCCATTTATTTTCACTCTTTAGTGTGCCCTGGATTTCATAAAATATGATCAAGCATCTTTTCTAGAAACTTTAATTTTAAACACGATGTTATATCCACAAGTTCAAATGTACCTCGATCTCTTTTTATACCACTTAGCTCTCTCGCAAACAAATATATTATTGAGTCCATGTACTTAAAAGAAACAGGAAAACTTAGAGCAGAAAGCGAAATAGTGGCTCTATATGAGAAGAAAAATATGAGAGACGACAGGAAAAGATTTGAAGGACTTTAGAGGTGATACAAAATAAAAAGAGCAGAAAATTCTTTCAATCTTGTTCGAATTGTCGAAGAAGTAGGGAAGACAAGTTTTACGGCTTTCATTGAATTTCTGAGTGTTAATGGGCTTCTGTGAGTTGATTTCTATTTCTTTTTTACTTTATTTCCAGTTCTTGGAGAAAATAGGAGGGATGTGTCAAGGCTCATATATTGCTTTAGTCGATCACAATAAGGAATTTTTCTCTTTGAACCTTTGATAGGTTTTTTGAACATAAACACAGTTTTGAGCGTTGACATTGTGTTACAAATATTTATAGTTAAATGTGATTTAAATGTAAGTATTTATGTTTTCAGGTTAAAGTAAATTAAGAACAAAGTTTAAAATGTAATAAATTTTAGAATTAGATTTAACATATTAATATAAATTGAGGGATACAGAAAACATAAATTTTGGAGTGAATTAAAGATAAATTGCCAAAAAATTCTAGAATGTATTTTGAAAGTTTGAAATAGTATAAAGATCTTTATTTGATTTTTAATTTAAGTAACCATCTTTCTTTTCATTCTAATGGGCTTCATACTGGAACTTAAGCGTGGGCAGACATGGCAAGTTCCCAAATGTGAGAGCCCTTTCATGTGGCCCCATCTAGTGGAGGCAATCGCTACCAAATTCGGACGCTTGAATTAATTTTTAATTCAAGCTGTCGTCGGATGCTTGATATTTGCCGTGATTTAATTTTGCTGAGAGCACCTAAGCCAAATTGATATTCAATGAATCTTTTGCATGCAACATAATCATGACATGCTTGCCTATGATTTTTGTATCCAGAAATATATCGACTCCCAGCCGGGACCCAACCCACAACCTTAGATTTGCAAAGTGGGCGCGCTACATCTTAGCCACCAAAATCGACAAACTTGCCGTTCGTCGCACTCTTAAATTACACTAGAGCTATTGGCAATGGACCTCGTAATTTTAAACCATGGCTCAATATCGAGGGTGACACCTGAGCTGTACCCCATTTTTCTAACTTCCACACCCCGAATTGAGGTGGATTTTGAACCTCGACACATTTAACGTACATAAGCCCTTCTACATGGTGGGTCGACAATGTCACTAAAGCTTGAATTCTGGATTGGACAACACCAAGTACGAGTTTGCGAGCATGGCCACTTTACTACTATGGTTACATAAAATTCGGTATGAAGATGAATTAATATTCTTTTTAAACCTCTCAATTACATTTATTTTTCCGATCTTTAAGTAGCATAACTATAACTTAATAAAGACATAGAAGGGCATTAATATTTTATTAAAGTACGTAAATTAATCTGCAAAAATTTGTAAATTAATATTATACACAGGAGTGTTGTAAAAACGATTCAAATATAACAATGCAAGTTATATACAGTATTCTGATTTATAATTAATATGCTGAAATTTAAAATATAATTAGGAAGAAGAAAATTGCTATTTTTATCTTCTTTGTTAGATGTACGCTTGCGGATTGTATGTTGATAATAGTCATTTTTCACAATCAATATATCACTTTATGTTAACTTGAAAGTTGAGACTATGAAACTTAAATTCAAATTTGAATTTATAACAATTCAAAAATTTCGATTTTAGCAAACGTTTTATAAACATGTCAAAGAATCATGCACTTTCCATTTTAATCTGTACAAAGGGGGATTTGGATAAATACCAAATGCACACGAGTGTAAAAGGGTTTGAGGGTCTATCCTTGAGAAGTTGCATTAAGAATATTGAAACAGTAGGAAGACACATTAAATGTCTGAGAAACACAATGTTGACAATATAAGGTTTAATCAAAATAACTTCTAACTTTCATCTTAAATGTTAACTGAAACATTCTTCGGATGAATATACAAGTAGCTCTAATGTTTTACTAAGCATAGTTAGAATCTCTTTCTAAAATTAAACACAAGAATGTTTACGTATAAATTAACATGAATCGTAGCTAACAATCCACTCGAGGATATGAATAAGAAAAATAACAATTCAGAGAATTTCATAGAAACCTCTTTTTAAGATAGAATAATGTTGAATATAGAACGATCTGAAAGTAGTTTCATCTTAAATATAAAGGAAACTACTATCCTCAAACATTTTATAGATTGATATAACAATCATATTGATATCGATTAATTGCATTACTTTCGATAATTATGGTTCATAATTGAAAATATTTAGATTTAAATAAAGAAGTAAAATGAATAACTTTAAAGGTAGAATTACCTTAAGATCTCATTTTTTTCTTATGCCTATTTCTAATAGGAATGAAACACAAACTGGAAATTTAAATTAATCTTCTAGGCGAAACAAAATTCCATTTAACCCTTTATCGACCACATTAGGATTTACTTCAGTTCTTTTCATGGGATATTTTTTTGAATCACTACATTCAAATTAAGGGACATACATAAACAAAATACTCAACTTTGGGAAATTTAATTAGTTAGAGCTAATTAATTAATTAAAGATATTCAACTGTAAAATTAATTATAAACACTGTTCACTTAAAATAAATAGTCAAATCGTTTTCTAAGTTCTTAATTTACTTACAAAAAATAAGACAATTAAATTTTGGCATTAACTATTTTTTCGAGACAAAAATGATAATCCTCGCAATCCGCTGAAAACGTCGTCAGCTGAAAACACAATTTCTCCTATAAACCTGTTCGACTTTCCTGCTAAAATACTCATCATACAACCCGTACTGCCGTATATCTTGGAATAGTAGCTTTCAAAGAATATTCCTGCTAAATATCGTCAGAATATTTGTACAAATGAATATTCTACGTAATTTTAAAGTGAGTGGTACTTCTAAGTACTGTCGGTCGATAAAGGGTTAAAGTATGTTTTACAAAAAAAAAAAAAAAAAAAAAAAAACACTAAATGAAAAGCATATGTGTAATCTTATAAGCCAAAGTAATAATAAGAAGAAGAAAACTCAGGATAAAAGTTACTATAATGTAGACGGAGTGTAATCCATTTTTTGGCATATAATGGAATAAACTCATTAAATTGTAGAGATTTAATTAACAGTAAATTAACAGTGTGTTTTATGCTCATTTTATCAACGTACAGCTTCCGGAAGTAATCAATATAGATAAGGAGGATTTCTGTTGTATATAAAAGTTCATGTAAAATATAAAAGTTAGGTCTTTTTAAGGAAAGCAAAAAATTAAATTTTTTGGTACATGGATATTGATAATAACTTATTAACCCCTCATTAATTAAACTCCTAAATATAATGTAGTTTTTCTCGGTTTAAAAAACATTTTAAAATCAAAATCAATTTATTTATCATTATTACTTTTAGCTGTGCTGACTATTTATATTTATTGCTAATAGTAATCTGATAAAAGTGTTGTGTCGTTATTGAATATGGCCCTAAACACAGCATTCCTTTACTATAACTTGGGGTTTCATATAGACACCGTCTCGTAATAAGTATTTTTCTTCGTAATGTGCAAATATTTTTTCTTATTATATAAACACAACGTCAAGGTTATTTTCCTTTACATTTTATATTCCTGTGAAACAATAGATTTACGATTCAAACACGTTTAATTTACTGACGGTGTAGTATGAAGCTCTAGTTACAGGAAAGATATACCCATTTTGATTTTTCTCAAAGTATGAATATTTAAAATTTATTATAACACACCTACGATCTATTTTACCTAAAATGTGTAAAGTATTTTAGCATACTGAATTATAGATTTAATAAATCTTTTTTTAACTATTTTATATAAAAGGTTTTCGATGAGAATTCAAATACCTACTTTATTTAAAAAATTTTAATGTTAAATAATCTTTCGTTGATGTCATCCTCATAAATACTCAAAATTCATAAATTTTGCACATAAATTTTAAGGAGATCCTTAAATGGTACATTATTAATTTAATTAATTTTTTAATTAATCACTATTGATTTAAAAACATCCATAATAAGAAATGTTACTGGTTTTCAAATCAAAGATTTCTTAACGGTATAGTGTTTTTGAAGCATAATCAATTTGGGTTTATTTAAAATCGGAAATTTAATTTTAATCTTAACAGAACAATAAATTTGAAGCGTTGATAATTCAATTGAAAATATACTATTTCTCACTTGGAAAATAATAAAACCTTAGAAATTAGTTCCGACTAGTTTAGTATTTAAATAAATACTTTAAAATAATTCAAAGTTGAGTTTTTATTTGGTTTAAAACAGATAGATTATAATTCTCCCTGGCTCACTTTAAGTACGTATAAAATTAATAATAATTTTAAAACTTTAAGAAGACAAAATTACTTTAAGTTTAAAAAATATTAATAAGCATAAAACTAACACATTTTTAAAGAAAAAGAAAATCAAATTAAATTTTTGCCACCTGAAATTATACATTCTAATGTTCCGGCTAGACAGTTCAATAATGTTAAGAACCTAAAACATTATGTTGGGAATTGTTGAGTAAAAAGTGTTTAATTATATGAATCCCGATTTTTTAAATTTTTTTTTACCTGCACCATATACTCTTTTAAGACTGATACAATGTTCTTTCATAACGAGAAATATCTTTTTTAACAAGACCATTTATTAAACGATCATTCTTCAGTTAAAAATCACAACTGAAATTGTGAATCGATATGCACTTAAAGTCTCTCAAATGTCAAAAACATAAGCACATTTTCCATTTATCTTTAGAAGATAAAATTGCTATCTGAATCATAGCAAAGGTTGATGAGAAGACTATAATACTTTAATCAAAAAACATTACATTTCTGGCTCAGAACTTGAATACTTTTTTTTAAAAAAAAAGGCAGTGGAAGTGTTTTGAACAGTAGATTTCTGGATATCGAAAAGAATTTAATTCAAAACACCTCTTATTGCTCCCTAGACTGCAACACCAGACAAAAACGAACTCACCACCCCTCCTTTAGGGATCATGATAAGCTAGCGCAGCGTTTACATCAAGAAACAAAATACTTCGGAAGCTTTATAACTAATTTAGATTTATCTCAGGAAAAGTAATTTCGAGTCAAACTCTTGAAATCCATGCCTTGGAAAGTACAGTCTAGGGTGTGAAGGGAGGAAGGCATGCTGGATTTTGTTTTATTTTTTATTATTATTATTCTCTAGCAGGCGTCGGCACAGTAATTGGTTGTTTCTGAATCCCGTTGCTATAGAAACGAAAGCATAATTTTATTAGTTTGTTGCGATGAAAGTAAGAAGGAAAAAAATATTCGAAATCAAATTAGTTCTCACAATGCGCTAGAGTATAGAGTTTCCTCGGGGTCTTTTCTTCTTTAATTATCTTTTGTGAGAGGAAAAAATGCTAATAATTAAATTTAAAGTGTTTTATTTTCTCTGTAAATATTGACAGTTTCCCTCTTGGCCATTAGACGTCTGGTTTTTATATTGTCCATATTCATTGCAGGATAGTTGAATATATACGTTTACCTTCCCGTCTTAAACACTGGACAAAGAACACTTAAGATGATACGGCATGATTTATAAGAAAATCTAGTATTTAATGGTTTTTACAATTTTTTAATGGTAACTTATCTATCTTATAACTTGTATGGATTACATAAAACAGTTTTTGTGCGCAAAATATTTCAAAAAGCTTACCATTTAATTTTTTTTTTTGAAAAAATTTAATAATTTCTGAAATAATTTTAAAATGCTACTACTCCTACAACAATTGACGTACACACATGAAAAATAAACATAAACTAACATTCATCAAACTAAACATAATAAAAATTAGCATGAGTTCCCTAATTACATGATTGATATTCGTAAAATATAGTTTTTTTATGAATGCTTATTGAAAGTTTACTAAAAAAAAATTATAAGTTTGAAGTTAGATTTTGTAAAAAAAATAAGTATTGTTTTGATTCAAAAAATTATACTAACTTTTGTTACATTTTCTGACTGAAATACTTAGAAAAAATACCGTAGTATATGGCATAGAAAAAAAAAATGCCTTAGCATTTTAAATAAAGATAAACTAGCTATATTTTTTTCTTTGAGAAAAATCTTTTTTTTCTATTGGGCTATGAATAAAAACGAACGTAAACGAGATTATAGAAAATCTTTATACATAATAATTAAAACCAAATAAATTTTATTTCTCAGTTTTCGAACAAATTTTCTCGATTAAATAGTATGTGTATTTTTTAAAAAAAACATAAAAATGGCCTTAATACATACTCATTGTCTTACTCCAAAAACTGACCTTAAAATAAATATATCATAAGAATTTTGAACAGGATGAAAAATAAAATGATAAACTGCTGTTAAGAAGCGAAGTTCAAGAGTAGAAATTCTTACATTAAGTGTAACAATCGTTTTTAATAATATTTTGAATACATAAGTTAAATATATATATTGAGCTATGTGAGACTTTATTTTCAGAACTAATACATTAAGCTCTCTATTTTGGTGTATTAAACCCTTTATAATCCTAATAAAATAATTTAAATTTCTTTGAAATGTAGAAACAATTATTTATACTTTTTCAGAGTCCTGCTAAACATTCAATGTATATACTTAATAAACTAGTTTGAATTGTATTTATTATGTGTACATTTACCTTTAGCATTCGAAACGATTCGTATTTCTGAATATTATACTTTCCCTTAATTGTTATAAAAAGCCTACATTAGTGTCAGTTCTTCGCAGAAAACTATTTTAAATTAATGTTAAATAACACAAAACCAGAAGCATAAAATGATATATTTAAAAGGCACATGAATTCATGATAATCTTAAGACAATTTTTAACAAAAAATGTCTTCCAATTGATTCTAGAATATTTAAAACATATTCTGACATAAAAATTTAATATTCCATTCAATTTAATTGAATCAATACATTTTTCTTGCTAATAACCAGTTCCTTCATTTGTCTCTTGTGCTTTTTCTTATAAAGAGAAATCAATTGTAATGTATTAAGTAAAGATTAAATATTTTTGAAAGTTTATAAATTTTAGAATGACAAAATGATACATTTCTTACTGATCATATAATGTCATTAGGACATATTTAAATCAGAACAATTTCCAAATTTTTTCTCTCTGAAAGATTTTATTGGAAGGCAATTTAAAACCTGTTTTAATGGAAAGGAAATTGTTGCTCATGATTATGATAGAACATTTGACGTATGCAATCAGTTAAATCTTTCCCTATTCCTTAAAAATCAACTATAATCGAAATGTGTCGAGAAATTTGCTCGCCTCAAAATCTCGATATATTCCGAGAAAAGCCTATTTTTCTTACTCTAACGATAACTTTTACTTAAAACAGAAAACTATTTGCAGTTAATAAATAGAAGCTTACGTCAAAATAATCATTTGGACTTTTCGAGGATCATGAATATATATTATGTAATGGATACGGTCATATTCATACTTGTAAAATTTCTACTTATTTTATAAAACTTTATACGTCAATTTACAAATTAATTTGTTAAGTATGCCCACGCGCGCGAAAAATTAAAAAAAAAAGATGGGAAGCTTAGGATGTGATTATGTGCAACTTTACATAAAGTGATTCGAAATTCTTTCATCCAGTCATATTCAAGTACTATTCCACAATATTTTCTCGCATTTCTACGATTTCTTTTAAAATAAATAATTGTAAACATGAAGTAAATAAGTAGAAATTGAATTGTCAATGGCCAATAGTTCAGCGTAAAACATCCAAATTTCTAAGCCTGAATACAATTTTAACTTTACAATCAATTTTTATCAAGTCAAAAAAAAAGACTAACGAGCTGTAGTATGAAAATTCACAATATCTAGAAGACTTTAAATTTTCTACAGCTTGCAGAGGCACAAAAAAGTGGTATTATAATGTTAACTCTTTAAGCGATCAATTGTTTTGCCCAAAATGTTCTAAAAAAGGGCATATTTTTTATTGCAGAAAACTAAGTATAATACTTAACAGATTTCGACAATGGAAGAATTTATATTTTCCATTTTGAATTTCTCACACTATTTTTGCCACACACTTTGCATGCCATGATGAATGTTTCATATATCTTAAAAGAGCTTCTTCCATATTCACAAAAAAAAAAAATCCTTGTATTTTTTTAAAGGGTTGAGGATTCTGTGAGTGTGTGCATATATATTTGCCCACACAGGTTGAAGCATTATGTAATATTAAGTTTAACATTGCAAAGGGACAGAGATAATATTGGCCTTTTCAAATTATATTTCCATTTCTTCTCAAGCAACAAATTGCACATTACTTTACTAATCCCTGTTCCGAATCTAATATTTTAAGGGATCGAAATTCATGCTCTCAATGAACACACACAATTCCTGCCTTCACCACAGAGAACATCTCGGATGAAAACTATTTCAGCAACATAGACAAACTGCGTCATTTAAAAATACTAACACTAATAAACTTAGTATAAGAATTAAAAAATATCAGTAAATCAAAGATAAAAAGAAAAATATTAGTTTCCGTACAACGTATGGGTAAATTTGTTGGGGTCAGCTTTTGGTAGCCTATACGGTGTAAGGGCAAACTAGTTAATGGATTAAACATAATAAAAAATGTAATACTGGGCTATTTTGTATTTACAAATTTTCGTTCATACAGTAAGACTTAGTTCAGATTCTTACATTACATTGATTACGTGATGATAAATGACTTGGACTCCATGAAAAAATACTTTATTCCCCATAATACGCCTTCAACAATTCCTATAGTTTAAAGCCAGCTGGGAATGTCTAAAGCCAGCTGGGAATGTCTATCTGAGAAACTGACCTTTTCTCAGCAATCACAATATAGAATCTTCTGTCACATAAAAATTACATGAGATTATTCTCTCAAAGGACACCCACCGCTTTTCTATAACGACCACCATTCCCCAAATTGCTCCTCGGACAATCATTTTAATTTTTTTTCTACTGCCCTTTCTCAAACTCGCCATTCCCTTTTTGACCACTAACATTCCCCTAGCATTACATACCTCCCAGTCTGCTTCCGAACCATTACTTCTAGAACTCCCCCTCCCCAAGCAACCCCATCAATGAATGCTTCTGAGCTATGACAATCCATTGCTAAATTTTATTCTCCCGTCTAAATCTGCTCAATATACCGATTTAAAAATAAGCGCTGTTAAAAAAAATAATAATACCGAAGGTGGAAGCAGAAGATGTAGCGTTTTAAAACTGGGCAGGCTTTCCAATAAATCAAAAGACGCTTTTGAAAGTAAAATGTTTTAAATTACCTATGCAGCGGGAGCAAAAATGCCACGAAACAGTTCATCATTTTCGCTGCTTCGGTCGTCATTTCGTGTTTATTTTTTGGTTTTTATTTTTATTCTTCCGACACACTTGCGGTTAAAGGCTTTTATCGCTGCTTTCGGACTCATATGTCACTATGATAAGTCAAACCGTCACATACCACTGGTGATTTATATACTAACGTGATTCTTAGAGAGAAAGAGATAGCAATATATAAATAAAAATATATTTATATAACTCTTTTCTCTCTCTTTTTTTTATCTAGTGGCGCTTTCCTACCAAACGCGCTTTTCCAGTCTTAATGTTCGGATTTTTGGAATATTGATTCTTGGGTTGGTTGGATAAAGCGTTAAGTTTTTAGAGTTTTTTTCCCCTCCCTCTCTATCTCTTCCTTTTCAGACTTTTGAATTGTAAATTTTTTAGGATGATGTGTATGGTATTTATTCGGCTATATTCAATTACGCTTTTGCTCAAGAATTATTCTTGAAGATCGAAACTTTTTTCTGGTATTCATGAGAGAAAATGCGTAGAATATATTTTGAATCAAAATATACAAAATAGCATTTTTATGAATAGATAGAAAATAAATACGAGATCTTTTGTGGCTTACGACCATGCGTCAAAATATTTTTTCTCCCTAACGCCTTGAGAATGTTTATGGATGGCTTAGTATAAAATGAATATATAAAATACACACAGCTACAAGATTCATTGAGATTTGTACAATTTTTATTCGGGTGTACTGACTTTAAAAGTAAATATTTGATTAAGATAAAAATATTTCATTTCTATGAAATCCAAGAAAAAGAATAAAAAATAGAGATTTTCTAAATTATGATATTTAAGCTTGCCTCATTTAAAATAATTGTTTGGTTCATTTTTTGTATGTGTTTTTTTGTATTGAAAAAATATTTGATAGACATTTATTAAATTTTTTGAAGTATAAGTTATAAATGGATAGTGCGTGATAGCACTGAAATATATAATAAACAAAGTTGTACACTTAGGATTCTTTTAAGAATAAACACATATTGTTAATCTTTAAGTTGTTAATAAACGCAAGCAACAATAAGCCGATTCTTAGGTGAAACTATTTCAAATAATACCAAACCACTTTATGGTATATTAGAATATTTTAGATGTGTATTTAAAGTGAACTAATAATTTACATATATACGTTGAAAATTTGCTTAAAGTTTTAAGATATCAAGGAAATAATATATATCAACTTTTTTGAGTATATATTGAGCAAAAAAAAAAGGAGAGGGAGATTTACATCAACGTTGCACTATATAGCAACACGAGAGCTATTGGCGACGGACCTCATAATTATTTTTCCTTGGTCAAGTGGTAAGAATGTCACCTGAACTGGGAGGTAAACCTAACTTACCCCTCTTGTAACTAGCACATCACACCAACGGATTCGAATCTGGGACATTCCGAACATGAGTTTATAACCATAGCCTCTAGGTTACTTTGCCCACGTAAATGTTAAGTAATGCAAAAATGTTTATTTTTAAGAAGAAACTTCAATAAATATGTATCTATATAATCATAGACATGATTAATTTGCAGTATATTTCCAATTAACTTACTAAACTTAAAACAAAACAAAAAACATCTTTTTAATCATTTGTTGCTAATGTAAAATAATTTCTATTTTAAATAAGTCCTCGAATGATTCAAAAACAAAATATAAAGAGTATTTCAATCAAAATATCAAAAAAATGGTAATGAAAAATGCAAGTTAGTTTAAAAAAAAGAGAAATTTGGAAGAAGTGAGATAATATTTGTGTGAAATATATATCTAATTAATAAAGATATTTTATATGAAAGAGAAACCTTGTTAAAATAACCCCTGACACAAAATTATCTTCTCTCTAACGTACTGTTATGCCCTTTATAATCTTCGTACGTCTCATTTAGATTATTTTGAAAAATAAACAGGAATTGGAAAGATGAAATGAAAATGTCCCAACTTATTTCATATAGTTAGACATACACGAAGTTGTTATCTGAATATGGATAGAGTCATATAAATCGCGCTTAGTTACACACCAGCGAATCTTACTCAAATTGGGAAGTTTCTTCCAAGATGGGGGATTTCTGTAATTACTTTCGGTGTCGTGTAAATATCATTGAAAAGTGGAAGCAACCTGAATTAATTTAATTAAATATGTATGTTGAAGAATTGTACCTCATTATCATTTTGATAGTGGAAAAAATATCGGCATAGTACTTTTTTGAACGGAGAATTTCAAAAACACCTGGAATTAACATACATAGTGATTATTATAAATAAATAGTTTATCTATTTTTTGTTATAAATCAGAGACTAATTATTTTAGATAATTTTTTGATTCGCCTCTTATAATACGTAAACTAAAACACTTAAAAGAATTTCATATGCAACGATTAATTCAAAACACTAAAAAAATACATTTAAATTATTAATACGATCTTTAAATTTAACGATCAAATTATTGGAGTTTAATATATACTTGTTAAAAATCCACATTAATTTTTTAATATATTTTCGTCTCTAAATATTGCATGAAATGTTGAAAGGTAACAAAAAAAGGCAGTATTTTAAACAAGGTTTTTATATTTATACAATATTGTCTTTCAGATATATATTATTATTTATTTTAAATTTAGCGCACAAAAATTATTGCAATAATCATTTTAATATAAAATATAATTGATATTATATTCCAGAATTAAATTAAAATATATTTGTAGACATCAAGGTTCAAAATTTTAGAAAGAAAAAATAAATCAATGTTCTACTCGAAAACCCTATCTTGAGATTAAGTAATTCCACAATATTTATGTTTCTGTTGTCCAAATTATATATGGAAGAACATTAAAAAACTGATTTTAAAATGTAAATTTGTATGATTCGATTAAGGCAAAGTAGATATTAAAAAATTCCTCTTTAAAAAAACTTGTAAATAAATAAGTTTTTTTTATCATAATGGTTTTATTTTTATAAATTTTGAAGGATCATTAAACATCGTTAAAAGTTAAAGTTACAAATACTTTTATTCCTATACCACTATATAAATATTTTCAACAATTCTACACATCTTTTCCTATGTACATTTCTCTTTTTGTTAGCAGTGACCAATACAATTCATATTGAAAAATACAATTTTTATAATCCAAATTTTTTATAAGGTACATATACATACATATATATATATATATATATATGGTTTGTGTGTGTGTATATACACACAAATGATAATGATAAAGTAGATATGAATACATACAACTTTAAAGTAATTTCACAATCTTTTGAATCTAAATATCTGATGTACGCTGTTTTATGCTTTAAATAATAAGACTTTTTTATCGGTAAATCAAAGATAAACAATTTAAATAATTATGCATAAGATAATAATTTGATAAAATTCAGATTAAAAAATATAACGTTTTATTAAAATAGTCATTTTATCCCTAATAATATTTAATCTCTATATAGATAATAATTAAAGAGTTTTAAATTTATTCTTTCATGCTGATCATGATGTCCCTAAAGTTACATTATTCATTGCTCCTTTTATCTTATACAACAGTTTCCTTCACTGAAATTCTCTAAGTTTAAATAATAGTGTAGTACGGATCTAAGTAATGATTTCTAAACCAGTTCCTTTTTGTTTCCTACACATTTATATATTAGAATAGAATTTCTTATCTATATCACCTAATTGCTTTCAAGTAAATTAATTTTTGTCTTTGTTCTGATTTTGCTTTAAAATATTTTAAAAGATATTAAGATATTATTTAAATGTCCTATTTACCTGGGTATCTGAGTATCAAAGTACAAAATAAATAATTTATAAAAAGATCCATTAAGATATTATTCATATCCTAATGGATAAAATCAGCTACCGTATACCTAAAGTTTTAATATTTTTTAATTATAAATGATCCCAACTATGCTGTAGATCATGAATTCTAGTTACGAATTCCTTCTACTCTTCTCTATCTATTTGAAAATAGTTCGAGAATGTTGAAAAAAATAAACTATTCTTAAACAACTCCAAAGCAAACTATTACAATATCGAAAATTAAAGTACTAGTTGTCTTAGATTTCCATTTGGTTCTGCAGAAATGAATACGTGGAAATTTTAAAATGTGAAATCCTTTTCTGTGCATATTTTACAAATAAACTTAACATAAAAAAATTAGAATGGTATTGCAAAGTTTTTTTGCAGTGATTTTTTTTTTCGAAAAATTAAAAAAAAATGCTTTTTAGATTCTTTCAGAAAATAATATTGCATAATTTATTTAAGCGAAAAAACTATGATTAGTTAATATTTAAGGGCATTTCCTTTGGATTGGTTACAGTACATTTTCTATGTGTCATACTATGTTCTAATTTTTTGCATTGATTTTACCTGATAGTTGTCCAAACGGATTTCACACTTTCGAAGTTGATCATTTTTGTCCTTTGAACGTGAATCTTGAATGGGTTTCTTCATTATCTCCTACTTATTTAGCATGTGCTTAAATCTAGGGAATCAGTTGACCATAAAGGTAGTTTGATTTTATAGTTTTAAAGCAAAGGAGTGGGGACCTTTGCTCCAATTTTATCCTTTAACAGCTTTATTTTGACACATATGTTTGTGGAGTGCTTCTCAAACTTTCAATATACGCGACCCACTATTCAATAATCATTTTCATTGCGCCCCCTCCATACAATAACAATGCATTGAGTTCAATAATACTATACTTTGACACTAACGCTACAATACGACTTTAACCTCTTATGTACCACCGACGAACATAAACGTCTCACTCAGTCAAAACATTAATTTTTTGGACGTATATATACGTCTTTCTGAAGTAGGATCTTTTCTGTAAAGTGCTATCCTTACAATTATTCCTAAGGTCTTGGGATGTAACAAGAGGACTTTGAAAGTGTTTGCGAGGATTTGCTTATTTACTCCTGTTCTCTCCCCCCCTAAAAAACCCATCAAATTACGCTCGTCTACGTGGAAAATGGAGGCAATGGAGAGCAAATCATGAAACTTTTAATCGGCAGTTAAGGAATTAATTAAAAATCATGCAAATTATCAAGATAAGTGATAGTACAAGCCCATGAGGTCACTGATACTTATCAAACTTATTCTTAACTTGGTATTGTTAAATTAATAATAAAATACATTGTACAGTACTGATACATTTATAAGTGTATTACGTGAGTGTATATGTGTGTTTTATACTTTATTATATCAGAAAGTATTTTGTTTGTTTACAGTCAGTAAATTAATAATTTTTTTTATAAATAATCTTTTGCTTTCGACTTTTCAATACGCTCGCGCCCCGCTCGCAGAGTTATCACGGCCCGCAAGGGGGCGTGCACCACAGTTTGAGAAACACTGAGTTAATGGACTTATTGCAATGTGGTAGATGTTGAAGCATCCTCATTATTATCTGTACCTTCTGCTTCAGAATCTCGAGAACATGAAGCGATTATTTTTCTCGTTACATTCTGCAACCTGTCTTGTATTAGTGTATTTATTCACTTCAAACACTATATAGGCAACTATTTTTTAAACTGTGATCTTGAGAAGAATTTAAATTTTTATTCTTATATTTTCTTCAGAACAGTACTTTTCTTTCAGTATTCATCTGTTAATTAAATTATTCATTGAATGAATTTGGAATTACAGTCTAATCAGAGTTAGGTATATCTTTTGTGTGTGTGGCTTCTTTTTAAACCCAATTAACTAATCCCGATATTTAAAGTATCCGACTACGTTCGGAACCGTGATTTTGTAAAAATGTATAAATGGATACTATTTATAATATTTAGTATCACTTAGATTAGAAAACGTAAAAAAAATTATTTTAAGAATATTATTACAATAAAAATTAGTTAAGTATAACTTTTTGACAAAAAATGAACATAGAATGACCAATTTTCAAAACATTCTTCTTTTATGAAAAATGCTTCTATTATTCTTATTCTAATATTTTGCCTATGTATATAGCTCAGACTATTGTACAGAGGCCGAACTAGAATTTTTGAAATATACAATTTAGAAGTGGATTTATCAATATTTTACTACCACAGAGGGGATAATTTTTTAGAAAAAAAACGCTGATAATTATTTCAATTGGTAGTAATTCTGAATTTTTCAAAAATCCTGGTTCAGACTCTATGGAGAAGTCTTTACTTTATATAAGCAAAATATTATTATTATAGATTTTACCAAATATTGATTTTCCGAAATTATTGGCAAATATTTTTTGCCAAAATATTGTATTTAAATAAGTTTTTTCTTGTCATAATATTCTTAAAACCATTTTTCATGTATTCTAATATCAGTGACACTAAATATCATGAAATTATCCATTTATGCGCTTTTTTAAAATCATGGTTCCGAACGTAGTCGGATATCAAGGGGTCACAGGGGTGTTAAATTTCTCTAGGGGTCTGAAAATATAAACAATTTTCAAAGAGGTATAATTTCTTTAAATTTAAGTTAAATAATTCGAATCTTTTACACATTACTTATAAAGGAATGGAGCTTCAGAAAAGTATAAAATGTTTAAAATATAATCATAATTTAAAAAATTATAAGCATATGAAAATAAGAAACTTTTATATAAGAAATATTTATTAAGTTTTACGTCGCGCATTCTATTTTCTAAAAGAGTAGGTTTAATTACTAGCTATATAAGTTGATTTATAAAGACAAATGTGTTCTTAATACTTTGTAGCTACTTTTATATAAATAGAATAATAACTTACATATTTTAATAAATAAAAGTACATTTTTAAAAAATATTTAAAAAATTGTAATTTTTAACAAATTTTTTTTAAATACAAAAGAAATATAATACCAAAATTAGGTAGGGTTTAAAGAGTATGATGCATTGTGTGTGTGTATAATTCTATAAAGTTTTATACATCAGAGGCTAATATTTTAGAAAATAGCATGCGCAAAGCAAAAAATACTTAATATTTATTATAAAAATTTCATATGCTTATGACTTTTAAAATTATTATTATATTTTAAACATTTTATACATTTCTGAAGCCTCATTCTATTTTAAATAATATGTAAAAGATTCGAATAATTTAATTTAAATTTAAAAGAATTATACTCGTTTGAAAATCGTTTATATTTTCAGACCTCTAGAGAAATTTAACACCCCTGAGACCCCTTACAAGCTTTGTGGGGTTACTAGCTCTACAGAAGTGCCTTTTACACAAATATTTCCATCAGCCTTGATCAATTCCATAATCTTTCAAATATTTGAACTCGCCGGTGCTTCTGGAAATATGTTAATTTTTTTGAATAATTTTTTTATGAAATTTCTATAAATTTTCAGGCACATGCTATTCATTTGTACTGAAACAGTTTATTGCGAACACTTCAGTTTTTTCGCTCTTTCCCGTTGTTTATTTCTACCGATATTATCGCGTTCGTTGTAACATAGGGCAATGCTTTTTATTTATTCTAATATTTTAACTGAGAAATTATAAAAAAAATAATTAATTCCACACTACGTTTATAGATGTCATCGCAGATAGTATTTAACACAGAATGTTAATAAACGCATTAAATAATAAATTACACCCCAAGATTTCTCTCCATTTGTCATAGATTTGAGAACTTAAAGTATGGTTCACTAAGGGATAGCTCATTCCTTAACACCTACCACCAACTTGCTCCCTTCTGAGTAGGAGAGGAAGCGCAATTTCCCTTACCAATTCTGGCACTGGTGAGGCGTACTTAGTCCGATGTTGCTTTAATTGCCGCGGGCGTGCTTACCTCTCAGATGGATGGGGAAGGCTAGACAGAATTAAATTCCCCAAGCGAACATCCGAGACAAGTATTAATCTGTCTTTTGGTTTAATACCAACGGACTGAAGAATCGGTGGGAATGAATTCTCTCATTTACCAACAAAGGGACAGTTTAAGTACTGGGCCCAGTGTGCTGCAGCAATGGCTGTTTTAATTGCCAGGGAAGGGTTCTTGGTAATATGTGGGAGGGTACTTTGTTCCTCCTGCTTTAGAAGTTGAGATTTGGAACATTATCTGGCGTTATTTTGCCCTGGAATGAATTGAGAGTCTGGCGCTAATGTAATGGAATTGGACATACTGGTTTGCTGCGGGTAAGGTTGGTTGGCGATGAAATTAAAGTAAAGAGAGGGTGGTAAACTTAATTTGGGAGTTCTGAGCTAGAGTTGCAAGGATGACTATAGAAGATTGTGGACTGTAATAAGGTGATATCTTTTGGTGTCTGGATGCGAAGGTTTGGGAGAGGTGTACCAGATGTTTCTAAACTGATTTTGGGAGTGGTATATCTCACCGGAAGTTGTTGGCATTTTTACGCCAAATAATTATTCACCGAAATATGTAACGATGCAATGCGCTCAAAGGAAGTTTAAGCAATGCGTTTACATTAACCATATCATAGATGTGTTTATTTCATTTATACTTGTCTAGTTAGTATTGCCAAGATTATTGTTAGAAATTATTATTAAGCATTGCTTACCTACAGTTTCGGAACATTTTATGGCTAAAATAATTAGTTTGTCTTATTCATAGACGTAAGTAATGTTATACTAAGTAAAATGTCTCCCCAAAATTTAAAGTATACAAAAATTCAATTGTTTTTCATTATTTTTTAAATTACAAAATGTGCGTTTTTAACAATTGTACTCACAAATTGAACTCTGCTTCCTGTTATTAAATGTCTGATTATCTAAGTGTTACTAATTAAAAAATATTTATATAGTTTTACACTTTTTAAACATTATAATTCATATCCTCTATTTTATATGGTAGGTATTTTTAATAAAATATTATGTTAACGTGAATTAATTAATATAAATATACGACATAGTGTAAAAAGTTTCAAAAATACGTAACAGTTTTTTTAATTCCTTACTTAAAATTATATATTCAATAACATGAAATAGTTATAAAATAAATTAATGTTATTCAAGTAGTAAAAATTATTAACATCTCATGAATTATGGATTGGTTATTATGTTTGTAAGAACACTGAATAGTCACACAATGGCATCCTAAATGATTTGGGTAATTCGAAACACTAATACACATAAGTATAAATAATTCTTTCAGAATTATCTGAAAATAAAATGCGGTGATAAAATTTTCTTTGAAAAATGGTATTTATTTATTTACTTGTTTATCATAATTATTAATATTCTCTTGCCAAAGGAAACTAAATCTTGATCTTAGAAATCAGTTTCAAATAAATCATGGGGATGCCCATTATATAAGAGCCCGAGTTCATTTAAAAAATACAGTTTTTTATCTGTAGAAACATTTTTAAATGAATGCATAGAAATCGTTTGGGGAATTTCTATTTCATCCATTAAAAGGATAAATAATCAAACTTTAATTTATAATTATTTTCCTGCACGCACAGTTATATGTTTTTAAAAGTGCATTGGATAGAATTTACGATAAGTTCCATCCAGACTTTATGTTTTAAAGATAACTTTATTCTTGGAGGTATTCTATTAAATCCATGTTGTATTTCAATTTAGTTAAAGATGCTCAGAAATACTTAATCTAATTTTAAATGTTTCGTAAGTCATGTCGCTTTATTACATAACTCCTTTAAGAATACTGAAAATATATTTCTTAGGAAACGGAATTCAGGATTCAGAGAAATAACTATGTTTTCAAGTTTTTTGTTAAAGTAATAGTTAAACTATTTCTAAACCATCATTAATTCTTTTTAAATATAAGCTAACCTAAAGCAGCAAAACCAGTTTCTCCTAAATCTTATTGATTTATAGTTAGCTCAAATTTCAATTGCCTCAAACATTATTAAAAGCAACTCTGGTGGCATTCTAACAAAAAAAGAAAAAATATTGACCATTCTGTCCAAGTTCCCATTTTATTTTCAATTCCCAGTGTCTGCAAAAAGAATGTCTATAAAAATTCCTCTTTCTCTTCTAGTGTTTCATTCAGACGTCAGTCAGGAAGCATTTAGAAAATTGACATTCGATATTTCAACATTCGGAGCCATATCCAATTGAAATGTCAGAAATTGTATCTGTTCCAATTTCTTCTTTTCCCCCAGGATCAATTGATATTTTTCAACAAATATCGGTCATAACAGATCCCGAGGAACATTTGGAAAAATTGGACGAGGGAGCAAAAAATATGGTCATCGCGTTCAACTCTCTAGCCCAACTTCATCTGATAACATTCTATTGAGCTCCAGTGATTTGATTTTGGAATCTTGTCTCTTTCAATGTATGCTTCTTCTTTCTTGGTTTGCTCGCAACTGATCTAAGTCTTCTGCTGAGTAAATACATTAAGAAACCAGGGTTTTCTGTAATGCACGTAAAAATACTACCATCTAATGATAAATAGAAATGTTTCTACCTTTATTTATTTTATTTACTTTATTCTCTTTATTTACAGTTCAATTTGGCTCACCTATTGTATTGCAACTGCTTCACAATTTATGTTTTATTATCAAGTTGAAAAAAGGGAAATAAAAAATTACTTGAATGAGCATACATTAAAGTATCCGACTACGTTCGGAACCGTGGCTTTAAAAAGGTGCATAAATAGATACTTTTCATGATATTTAGCGTCACTTGGATTAGAATACATGTATAAAATTGTTTTAAGGACATTTTGACAAAAAAAACTATTTAAATACAATATTTCGGCAAAATTTAACATAGAATAACCTTTTTTTTTTCCAAAATGTTCTCCTTTTGTGAAAAATGATTCTGTTATAATACTATTTTGCCTGTATATAGCTCAGACCCCTGTACAGAAGCTAAACTATGAGTTTTGAAAAATTCACATTATTTTCAAAGTTACAACCAGTTGAAATAACATAGGCGTTTTTTCTTTAAATTTCTGCCCTCTGTTGTCGTAAAACAAGGATAAACCCACTTCTAAGTTATATATTTCAAAAATTCCAGTCGAGCCTCTGCTGTACAAAATGTCTGAGCTATATACAGGCAAAATGTTATTATAATAGAAGTCTTTTTCACAAAAGGAGAACATTTTGAAAATGGGTCATTCTATGTTCCTTTTTTGTCAAAATATTGTACTTAAATAATTTTTTTATTGTAATACTATTCTTAAAACAATTTTATATACACTTTCTAATCTAAGTGACACTAAATATCATAAATATTATCCATTTATACGCTAATGCAAATTCATGGTTCCAAACGTAGTCGGTACCTTAAAGCTGCAATATAAAGCAACACTAATGCTTTTGACAGCGGTTGTTGTGTAACACCCCAGCTGGGGCTGTTGGTGTTTGGGGGCTCGGCCAAAGATCAGCCTTGACACTTTTAAACACAATTTTATTCACCCCTTCTACTTATTTAACGAACATAACTAAAGGTAGGAAATACACTTAATAAATAAACGCAAGAGCAATCGTATAGGCTTAAAGCTACTAATACATAATTAAGATTTATTTAACTGACTTCTGGAGCACTCTTGACTCCTACATTTCAATTATCTGTAAATATCTTGCTTAACTATATGACCTCCGGTCTTAAATCTTGTGCAGAATATAATCACGTTTATTCTCCAACTATCAACTATCGAAAATTTTCCATCAACCATTATCACGTACGCAAATGCCAACACTTGAATAGAAGAACTAATTTAACTAAATCTCATCTTCTTTGAGCAAGTTTTCAACAGAACTCACAGTTAAAAAAAATAATTTTATGCCAAGAGAATCAGTTCAAGATCCATGGATAGACACGTTACAGTTGTATTATTGAACCCCGTTCAAATGACGTGGAAATATCTTAATTTTAGCACCTTCACCCTCCTTATTTTCATATCACTTGAATGAGAAGATTTTGAGCTACGGAAGTTTTAATGTGCATTAGCCCTCTACACCAATGGTTTCATACCCCCGGTCCGGTCCGTGGTTCAAATAGTACAAGGCCGCACAAGAAACATATATTATTTGCATTTTTTTATTATCGTTTTACATTCTATGTTACATCACTTAATATTCATTTTTAGTTAAACTGTATTTTATAGAGTTGGCATGTTTAAATACAAATCAATTCAAACTATTAAATCAAAACAATCTGATATATAAACAATGAATATTCACCGCAGTGGGCCATGGTGAAGTTATCAAACACTGACCTGTCCATGGTTATAAAAAGTTTGAATAGAACTGCTCTACACGGTAGGTCTTCAGTAGCACTAAGTCTCGAACTGGTGATACACCGGCCACGAGTTTAATACCATGGCCACTAGGTTACCACCGTCTCCGTGATTACTTGAATTAAATTAAAAGAGACGGATAGTTAAAAATAAAAAGTGTAATACTTGCTGAATTAAAGCATATGAATTCCATGTACTAAAAAAAATTCTGATTTTTTCTATTGAAAACAAATTAATTTTTTGTAGAAATTACCAATAAACCCCAATCCCCTGCATTTCTTTTAAGACCACATGCTTCAATAATAAATTATTGATGCTTGTTATACGTACTGTACAAGTTATTTTGATGTAAATTGTTGTTAACTGTAATAAGAAGCTGTGCCAATTAAAATTAAAATTACAAACTACTAGTAAGCACCTAGCATAATTTTTAAATTAAAGTTTTTTCCTGCCACTATGCTTTTGTTTACGATTCAATTAATTTCTGTTTTGGCTCTATGTTGGAATTTAAGCAGGTAAAACCCACCTTTAAAAAAATCAGAAAACATTAAAAATTTTAATAACATTTTGCACAGATAAACGTAAGGAATCCCGTTATTGATACAAAGTATGTCGGATAGAATCCAATAAACATACTCATAACTGTTCACAGTCGATAATGTATTGATTTTGCATGGACTGATAAATAAAAATGATATTTTCCTGTTGTAAACCTTTCCCAGAAATTTAAGGAACATTCTCAATTCTGGACGGGAATATAGGATCCTTTGGATATAATCCATAGACCTTAGTAATAAATTAAATGATGATGTTGAATGGATTGTAGGTAGTTTAAATTAAACAGAGACATGTGTAATATTAATTAGAAGTTTATTAGCATTTTGATTAAAATTATGATATTATCCGAATTGAATACTATAATATAAATGGATAACTATATAAGCTTCTATGTTCTACAATGAAAGGAGAAAGGGAATAATGTGAAATAGGAGTTTATACTTTCGACTGTGTATTGATCTAATTTTGAGCTATATTCAAAGACCATTACATGTACGTAATGTTCCATATGATTTTGAAGCCCAAACTGAAATTTAGATGTTGCATTTGTTCCCCCCATTACCCACTGAAAAACCCATTAGTTCCATAAACTCTTATTTCCCAGAAAACATGTAGCTTTTTCCTTTACCATCTCTTATATTAGATATTAATGATTCTTGTTTTTCTTATAAATAATATAAAAATACAAGCCCCCAAAACATTATGCATATGTTTAAGGGTTCAATAATCTTAAAATGTTAGTAAGTAGTTAATATGAGTAAGTAGTTAATAAGTAGTTAAATATGAGGTTTCAAGGCGCAAGAATCAATTTAACTGTAGTTACAAAAAGAAATTGGTATGCATAGTATGAATAAGAATATTTAAAAACTTGAGTATTATAGTAGCGTACTTCTAGTTTTGCATACAGTAATATACTTTATCATAAAATAATGACTGCTAATTGTCTTGTATAATTTTTTACAGTATCGTATTGTAAATACTTTACTTTAGGGACGATTTCATATAATTTTTAAATTTGAGAATTTGTGCTTTTTGTTTTCTCAAAGTGGATCTCTAAAAAGGCACCGAATACACATTGTAATTAATAATAAATCTGTTTTATATAATTTTTAAGCTAAAAATATAAAAATTCTCTTATTACAAAGATAGTATTTAGAGAAAAAGAGAAAAGATAGAGGGGAAAAAATGGGTTAGAAATTCTTTCAATCCTTAGAAAAAATTATAATTATTTAATTTTTATAGACCCAAAGTACATGTTTATATATTTACTTTTTAAAAATGAATTGCACTGAATTACTTAAGTTTTAAATTAACACATTTGAAAATTGATAATTTAAATGAACTAAAAATATCGTGTATCTGTCTCAGAAAAAACAGCATTTTTAAGAAAAAAATTAATATGTTTCTATAGTAGAATGTTTATCAAAATTTGAAATACATGCTGTTACCCTTTTGGAATAATCCCTTCGTTCAATTTTCGGTATGAAAAATATAAAAAGTTACTTAAAAGAACTGAAATATATTTCTTATTAAGTTTGTACTTTAGTTCATAAGTAGATCAGCGTAGATATCTTTGCTTGCTTGTTAGATTCAAGCAACGCATTTTGCTTTTGCGTATGCTTCGTGATCTTGACACCTTCAATAGAAGATCTTTTTGTTCGCTGCGAATGAGAGACACTTGACGTGACCACTAGCATGATGAGAGAGTGAGTCTAGTCTGGAAGGACCAGTCACACTTGAGAGCTAGGACCGGGTTCGGTATATTTCCCCTCATAACAATGATGAGTGGGAGGCACAGTCCACTAAGCCAAATTTTGAGATTATTTTTTAACGAGCATAATTCCAGATGGGAAAAGTTGAATGTGGAGGGAGTTTACAGACCTGCTTCACTAGATCCAGATGTAATATTCTAGAGGAAAAATGTATTCAAAACAATTCAGTTGATACGAATAAAAATATATCAAATATATTCAATTATTTTAAGTAGATTTATTAAGAATTACTTGATACAAAAAATTTCATTGAATTCAAAAACATTAGTTTAATATTTTAACTTACTAAGAATTGTTGCATTTTTCTAGCTTTTTTTTTGTATAATATGTTTGTAAAGTATAGAGTTTAAGTAAAAGGATAATTTTTTCATCACAAACCGAACACAATTAGTATATATTTTTGAAAATCCTATCTTATATGTGTCGAGGAAGGTGGAGTCTACGTTATCTTTCAGAATTTTTACTTCAATTTAACGTTCAGAATTT
Source organism: Trichonephila clavipes (assembly GCA_019973935.1). Lineage (NCBI taxonomy): Eukaryota > Metazoa > Arthropoda > Arachnida > Araneae > Nephilidae > Trichonephila > Trichonephila clavipes. The sequence goes on from BMAU01005615.1 coordinate 192,360, forward strand.
TCAGCTTTTATTATTTAACATAAAAAAATAAAACTAGTAAAAGATAATATTATAGAGCATTTAAAAATTATCTGTTTCAAAGCTTGAATTGGATAGCTTTTAAAAAAATTAGTTACTGCACAGATAGTAAAACTGATTTTTTATTTTTCAGCAAGTTTTCCATTTGATTAATGCTGTTTTATGGATTAAAGCCACTCTCTCTCTCTCTTTGTATATACACACACACACACACACACACACACACACACACATATATATATATATATATATATATATATATATATATATATATGGATCAGTTTCTTTAATTAAAATCTCACATCAAGTTTTATTTATTATTTTCTAACAGCCATTTAAAATATTCTTGATAAATATAATTTTTGTCATTGTTCTGTGTTACACTTTCAGCTTTTATTATAAGATGATTTTCCGTTGATACTAGTTTATCTAAAAACATTTTTCTCATAATTACGAACCATATCGCTGATAATTATTATTCATAATATTATTACCCATATTATTAAGTCGTTAGCTATAGAAATATTTTTGTTAATTTGTACAAAGAAAATAAGGTATTTTTATGATTATAAGGAAATATAATAAATGAAAATTACGTGACGAAAAAAATAATAAATAAGTAAAAAACTCATAAATTAACAAGAATATCGTATATAAGAATATCTACTATACTTGTGTGCAGTTAGTTACACTCGTGAAAATGTACACGGCGCTTTCCATTTGGTCTGAGTTTCAAAATGCTAACTTTAATCTATGTCGTATAAAAGTATTTTGAAATTAAATTCTTTAAAATTAAGTTCTATTTTGAATTTCGGTGTATATAATTTTAAATTACTTTAACTAGTCCCAATAAATAATTGTCATAATTTTTAAAACTATCTACGGAATAGAAGTATAACATTGTAAAAAGAAATTCTTATTTTTTTTCAAGTGAATATATTTTATCTACGGATTAATTTCAGTGTGAATCTTAGTTCTTAAAGAGAAAGCGCTTTCGAAAGTAAGATGGAAAAATCCAATTATAAAATTTATTTTATTCGTGAATCAAATTCTGATAGAAAATGTTTCATATGCAGCTACGAAATGTATAGAATTCTTGAGAGTAAGAAAAACTATTTTTGAACTGCTAGGCCTAATGCCTTGAATGTACCTTTAATGGAGTAGATACTCGCTACAAACGGTGAATTGCGGAAATTGACCCCAATGGGTGTTTCAAGGGCTTTAGGGACGTTATAGTTAAATAATAATTAAAATCTTTAAAAAATTATTTTACATTTTTCTATAAATTTTTTGTGCCAAGTTCTACACTTCTTACAATTTAGCTATTACAACAAGAATAATAGTTTTTATTTTATAAATTAACCCGTGTAAAGAAAGGGTACTTTAACTAGTATATTTCACAAATTATTGCAAAGAACCAATGGTATATGTAACTATTCTTCTTAACAGTAATAAGTATATATAAATATGTGGTTTATTACATATGCCGTGTATTAATGCAGGATAAATAATAGAAGTGATTTACATCATTTGAATCAAAAGATTCTCTATAATCATTCATGAAACTACATAAATACGTCAATACAATACTTATTTGTAATTGTATAAAATGTTTTAATTTTCCATACCTTATGCAATGAATAAAACAAAAAACTATTCCTCTAAGAGATTTGACATATGGCGATGATTCTTATCTAACAATTGACACGAGGAACAAATAAATATACAATTTTTGCATAAATATAGCATTATGTATGCATAAAAATAAAAACTGACTTTTTCTCAATTCAGTATATTTATTACCAAGTAACATCGACATATAGATGTGCATACATCCGTATAAAAATAAAATTGGCGTCACTCGTGCATATTGCATGAGCATTATTTAAATATTTCACGAAATATGATTAAAGTAGAAGCCAATTTACATCATTTTACTATTTGTAACAGAACACCAATGCCATTTAAATATTCATACACCCACATGATGACAAATATGCAAGTGTATACCATATGCATAAACATAGACATCATTTAAATTTTGCATTGCAATACATGGAAAATAGAGACTGACGTATACCATTCTTGTTTTCACTGTCAGATACCGTGTAGCCTTGCCATAAAAGGAGAATCCAATTGAACGCCAACAATGGTTTCGCTAGAGCTGTCTTTTACGTTTCCCTTGGAATCAAGAGACGAATTTTATGTTGTTCCGGAAGACATACGCTGGAAAATAGAAAATGGAAGAAGGAAAAAAAACACATAGATTTTAGTTTCTTTCTTTCCTCCTTCTGTCTTTCGTTTCATTTGGGGTTTTACGGAGCAGCAATGGCAGATAAAAAAACACCATAAAATGCAACGAATCTTGATCCGCTCGTCTGGTGGCAGCGACTCTTCAGATTAAGCGATTAGAGTCCTGTTAGAACCCGGTTTTAGGTTTCGAGTTTGTTTCTTAAACCTGCTTCCGAGCAATTTCGTTCACTTTAGTGGAGGAGAAAAAATTTGAGGCCTTACAATTAGATAGAGTTTACTTTTGTAAAAAAAAAAAGTTTGGCCAGATAAGGTATTTTGGGTAATAATGCGGAAGTTTACCATCGAGTACTTTTTACATAGTTCTGAATTTTAAAATGATCTAAAGTGGAAGGAGGGATCAGACTAATATTTTAAATTAAAAGTTAAAACAGAGTATCTTGCTTTTGTTACATTATACGTTTGAGTTCTTTCTGTCTGGTGGGATATGAAGTTTTTCTTATATTAAATAATAAGTTTTGCTCTGTGTGGTGGTATAGCGTTTCAAAACTCTCATTCGTTTCTTTCTCAAAATTTAATGGTTAGAGCAATGTTTCTCAAAATATGGGGGGTGCCCCCAGGTGGAGTGTGATAACCCGACAAGGGGGGGGGACGAGTATATCATAAAGTCGAAAACAAAAGATTATTTTTTTTAAAAAAATATTTACTTACTGAAAGGAAAGCAAAAAAATACATTCTGATATAATAAATAATAAAATACACATATAAACTGATATAATGCACTTATAAATGTATCAGGACTGCACAATTTACTTTATAATTAACTTAACTATACTAAGTTAAGAACCAGTTTAATAATTACCAGTGACGTATATGCATGTCATAAAATAATATACTAAATTTAATACTTATCATGATGATTTGTATGGTTTATAATTAAATTTGTATTGTAGCTTTACGTCGAAATATATTATTAATTAATTCAATACAATGTTATTGTATGGAGGTGGCAATGAAAATTAGGATTGAAAATTAGGTCGCGGGTATTGAAAGTTTGAGAAACACTGGATTAGAGATTAAAGTAAAGTGGTAAAAAAAGACCTGGGACTATAACCACTTAAAAGTTTTACTTTAAACTAGGAGTTTTTAGCATTTAACGCTAGAGGGTCATATCAGTAAACCCACCAAGATCCACTGCCCCAAGACTGTCAAAAAATAATGTAGTTAAGAAAGGGATGTCTGTTTTACAATACTACAACTGATTCTAAGGGAAGATATAGTGTTACAGATTTGTATATATATATATCGGTCTCAAAAAGGCTAAATGGAAATTGAGTTAAAATGCTTTGCATGTTAAAAAGATAAAAGTTCCCCTTTTCTTCTGAAAACTTCTGAAATTGTATGCATTGTCAAATTTTTGTATACCGTTAAGTCCGGTGTGTCAAACACACTTTTAATACAAAAAATAAGATAGAAACTTGCGGGTGTGCGTTATAAGCTGGGTGTAGAAATAAAAAAAAATCAAAAGATGAACATGAAAAAAAAACTGGATTTCTATAAAAATCGAAATTCTGTTTATTTAAAAGAAATTATATAATTTGTGAGCAAGGTCCGATTTAAGCTCATTTAGGGCCCTGGGCGCAGAAGATCTAAGTGCCTTTTTGGTACAGATGGATCAAAGAAGGGGATATTAGATCCGGTTAAGTCCTGCTTATCTGGCTCCTTCCGGGGGCCGGGCTCCTGGGCACCCTCCTCTAGTGCCCATTGGATAAACGGCACTTTGGGGAACTTAAAAGAGTTGCAGTTCCAGAAGTATACTATTTTTTCAAAAGTCTTGGATGATACATAGAAAAAATTACCTTAAAACATAAAAACATTGGATACGTATGTCTCAGGTTTCTTCGTAAGAGTGCTCGTTATACAATGAATATACCTAAAATTTAAAAAATGCAGCTTAAAACTATAAAAGCGTGTGATAACCTGGTACACTCTATACGCCGGATTTCACGTTATTTAAATTTTCTTAAGATACATTACCTTTTTGAAAAAGTCTTCCTATTAAGAACATTTTATCTCAAATGGATATCAAGCATATCAATAAAATGTTTTATCAAGAATAACAAAAAAGGGCGTTTTCTTACTGCAGGAAGCAAACAAGGCATTTTTTCCTGAAACAGCCTCCACGGGTCCCTATTTTAAACCAAAACTTTCAACAAAATTCTTTTTTTTTTAAAAAAAGAAAAACAACTTCTAAGATATAGTGTTCTGCTTTACTTTAAAATCAAAAGAGAAATTCGTACTTAACATCCTAAGTGGGGTGGGGGATCAAATTACTTTTAAAATCATCAAAAAAAAGGACGAAAATATTGGACACTAATGAATCATTTAAAAAAATTTAAAATTTAAATTTTAAGAATTAAAATTTTACATCTCTTAAAAAACCTTTTAAGTGCACATCGTGTGTCGCGTATAAGTGTTGCGGTCGAATCCTGAATCTTGAGTGCACAGAGGGCCAGTGACAAACCATATACGCAAACCAGCCGCGACCAATTTATTAAATGTTTTTTTTTCATTGTAATTGGAGAAAGAAAGAAATCCGTGAAATTGCGATCTTCGTTAAATAGGTGTTCATTAAATTGCTGTCCGAATTGGAAATGTATACAGATCCCATGCATTGCCATTAAAATTATTCCATTAAGCGGCTAAAAACAAACAAATTATAAAAATAAATATAATTAATTGCAGCTCTATATAACTATTGTCATCAAAAATTATTACAACCAGAAACACATGTATAACTCAAACTGTAACATGTTTAGGTACCTTAAGGGTTTGTAAAGAAATAAATGTAAGTCAAAATGGATAAAAGTTTTCCAAGTCACTCTGTAGCATTTTATGAGTTATTTCTACAATCCGATTTATAATTTTGGTCCATAGTTTTTCTAGAATGGTGTTGATTAAAACAGTTTCTTCACTTGTCAAGAATATCTCTCACACTTATCAGAATCCCCCCTAACTTACGCAACTGATGATTAGACTATTTTCACATTATGGTGAAACTAAATGAAAACATTTGAATTCCTAATATGTCAATTATTGAAGTCTCTACTTTTTTACAGTGGTCATATATATATGTCTGCTAGATAAAATCTTTCATATCTAAAAATAAAAATTTCCCAAAATATTAATTACTTATCGAATATATTTAGCCCGATTAATCAGATTTAAAAAATTCAAATCAATTTCGGTGTAGATTTATCTCCTGAAATCTTTCAAAGCTTAAAAAAATTGTAATATTTATACTTTTTTTTAGTTTCAAATTTTTAACTTTAATATCTAATAATTAATAATATAATTTTTAAAAAATTATATTAATATAATGAATATTTAACTATTTTAATATTATCTATTTTCCTTTAAATTTCAAACTAGTTTATCTGCATCTTGCATCAGTCTTTCATAAATAGTGATTTTTCTCTACATTACATGATACAGAAATGTATAAGTATATTTAACACTCTTCAGGAAAGCATTCTATAAATGCGATTGCTCCACAACAAAGTGTAAAATTTACGAAAACTTTTCTAAATACTTTTATTAAAAAAAGACAATTTCTATCAAAACTAACTAAGGAAAGATTTGGGGAGTTTTAAGAATACAAGGCGATAAAAATCATGATATAAAATAATGATTTACACAGAGATATTTCCCACAAAAATAAATACACTTTACCTTGCATAATGAAACAAATTAACCAATAAAATTAGTTTACGCAAACGAAACAAACTAATTATGCATTTACATTCGCAACTTTAGCGTAAAAACTATAAAACAAACAAACAAAAAATAATAATTCAGAGGCCAAATGTGAAATAAATATTTCGTTCATTGATTCCATTACTGGATTTAACAAGGTTTATGGTAAGAATTCATTCTTTTGTAAGTTCACAAGAAGCGCGTTGTAATTTGCTTAAATGTGGCCATAAATAGTACGGGAAAAAAGGCACACATCGTTAAAGTAACTACCGTTTTGAATGTATGACAGCTCCGCCCATAAAAATGTATGGGTAGGAAAAAAAGAGGTTGTTATGATTATTAATTCCGTAATTTTATTTTCATAATTTATTAGCTTAGGATTTATCGACTCCCACTTCCAGATTAAATTACTAAGAAACAATTTGTTTTAGTTGGTCGTATATTCTTTAAGAAACGAACTGAATGTCGGCTGTGATACAAATGAGGTGTTTTTATTGCAAAATCTGAATCTTTTATGATGTATTTTCTGCTTTAACCAGTTTTTATCTTCAAAACATAACATTTTCTCCCTCTGAGTTGCGAATTTTATGTACCAAATGAAATAAATGTCATCGGATATGATCAACAATTTGAAAATGAAAATTGCTCCAGCTACATTTTATTTAATATGAAATAATAATTTTTGTGTTTATGTAACAATTTACTATGACATTAGCTGCGCGTGTTTAGATACTTATGTAAATATTTTGATAAAAATTCCCAAAAAAATAAATTTTTAAGTAAATAAATTATCCGGGATTTGAATAAGAATGATTCTAAAATTAGTAAAAATATTTACATGACTTTATTTGCTAAACATTTCTTGCTGTCTGTTTCTAATAAATATATCTAATACACCTATTTATTCTGAATCACAGATGTCGAATTCTGTGAAATGAAAGTCACTTTTTGTATGAATTCACTAAAGCCGGAAGGTTATTTATTCATCTTCTTTCGGCTAAATTCAAGAAACTACGAACAAATGTTTTGGTGCATCTATTGTCAAAATTTGAATATAAAAAAGGTCTCTCGATCTTAAATCATTTAAAATCCTATACTGTATCTATAAAATAATGTTCAGTTGATTTAAAGGACACTCATTTTCTCTTTTACAATCTATTTCACTTTTACAATATTTTGGAAAAAAAGATATCTAAAATAATATAATTGCGAATACTTATAACCAATTATATAAATAACTAATTAAAAACTTATTTCTTTTCAACCAAAAGAGATTATTGTTATGTATCTCATTCAGAACTGCATAATATGCAGTTGTAAAACTTATTTCGCTACGCCATGATTTCAATTTTCAGTGGATGTCATATGAAGTAGATTCAATGGTCTGCTCGCAGAACCCTAAGAATTATAAAATGTTTTCGGCGAACTGCATTCCCTCCCCATCCTTAGAATACAACTTAAAATAATGTTTAAAGTTAGATCAACATGTGTTATAAGTACTTCATGTAAAGACAAAGAAAAATATTGCATTTGTTATTAAAAAATAAATATGTTTAGAGAGATTTACTAATTTTTTTACTTAAATAAGTTGTTTCAAATGGCATTAAAATGTTTACAAATATGCCGGAAACTTGTATATTCTATATGAATTTGCAAACTAAAACTGGTTCAAACTCTCATCTAAACAGCCATACCTAGTTTTCTCTACTGGGAAATGTACTCTTACAAGTGTTGCGTTTTTTTGGAAATGTTCTTTTATAGGTGATTTGTTTATTCTTTTCACAATGAAAAAAGGTGAATTTCCATTAGAAGAATTATTTAGTTTCCTCAAACGTTGCACTAATGGGTATAATATTATTTTATGAAATCAGGGATCATATACAATATAATGTTCATAATCAAGCAGGTAGTACATTTAAAGAAAATAACTTTTTAATACTTTTTTTTGGTTACATTAAAATAAAACATAAAAAAAGTATTACAAAATAAAATTATGGACAAAAATTAAGTTTTAATGACTGGAAAACATTTATTTGGAATCACGAAATCCCTGCGTATGCTTCTTGAAACCCCAGGGTTATATGGAACACAGTTTGAATACCACTCTAGTAGACCTTAACGGAAGTAAAATGGCAATGGAGCATTGTAATCTTTCTACTCCCAATCTCTCAGTCTTTACTTTTCTGGAATTATACTCATTGAAAAATCGCAGAATATATTGGAGTGACAGGTGCCTTCCGTCCAACATTGGTATTTGTGTTATAGACATGGTTTGGCTCTGGCCTTTGAGTTGACAGAGGCTCTCAGATTGCACTCATAACTCTTGCTAGTGGTCATATCTAGTGTCTCTCGTTCTCAGAGAGGCAAGATCTTTTAGAAGTGTCAGGTTTACCATGCTTCAGCCAGTTGAGTGTATAGAGAGTTTCTCTGGGAAATACATCTATTCTGATCTTTTCGTGTGCTTGACTTTTTAAGATTCAGCTGTTTTAAGGATTTTGTCTGAATGTGTCAGTCTCTGGAAGATTAGCAACAAAAGCAGTGGATAAATCGTCTGCAAATTTAATGAAAGTTACGCCATTATTTTGCTTGTAATAACGTGCAAAATTAAATTTGAGGGAATTCTTTGTTTGCATTTTTTAAAAAAATATTAAAAAAATGCCTTCTATTTTGAAAACTTTTTTTTCACGTTTAACATAATGATACTAAATTTCGCCAAGCTATATTAAGTTGCACTTGGTTAAATTTAGAAAGTTTTATTTCTGGTAAAAATCTTTGAAAGAAAAGTCAGGTCAAAATCAAGATAGATCGTTTTTTGTTGTCATCAAATTTTCAATTTTGATAAATGTATTTTTTCTGTATAATATATGTAAATGTATCAAATATACAATTTGAAAATTAAAAAAAAAAAGCTTTCAATGTCAGCACGGAGTATATGTATATAAAACAAATTAACGGTTACATCAAAGTATGTTTATACTTTTCTAAGTTCTGTCAAAATCAGAAATTCTAAAGAGAAAAACAATATTCAATGAGATTTTCTTTAACAGATAAATGTCCCCTACCTTTTGTGTGCATCTGTAAGTAAAACATATTAATTTTCAAATTTGCATTACCTTTATTCAGCAGAAGTATTTTCAGGTTACATTTATGAAACAAACTTTCATAAATTAATTGTTCCTACAACAAATATAAGCAACAAATGTAAAACATAAGCATTAATTTCATATTTTTTTTTCAAGACATTCCTAACTTTATTTATTTTTATATTAATTCTCGATTCTATATGTTAAAAATATTATAAATAGTAAATAAAATGAATAGAACGTTTTGTTAAAAATTTTGCTTTGTGCTTAAATATACAAAGTAAATTAAAATAATAAAAACTGTAAAGCTTGCCAATAAAATACATCATAAATTTTAGATAATTCTAAAAGGCTGAATGTAGTAACTCGGGAAATCATGTTTAAATATATTTTATAAACCGAATATAGGAAGCTCTTTGTTCTTTATAACTATTACTATAACAACAGCGAGTATTTTTAACAATACATTCAAACGTTTTTAAGTTACTCTTTATTTTTATGTGCAGACTATTAAGTAAACTAATATGAAACAACTTGTCTCTAAAATAATTTTTTTCGTGTCGTTATCTTTTGTTAGTTAACCAACCGAAAAGAATTTAATGATTGCTATCTTATGTGGAATGCTACTTTTCAGTTCTTATTGTAGGAAATAAGATAGCATATTGGATGCATTGTAAAATTTCTGAAACATTATTTTGGAGATTATTGATGCTAAAATTATATTGAATTACTACTAAGTAGTATTTATGAAAAGTATATTTGGTTCCATTATGTTATTTTGAATTCTTTGGTAATGATGTGTGAATAATTTAAAATGGAAAAATAATTTAAAATTATACACTCATGATTGAGAATATTTTATTTTCATATTTCTACCTATGGATTTCTATTTTAGTACTTTAACAATTTACTTTGTGTATAATATGAAATTGGTATTGCCTATAATTTGTTTGAATAATTGGCACTTGCCTACTATCGCAATGTTCAAGATAATTTTCCAAGTTGGCAAACCCGATTTCGCATGTGGCATATACGCTGAATTGACAGCAATGTACTTCGTTTCGTATAATGTTTCTCTCTCTCTCTCTCTCTCCAGTAGAGTTGCATTGATACCAAATAATTTAAAATTTGTTGTATTAAGTCTTGATAGGGGGGTAAACATTTTTTTTCTAATATGAGTCATAATAAAAATCTAATGGACTAAAAAACTTTTTAAAATATGTGCGAAACAAGCTTAAGCAGTTTATTTAGTTTAACAGGAAGTTTATTAAATTCATAATGCTAAGTAGTTTACCAATTCTTATAGTTAAATGCACAATACCACTTTAGTAATGGAAATTATGAAATAAATAAAATTTCTAATTATAATTTAAAGACACGTAAAGTGAGATGATAACACATATTAATTTTAATTAAATTTTAATTAATATTGAATAAATAGTAAACGATTAAGTTAACAAAAATAATAATAATAAAAAATTTTTGAACGTACACTAATGACAATTTGTAAGACGCCTTGTCCAAAAACAAAAAAGTATAGAAATCATTATTATATTGGCACTTTGTAAATAAATATATTATTAGCTGTCTGTTTTTTACGATAATTTCAAACGTTCTGTTTTTTAATGAAAGAATTTAACATTATGCTCAATTTATAAATATTGTGTTTTCTTTTACAATAACTGTTTTAAATCGATTGGCTGGTGAATATGACTTATTAAAATCATAAAAATCGCAAAGGAATATTTCTAAATTCTTTTTATAGAGTTCAAGTCCCGAATTTTTAGCCATGATATAAAATTAACCTTTTTCTGTTTTAAACCCTTCCTTGGTGGTATTATTTGTATGGCTGGATTAATTACTGGTTTTGCTGAAATGTGCAGTTAACAACGCCTAATAAAACCCCTAATGATATCAGATTGTCATGTAGGAAAACGTAATTCTGAGCGGTATTCATATGTTACAAAATTTACTGTAAATTTAACAATTCATTATGAATAAAGGCTTCCGAAACTATCCTCTGTCGATTTAAGTATTCCTTCCACAAATCATTCAGAAAATATTTGCTGTCATCAGGCCCGTCAAAGTTAAATTTATTTTCATCAAGAAATATAATTTGCTTCCACACTCATTGTTCCAAGACACGACATTTTGAATCCATTCCGGTCATTGATGATGTTTCAGTTACTTTGGAATTTAAGGCTCTTGCAACAGTGACATATTGTTTGCTGAAACGTTTCAAAATTTCACGAGTCAAAGGATATTTTATTAGTTAAAAATTTGTCAGAAAATCCATTCCATTTGTTCATTCAAAATCGTTTATTCTTTCATTCATCGTTATGGTTTCTTATTTTTATTTTGTTTGAATAACCTTTTCCAATTATATATCGTTACGAATGGAAGTTTTAAAGATTTCATTTACTTATTCATTATTATATATATATATATATATATATATATATAGTATAATAAAATAAAAGTGAAGAATAACTAGAACCACAGTGCTAAAGAAGTAAGAAATTGGAATTCAGCAGACACAACAAATGTAGATCCAAAAAGGCATTGGACTAAGCTGTCGACCTATTATGATATATATATATATATATATATATATATATATATATATATATATATATATATATATATATATATATATATATATATATATATATATATATATATATATATATGTGTTTCGTTCAAGGTTTCAATCTTTAATAAAATATTTCTTATTCATCCCCTGAACTTCAAATATGTTTTCTTGAACTTTTAGTGGACATTAATACAGTTTTTTTCAAATATTAAACCATTAATTAAATTTTATTTATTAGTTTTAGATTTATTCTGTGTTATTTCTGACAAAGCTAGATTTATCTACAATAAATGGCTCCATTAGATTTTTCTGACAAAGTAGTATTTGACTTAAATTTTTTTTTACATAATCTGTTATTTAAGATTTGCCAGTGTGTGTGTACTTCTATAAAATAAATTTATTCTCACTTTACATTCATATAACTATTCACATCACGGAATCTGTAGAAAAATGATGTTAAAAAGAAAGTTAAGCCTGTACCTTTATTTCTGAGGTAATACTTTCAGAAACACTATTGCATACGAGTTTTTTTAATGATTCCAATATCATGTTTAATATGTTAAGTTCCTCAGGTAGCCTCATAATTTCTTAACTTAATTTTATTTTTTTTTTATAAAAAAGAAATGTAGTTTTAATAAATTTTAAGTTATTATATAAAATAGCGATGAGTACAAAAAGTGTTTAATAATCAAATTTTAATAGACTTTAAAAAGTGCATGCTGTGTCTTTTTCAGAAATGAATTAAATTTCTTTACTGGTTTTACAATTTTCTAGTGTAGTGTATACTTTTATGTGGTAAAAAATAACAATTAAGCACATTAATTGAAAACTTTAATAATGTATAAGTGTTCTATGTGTTTATTTTAACTTATAATAATTTTAATTAACTTTGTATCTTTCAGAAGTACGGAAATTTTCTCATGAATGATATGAGAAGAAAATGACCTGAATTTGCATTCTTTGACGAAACTAAGTTGGTAAGATATTATTTATTTTCTATACAAAAATTATGCAGACAATTGTGTAAAAAATACCATCAAACATCTTCAAAAAAGATGTTTTCACCAAGGAAATGTAAATTTGAACTAAAAAAAGGAATAAGCAATTTAAAGGGACTATATCATAAATTTACGATATAGTCCCATATGATATATCATCATATTATGATATATCATCATTCATATCATGAGATAAAAAAATATTAAACTTTTTAAGCGATTTGAACAATTAATTTGGAAGCCAAATAATAAAATATTACTTTCAAATTTTTCTTTTTTCTTAATTATTTCATTTTAGATCAAACAGTCTTCTTTTTTAAAAAACCCTTCTTTTATACAAGTACAGCATTATTATTTTTTTTAAAAAAATTAGATTTCTTATTTCTATAATTTAAAATAATTACAATATATAACAAAGCTTATAAAATAACATAAGCAATACATTAATTATATTTACTTTAAAGTTTTAACTTCTCATCCACAAAAATCTACCTTGTTTAAAAATATTTAATTCTAATAATACTTAATAATATAAGCTAAAGTCAAATAATGTATATTAAATTAATATATTCATAGATTCCTAAATGTTTAAGCATTCCTTCTGTTTAATACATTGCTTCTAATAAAGTAAATCTAAATCTATCTCTTAATAAATACCATAAATTCTAAAACAAGATGTATATCAATAAATTATCAAATAAATATAATAATTTCTTTTCACTTTCACTTTCTCCGTCTAATCACATCACTCATATCACAAAAAAGAACTTTCCCCTAATAAAGTAACAAAATTCACTTACCTATCAGTATCTCCCCCACAGACATGTTGCTCTTTTTTGCAGATATTTCTCAACAGAAACGGTTTGTTAATGATAGCTGAGACATATCAGAAACGGGGCTTACTTCCAATTTATGCTCGATACATCATTAGCTTAATGCGAAGGGGCAAATCTCCCCGGATCAGGGTCTTCTGCTCCCTGATTGGACGTTTACCTGAAATCCTCAATTAATTTTCCGCCAGACCTATTGCCTACGATTAGATACTAATGATGACGAATTTTTGAGTGTAATATCCGTGAACGGATTTGATGTCTAATGTCATATCTTACATCTGAGCGAAGACATTTTGATAGCAATAAATAAGGCGCTATAAGCATATGATACTGTCTGATAAGGAAATTTAAGTTTGAAATTCGTTAAAACTACAAAGTTGAGTCGCACTGAGTTATGTTATTTCTTATTTGATTTGTTATATGCAAACGCTTATTTAAAAGTTAAAGATTATAAAGGTATAATCAAATAATACTTTTTTCTGGTAATTATTCTGGATTTTTTCGAAAGAAGTATTTAAAAATTGAAACTTATCTCTTTTTTTTTGATTGTATGTCTTGATTTTTCATATTTAAGAATAATAGATTATTCTAAAAAATAGACTTCAGGGTAGAAGAAAGATGAAAAAAATGTGATGCCTCGGTAACTTTTGATTTTCTCGATTTTCTAAAACTACAGAAAATCAAAAGTGCTCAGTTGTAGATTTGTATAAAATCAGATTGTGGCCCTAATTTTCATTGCTGTATGTTTGTGTAACAGGAAAAATCAAAATTTTTGATCGAAGATATTGGATAGACAAATACGAAAGATAGGTGCAGTCAAACATAAGGGCTAAATTTTTTTCTGATGTATTTTAAAACTAAAATTATAACTAAACAAAAAATGAAGTAAAAGATAGTTTAAAAAACTGACTTTCATAACCTTGGGTTGATTAATTTGAAAAGTACTAAACTAATTTTATAATATTAGGTATGTACATATATTTATACATTTCAAGGAACATTTGCAATATTTAAGGTACATTGTACTCGCTAACGCAAAAAAGTATAAAAGTTAACAAGTATACAAGTTAAAAGACAGAACAAAAATGAGATAGAGTTCATAGGCTATATAGTCATCTTTTACAGTTACACAACTTTCACAACTAAGGACATCTTACGGCATGGGTCAACTGGGCCCGAGCACAAGACCTCGCCCACATTGAGGGCCTTGTCTCGTTTTCGAATCGGCCTTAATAAGATCACGATTTGAATAATTTCAACGATCACATGTTTTTTTCCGGTTGAATTCACCGAAAAACTGGGAATTTCGGACAATGTTTCACTACGTACGATTCCGTAGTGGCCCAAGAACTACTTTTGCAGAGGGGCCCAGGGGTTCAAGTAGTCTTAAGACGCCCTTGTTCAGAACGTGAAATAAGTTATGAAATAAAAATAGTTGAGAAGCTCATGTGGCAATTTATCTCACTCCCACAGCAGCGGCATTTTGTTGATCCAATGTTTTAGGTTTGTTCTTGTAAGATAGTTATAAGTTCATACCAAGTATGCTCTCTAAAGTTACAGTTCATAGATCTGGTTGATACATCCAAGGAATATCTTTAGTTTCTAGAACTTGGTTTACTAGATGATACCAACGTATGAACGAACTATTTTATCCTTAAAAATGAAATCAAGCGTGATGTCGTTGTGGAAAGGTAAATTTAAAGCTAAAAAAAATTTCCTCAATATACTTTACAGAAGTCACAAAGCCTCTGTTAAAGATATGATGATCTGACTTATACCCCTTCAACTTGGTGCGTATTCAGACCATCAAACTTGCCATTACGAAAAAATTACTTCCATCAAATGAAAGAACATCAAGAATCAACGGTTAAATTGAATTTTTATTCTTTAGTCAATAGAATGATTGAATGATAATCCTTACTCTAAAAAATGTTTTCTATTCATCAAACTGCAGGGGCGCAAACGTAAAAGTGACGAAAATCAAAACTGTTCTTGAAAATAGTGTAGTAGAATGAGATTCGAGAGCCAGTGGCCGAGTGGTAGCAAGTGGCACGGGTTTCTATCCTGGGGGCAAGGTCGACTTAACCTTTCTTCCCTTCAGTAGGTCAATAAATGAGTACCAAATTTGCTTGGGGAGACTAAACACTAGGGGTTTCTCTTCAGACTGACCACTTAATTGGAACATCAGCTCATACGCCTCACTGCCCAATGATGACCTATCCTGAGATAGGCACAGCAGGTCTTGGTACTTATGGGCTGTTGCACCACTGAGTTTAGTTCAGAATGAGATTCACATGATAAACGAAAAAATATTGCAATCCTATTGAATCTGAATCGATCTTCGTTAGTGCTCATCGTACTCTTGGGTGTTCTTTCCAGATTGCCCTTCTCTTTTTGATTTCCAAATTGCTGCCATAAATTTCTATCTGCGTTTGCGAGATTTTCGTAGTCAAATATCACAAAAATTCGCTACTTTACTCCATTGTTGTTGCCGTGCGTTTCATCCTGGAATACATACGAAAGGCGAGAGATAGATGAACAGAAACACATACAATACAATCACAGATTGATATAGAATTTATTTCAAACGATGATCAAATCACAGAAAAGAAGGGGTACGCTGTTTTTCATTCAAGATGGGAATTCACATTTTTGGTAAAAACTCCTTTCAAGAAGATACATCCATGCCTTATTCGGGATTCGAGCTCGAATCCACTCGATTACATGCTGAGTGTGTGTCATAACCACCGTACTAGCTGAAGGAGGGGGGGTCATGGCTCCATTTTTAAATCATCGTTCATCATTCATTTTTACTATTTTCTTTTACATTTCTCTAAATGCTGTAAAAAAATTGTCGATATGTGCGATAAAGAATTTTCCTCTAAACGCCCAATTCTCACGCTTATGCATGCTTATGTATCGACTCCAATACTTTAAATGTGTGGAAGAGAAGGATTAGTTTTACTTTTCACTCAGTATTTTTAAGGAAAATCTAGGCATTATGTAAATTCTCTTAATTTTTGGCGCTAGTTTAATTATTGTAAAAACTTTTTTTTCAGCAATATGTGATAAAAAAAGACACAAAATATCTCTGTACATTCATTCCTTTTTATTACATTGAAAATATTTTTAGGCTGAATGCAAATTTCCTACGAATTAAGCATTGTAAAATGTTGAGTTCCATTTAAAAGACATGTTATTTTTTTAAAAATAAAAATAGTTTTTTTCCCTCATTTTGAGCGTGTGTTTTTTTTTAAGATCAGGGAAAAAAGAACCACCGAATAAATATAAGGTCATTGGAGATCTTTAAACCTTAATTGCAGACATGGCCAATTGGGAAGGCCTCTTAAAACAGTCAGTTTTTTTCCCAGTTTGTTTGTTTATTTGTTTAGCTTAGAACAACATTGGTAAAACTGCAACTTGTAATTACGTACCAGTGTACTGGGAATATTTTTTTAACTCCCGCAACTGTTCTTTATTTAGTGATCCACTCTCTTGAAAGGTTTTTATATGGATACATTTTTATCTGCTATGTCAGTTTATTTGTTTATGTTATTGATTTTTTTGTATGGCTTTGCACTAATATAAAAGATGTTTTATTATTTATTTTGTTTTATTTTTATATTTTTTTATTAAAAGCTGTTGAAGTAATTTTTTATGAAATAATATGCTATGTCGTGAGCTCGAATAACTTTTAGCTTGACACAGCTGTATTTTAAAGTTTATTTGTGTTATATTTACGTTTTTTAACTGTTATTTAACATGACTAGTTAAGCAAAACAAGCAGTGCAAGATATTATGTGTAACAAAGAATATCAAACTTGGTAAATCTAGAAATATGGCATTATTAGTAAAGGTGACAGAGCGGTGCGTGTTTTATGTTCTGGATCAGTGCTATACAGAACATCGTCTGTAAAACGGCCTTTTAAAACAAATCACAAATCCTCTTGTCAAAAAAGTGAATCACAGCAAAAATAATTAAATGCTTATTAACATTTGGGCAGATGATTCTAATTTAGCATGCAATGTACTGAAAGTAACATCTTACAATTCTAAAATAAGTTATTTATCATCCACAGACACACAATCTGCAACCACAGAAGTCACACTAATGTTACTTTAATTCTAATTACATGTATAACTAAAACATTTACCATTATACTATACAAAGTGTTTTTAGTAGCAAATGCAGAATTTTGAGTTGTTCGTATATAAGATTTATTATTTTCACAATAATCACAAGTCAAAATTATTTGACGGCACGTCTATACTTTATTAAACTCGTCTTTAGAAAAAAAATGGCACGTTGATCCATAAAGAGGATCACCCCCTGCTTTAAGTGATACCTTAATAAGCACTAACTCTCTCAACAAGACATAAATACCATAAGGTTTTTATTTTATTTTTGATGCGAATCAACAATTACGTATTTAAATATTTTTATATTTAATAAAGAATAAGTAACATGGCATGCATTCGAAATAATAATCATTGGAATTATTTGTATTTCCAATTAAATTTTGGTGGAAAAAAAACGTTTTAGTATGAAAAAACATTGCTTAAGATTTTGTTTAAATTAGATGTAATCAAATTTTAAAAACGAAATCTCAAAATAATACAATTGCTAATCTTAAAAGTATATATTTTTCTTCCAAATTCCTTCATATTAATGCTTTATTTTTTCAATTGTATTTTCAATGTTTTTCTCTCTCTTTAAGTGAACATAATAATTTTCAGTTTAAAATTACAAGCTGTAAACATTTTATATTTACTTTCCACAACAAATCAAATGATTTCTTCACACTTCTACTTTTTTACATCATATCGAAATTTTCCTCATGCTAAAAAAATATGAATAATTTATTTAAAAAGAAACACAAGAAAGCCATTTTCATCCAATTTTAATAACAAGCAACTGATATATATGTATATTTTTATTTGTTTGGCTGTCTCACATACTCTATAGCGAAGAAAGAAGAACGTAATAAATTATTTTGTTCAATAACATGAAGGGGAAAAACGGGAAATGATTTTTATGCATCCGGAATATAAAATGAGCTGAAAAAAATATTGAGATATTCAGTAAATACATTAATATCAGATAAGTAACCCATTGAATGATTTTCAAAATAGCTTCGTTTTTATTTCGAGAGATTCTTAATGATATTTCTGGTGCAATCATCTGCTATTAATACTCGGGAAAAAATCGTCTCTTATCTCTTTCAAATGACTTTCTAGAATTCTATTGAAGAGGGAAATAATGAACAAAATTTCCGTTGAAGTTCTACTAAAATGTATGTTTCCTTCCGCTGTGATGTTTTATTGACTATGTTTTAATGCTCCAAAATTTTACACAGATTTTTATTTTTTAATTTTGTAAAAGTCAGATGCAATTCATTCGGTTTTCGGTCAAACATTTCATCCCCCCCCCCGAAAAAAAATGTAAAAAAACAAACAAATCGCATATGCACGCACTACTCACGTACTTTTTCTGCCCCTTAATTTATTATTTTCTCCACCAGCGTATATATCCGTCTCGCTCAACCAGAACGTTCAGTGCCCTGAACGTATATATACGTCATTCAGAAATAAAATTCTTTTCTTTCCACTGCTATCAGTAAAATTATTCCGAAGGCTTTGTAATGCAATAAAATGACCTTGACTCTGTCTACGAAGGATTTACTTACTTTAGAAAAATGTACCTTTTTGTGCCTTTTCTCCCCCCAATATTTCTCATTCTCACGCTTGTGGGAAAAACGGTGGCAACGGAGAGAAAATTGTTTAACTTTTAATAGGCATCTAAGGGGTTAAAAATCTTACTGGTTACTTTCAATAATCAACGCTGGTCTTTTACACCCACAATTTGAGGATTGTACCCCGTCCACAGTCGGTGTATTTTCATGATGCGAAAAATCGGCATTGTCCATGTCGTATGATTATGCGGCATGTAAAAAATCCCTTCAGTGCCTATTTGGTTTGAGTGCTCCAGGCAAAATTAAATGTATAGTTCAATTTCGCATCGTCGAAGCTTATTTACTTCTTTCTGTTGAAGAAAATGGGTTTCAAAGTTACTTTGTGGCAATTAGTATCCATTCCTATATGGTGCCTCACTAAAAAGTGATACCAACTCCCTGGAAATGTACTTAGTCTGCAATGGTAACAATAATCCGAAGCCCCATTGAAAGAAAAAATAAATTAAAAAAAATATTTTATTAGATAACTCTACATCCTCAAGAGCTATTATCAATTCAGAAATCTTGTGTGTGTATCTGTTCTCTCAGTAATAAGTTAATTAAGGTGTAATTTTTAACAGAACCATATTTAAAAAGTTAATTTCGCAAGTAAAATCATGCTATTTATCATACTCTTAATAACATATTTTGGAGTTGAAAATATTAAAAAAAAAATTGATTCCTGAAGGATTTTTTTCTTTTTTTAAGTATAAAATGCTTTTATAATCTTAATATTTAAGGAAGCCATTTTACAAAAATCAGTAAAAAAAACTGATTCTTTAAATTTTTTTAAAAATAAATTATGATTTCTGCTTGTAATTTAGGAAAGAGTTTTACACCAACAAAAAGAGGATAATTTTGGGAACCCAAACTATGATGGTAGTATGCATTACTTGAAAATAAATGTGTACACTTTTAGTCGGAGTTTCTCAAAAGTGTAAATTACACCACAAAAGAAACAATTTTTTTTAAAAAGATTCCTCTTTTATGATTTTGAAACTTTGCACACATATTAATACGAAATGAATAAATAAATATTTTAGTAGAAGAGTTTGTGTTTTATTTTTTTGCAAAGACGTTATTTAAAAAAATTGCGAGCTAAAATATAAACGAATTTTTATTGTTTAGAAATGTTCCTAAATTATATAAGGTTCTCATTAAAATAATAACAATAATATAATAAATACGCATAAAAATTTAGTAATTTTACAACCTGTCATTTTTTTTAAAGTGTTCATTAAACTTAGTCCTTTTTAACATTACGGGATAGGGTGCATAAAGAGAGAGAGAGAGAGAGAGACTCCTTTTAATATAAATATTCTTTTATTTTTAAAAACACAGTCTCCTAACTGTGAAACATAATTCACGTGATGTAATTTTTTCTCTTTGGTATAAAAACTAATTGACCTACGATATGTTTTTTGCAACTATTTCTAACTAGAAACTATATATAAAATCTTAAATTTTCAGCATTCTGCAATTATAGATGCCTTGAGTAACATCTTCCTGCAATTTATTTTCCCCTCCTGGTTTTAAGAAATAATTTAATATAGTATGCGTTTTTTTTATATATAATTACAAGAGGTGTTCAAATAAACAGGTACAAAATATCGTAACAACGTAACCGTTAAAAGATTTGACTATGTCGCTATGGGAGAAAGTAGCAAGACCTCTAGTGATGTGCATACAGTCTCGGAGCATGCGCAGGAAAGAGTATAGGATCTTATACAGAGAGCCATCCATTTAACACGCTAGTTATTCAATTACCCAAGAACAGAAGAACCATTAACTTCGATATGTACTGTGAAGCCTACGCAGGTTCCTCACGAATAAAAGACTACAGCTGATCAGAGAGGGTATGGTTCTGCTCCATGATAACGTTTTTCCATACTTCTCCAGGTTAACACACGTGAAATTAGCCAAGTTCAAGGGGAAGCAGCTTGATTATCCTCCCTACAGCCCGAACATGTCACCTTGCGTTTACCATGTCCTTGGTCTCCTAAAAAACATCTTAAAGGGAACCACTTAAACTCGGACGACGTCACGGACATTGGAATTCAAGAACAATGAATGTTTTGGCTTATTAACCAATAGTATCGTTGTGCTCAGGCCTGTAGAGCATACTTTGAATAAAAACTCCATTTATACCCACAATGTCGTTTTTCACCTTTTCATTTTAACACATCTTGTATCTCTAAACGTAAATTTCACATTAGGGACTTTGATTTAGTGCTCCCCCCTCCCCTCTTTTTTTTACAATTTTTGGCAACTTACTTCATTTTTATTCACACTCAAAAACGAAGGAGAGAAAAATCATATAGACCGTGATGCTCTCAAAGTAAAATAAATTCTCGATCATTCCTTTTTTTTTCCACGTAAAAACAATTTTTATCAACGAAAACAACATTTCCAAGTCTCGGAGGGATCATAAAACAAAGCAAGCAGTTAAATGTAACGTTAAAGAAAACAAACCTGACCTCAGAGAGATGGAATCGAAATAAAAAGAAATGTTACAAGAAACATTCTAATGTGCAGAAAAAAAGGCTGGAAATTTCTTTTTACCTAAGTTTATGTGCTATAAAAAAGGAAAGGTAATGCTAGTGCAAAATTTATGTATTTAATTTTTCCAAATACGTAGGACTTATTAAATAATTTTTACTCTTTTCATTAAAGTTTAAAAGCAGGAAAATGTATTGTTTAAATTTACTAAGACCAGAATAAATTTAAACATAAAAAAAAAATGTTTTTTTTTTATTTGAACAGCAGTTTTGCCCATTTATTATAACTAATGTTAAGATTGCATGCATTTTATTAAATATTTGTTTTTGCCTCATATGAAAGATTTTATTAATCCAAAGTATATGAAAATGAGAATAATAATTCCCTATGTTAAATTTTAGTCGTCTTTTTTAATCATAGTTTATTTTAATTAATGTTTAAAATCAAATGCGTTTATATTAGAATATTTAAAAATACCAGCAGTTTCTTATCTTCTTCGTATTAGTTAATAACTTTATTTTTAATCATTATTCGACACTAATTGGAATTTAAGAATTTTTTTAAACTTATAGTATAACGGTTATCTGTTTCAAATTTATATAAAATATTAAGTTTAGAGTAAATTGTTTCGGGCAGATGTAGTTGCAGGATTGTTTCACGTTTATATCGTTGAAGATTTAATCACTACACTATTTTTCATTGGTTCCCCCTTACTGTCAAAATGAATTATTAAACTGATGGTTTTAGCTTAAGGTAGAAAGATGCATCCAAAACTTTTGATCTGGTACTTTTTCACTAAACCTCCACTTCCCATACAGCTTTAAGTTCTAAATATCCATTTTAACTCTAATTATTTACATTCAAGTCTACTGCAATTATAAAAGTCCATAATGTATGAAAGTTTCCCATCAAAATCACAATTCTTTAAGATTATGGCCATTACACTGCTAGGAAGCTATCTGGACTTCAATAACAAAAGCAATATGTGTATTAAAACGAATTTCTGAATCATATACATAGACTATTGAATTTGTTTTTGTAGTATTGCTATGAATTTCTAAATTATTATTGCATAAAACCAAAATTTTCCGTCTTCTGGCTATATTATAACTCCCTTCCCTCTACGTGACCCCAGAAAAAGGGAGCTAATTCCATATCCTTATATTACAGTTTCTTTTGAAATATTTTCTTTAAGCATGTTCAAAAAGTTATTGGAGCGATTTGGCGCCATTTCACCAGTCTAAAAAGGTGAGAGTTATATCAGAATTTAACTGAAAAGAAAATGTCTTTCACGGATTAAAATTATTCTACTTTTTGAGAATTGCACAATTTTACAAATAATGACAATGACTAAACTTTATATCTTTCTCATTCTTTTAAAGTCTCAGAAACACTGATAAAATAAAAATTTTATCAACTGACTTAACTTTTGGTTAAATGTGTTTTTTTAATTCGAATTTCTCGCAGGTGATAAATGATGGAAAAGTTCCTTCTTCATAAAAAATAAAATTATTAAATAAAACTCAAGCCATATAAAGCAACTTAGTAGCATATTGCATACTAGCAGAAAGAAAGCATCATTAGTTATTTTTCCTAGCTTAAACTTCTCAAAACTAGAAACATACTCTTTCGGTTATGGAATAAACATTATTAAAAAGTGCTTTTCGAAAGGTTGATATAAAATTAACTAAGAGGGGGAATACACATTTTCACAATGCTACTGAAACTTCTACTTTGAAGTATTTTTATTTCTGCTTTTATCTATGCTTTAAATATTAAGACATACATTTCATTAAGTAGACACGATGTCATAAGAAATAACTATTTAATACATTGTACTTTTAATTTAAGAGCCAAGAAACATTTAAGGATGATTAAAGAAATTCATTTCATTAAGTGAGAAGTTTCATAGATACATCAGCGATGCATTCATTACATTAATTGATATGAGGTTACTTGTTAAAGTAGAAATCAATGACATATTGCTTTATCCATCATAACGTTTAAATCTTTTAAACATGCGCTTAGCTTTTTTTTGTGTGTTTTAACAATAGCTTTTGTACAATCCAGTCTTAATTATATTGCGCAAACAATATAGTTTTTCCAATAAGTTAATTAATTAAAAACTTTTTTTATGTATTGCCTTTTTCAACATTTCTCTCTCTCATTAGATTATTTTAAACATTCTCTCGAATATGACTAGTTTTTCTTTATAGAAAAAATAATTGCTATATATATAGATTATCATTTACAATGGACAATTTGTTAAAACACTTAGTAATAAATCCTTACTAATATTGTGTGGATGTTTGTGTGTGTGGTACTCTTTCACGAAAAAACAACTGAATGGATTTTAATGAAACACTTTACAATAATATAGCTTATACATTAGAATAACACATAGGCTATAATTGATAAATTTATTGTGTGAAGTGACCAAAATATAACGATAATATCTTTTATGTGTGAAGTAAACTTTACATTTAGTTTCGTCTACGCCAGGAACTACGAAAGCTTGAACAGGCGGAGTGTGCGACTGATTACAATTTTAAAATAAAATAAATACAACAAAAAGTAATATAAACGTATTATATTTCCAGATATAACTTATTTATACTATTTTAACCGTTCATTACACAAAATTTGTAACAATGTGTTACATTTACTGAACAGAGGTCAGCTAAGGAAGGTGTTTTCAAAAATCGACCCACAAGAGAGTTACGGGAACTTATAGATAAAAAAGTCCTTTTTATCAGCTATTAGATATGCAGACAAAATTTAACAGAGTTTTTTTTAATCAGCTGAGATATGCAAAAAGCTTTTTTTTGTTTGAATTGCAATTCACGTAAAATTAACTCATTAAAAACTTCTTTATCCTTCAATATGTATCGTTTAATTTTTCAATTAACCCGGGCGAAGAACGGGTATAACAGCTAGTATTAAAATATTCGTTAAATATGTTGTAATGTATAAATTTTACGTTTTAATAATTATTTTATACACATGGATAAACATCGGTTTGTATAAGACCGTTGGATTTTACTTTTACTACCTTTATGTTAATTTTTCGAATAATTAAGCTTATTAGTTGTATTATTTATATTATGAAATATATTTAACTTAAATTAAAAAAGACTTCGTCAATCTTGGAAATAAATACAATTTTTATTACAAAAACAAAAGAAAATCTCTCTCTAACATGACAATTAAATCTTCTTTGTTAGTTATTTGATAAAGAGGCAATAGATATTTTTAATCATTTTAGTTTTCGTGTATTAAACGAAACAAAACAAATACATTTAAAATTTAAGCTTTTCGAAAAAAAATTATTTAATAGATGAAGGCTTTCATTATTTTTTATCCAAGTGCCAGCAAAGCTCCGTGGCAATAACAAAAGGTATCTAATTAGCTTTAATTAAAATGTTTTGTAAACGGATTTGTTAAATGTATGTTACTCTTGCTTTTATTTTTGACATCGAACATTTAACTGAATCGAGGAAAATTTTTGTGGTGTTTAGTTTAGATGTAAAATGGTATAAATCTAAATTCTTGAAGAAAGTATTTAATTCTTAAATCCAAAGTACAAATTTATTTTGAAAACAATTATTTTTCTGAGTTTTAGTGTTTATTTTTAAATTTAAAACTAATTAGATTTGTATAAGTATTGTATATCAGCACTAAAACAGGAAAAGTGTAATATTTCATGCAAAAAGTGGGACATTTAGTTGGAAATAAAAATAAATGTAGAAATCTTGTTAAGTCAAAATATTTTATTATAAATAATTTTTAATAGATATATATTCGTGTCATAATTTATTACAAGTAAAAACAAAACTATTTAAAACAATTTTGGCAATAATATTAGATTGGATTGAATTTTTTTAAATTTTAATTTTCTTTTTATATATTATCTATTTAAATGATTATAAAGTTAAAATTTATATAATATTCTAATAAAATGATTATTCAAAATCCTTGTTGGATTTTGATATGGTTTCTACTCTGTCTGAAATGTAAATTAATTACAGAAATATTGCTTCTAAAATATCGATTCTTTAGTAAGGTTTTTATTTCGACTAGTTATTTTAGTTTTTTGTTTTGTCTGAAAGTTTTATAAAAATATTTAAAGCACGTTAACTATACTCCTGTATACTTTGTGTGTGAGCTAAATATAATTTTCATGTAAAAATCTTTTAAAACTATATCTGTTTTGCTAATTGTATCTCATTTTTTTTTATTAAAAGTTATGCTAGAGTATTTAAAAAGTTTCAATATAATTTCAAAATGAAGTTCTCAATATAAAAATTACAATATATTAGTATTTAAAATATTGATAGATTTGGCACTGAAATAACAATCAGTTATTTTGAATTAAATTTCAAAGGAATTATGTGTACAATAACTCAAAAATTCATGTTTCTTTTTTTGGTATAATTTTGTTTTATCATTTTTAGAAAATAGTACTGGTTGTAATATGAACAAATTACTAACAGATTTCTGAGACACATATTGCAATGTCTATATATTATAAAGTTTTGTTTCTGAAAGTTTTTAAAATTCAAATGATCATTGAATTACCGTGCCCCCCCCAAAAATATCTTATTTAATAAACATTTACGTATTTTTAAAAAAAATGGCTTTTAAAATGATTAATAAGAAGATAGCTGTAATCTTTGAAGAAACTAAAAATGGATTGTAATTACATAAGTTTAATTGTTTTATAAATTATCTTTAAACATTTTAAGGGTTATCAATATAAATAGCATATATTAAATTCATAAAGTACTTTAAAATAAATAATGCTGTTAGACTTTTCCCCCATGAAAACACCTCTGTATAAATTTCTCAAGAAAATACAGAATGCTAAAACAATTAAGTATTGTTTAGTATAGAGTAAGACTTTATTCATTAAAAATTAATAAATCTTAAAAGTCAAAATGTTTTGGAAATATATGTTGAATTGTACACATATTTTAAACTCCAACTTCGATATTTTTTAAAAAATTATTTTGAATGTAAATCTCTCTTATTCTTTCCCATACACACACCAATGCATTTCAATAAATATTAAAGTTTAATAACATCAATATATAAGAATTTAGTGTAATTTCTAAAAATTTAAAGGAACTCATTCATCTCTTCAGAACATTCGTTTTATTTACTGAAGTTAAATACTAGTTTCTTTCATTTTTTTTAATATATATAATTCAAATACTCGAAAAATATCAAGAGAAAGAGACGAATATTCTGTTTCTCTTTCCTTGAAACATGAGCAGAATTCAAATATACCTTCCTCACTAAAGCAATAAAGTTTCAAATCCTTCACAACCAAAAATCGAAGCGAAAGATTTAAAAAAAACACAAAATTTTTTGATGAATAATTCAACATTCCGTTGCATTTTCCTTCTAATAAAAGACCAAAAAATTCATTTCGGCACCGAACACTTAAATACCTACTATTTAACCCCCTCTTAGATAAATTAGCTTATTAAATTACAAAACTTACGACACCAAAAACAAAATAGGGTACACCACTATCCTTTAAAAAGAATTTCACTTTCCTCCATTGAGTACCGACAGAAAACTTTTAATTAAGCCTTGTCTTGTTATTCCTTGCTTTATTGATTAGTATTTTGTTTTGTTTTTCATTAACAATGGTCTGCAATTATAATTCCTTTTAGGAAATTTTTTGCAGCCCTCCAAACCTCCATGGAAAAGACACATTAGTTGAATTAGCACCGAAATAAGAAAGTTGTCTGTTTGCAAAGAATTTTTTTCCCGCCAACTGTCTCAGTCTTCGTTTTGTAGTTCTTAATTAAGAAATTAGAAACAAAGATAGGGAAGTTAGCTTTACGACTTTTAGAAGTATTCGTCGATCGTTGAAACAATGATAATAATGGCTTCCGTATGAACAATAACAATTAAAGCCATGAAGAAGTATAGACAATAAAAATAGTGCAATAATTTTTATGTGCTTTCTCTTCGATGCTTTTGCAGTTTAGAATATGCTTGGGTATAAAAAAGAACGAATTAGTAATTACTAAATAGCTCAGTTGTTCTTTTTTATGTTAGGGAAAATTAGTAAAAAAATAATAAGATAAAAAGTTTAATACATAATGAGAAAGCTTTTGTAATAATGAACGATTCATAAGATATTTTTTCCTGTCTGGTGCGTTTTTTTAGAAGAATAAAGAAATTGAAAATATTAGCGTAGACAGGGAAAAATACCTCTGAACATATTTTGGTTAGATATAAATACATCGGAACCACTTTGGAATCTTTTTTATTATTATTATTATTATTATTAAAATGGAGAAACATTAGAAAAAAATTTTTTTAAACAATTACATAACAAACAAAATTATGTCACATTAATTTTTTTCTCTTAATTTATAGATGGAAAAAGCTATTATTGTGCTTTCCTAATTTTAATTTTTTTTTTATCCATGTGTGTGCTGTCGGTTTTATTTCTAATTTAAAAGTTTGTAACCTTTATAAAGTATATGTGACTGTATGTATAGGTACATTTGATTTTTAAAAACTACTATTTTTTCTTATGAATGCAATAAGTGTTTTTTACAAAGCCTAGTAATAAACACACACTTTAAGAAATTTTAGAACATGGTTCTATAGAACATGTATTTGCTGATTTAAACACACACACACATCGTAGGTTAATAATTTTATTAAAAATATAAAATAATTATGATGTTTTTATAAATGCGTACCATATGTTTAACCAAATAGACCAATTGGAAAAATGAAATATGCGTGAGTCTATTCATGATGAATTGCCAAACCAAACTGAGAATAAATCACTTGACAGCTGTTAAATCGTCGCCATCTTGTAAAGTAATGCCAACTTAAACTTCTATACCTGGAAAAGAAACACTCTTTATTATGTAAATTACTTTTCAGATATTTTATGTAATTGGTTACTATTAATTATATTGAAATGAAATTTCTTAAGAAGAATCTATTAACATTTAAGTATTGGAATGATTATAAGCATTTTTATAATCTTGAGGGTTTTTTTTTTATTTTTCGTTTTATGTTGCGATGATTGACGTTTTAGTGCAGTGCATTCATGCACTGAAACATCTAACAAGTTACCAATTTTTGCATATTTGATTTAAATAAATCCTCCATATTAGTTTTTGACTTAAATTTGACTTAATAAATATTAAGTCCTTCAGGTGGCTCATAATTACTAGCTTCTCATTCCCATATGTGTTAGTTACTAGGCTAATTCAGGAAGTAATTTTTTTTTTTTTTGCATTTTTGCCACGGAACATCTGTGTTCATCAGTTCAAGCATGGACGAGCCTTTTCCGGAGTTATTGGCAAGCAAGAAAAAGCATTTTTAGATCTCTAACTATTACAACACTTATTTGGTGAGAGTTTAAAATGCTTAAATTATCCAAGTATCCCACGGCAAGCGAGATACGGCCAGTCATCTGATTTCTGAATTCGAGGAACACCAAAGTTTGTGAAATTCACAGACAAATTTGGAAAATGAATGGACCCAATGCGATCAGGGAATCCTTTGTCAGAAGGTGAGTGCTGAAACTCAACGAGGAAAATGAAGATGTGCATGATAGGGAATAAATTATGGAAAATTTATTCAACATTCCCCCTAGAAATGTAATCTGGCATTAAGTGATTTTGATCTGTTCAAACACCTTAAAATAGCGTTTCTCAAACTGTGGGGCGCTCCTCCCTTGGGGGGACATGGCAACTCTTCAATGGGGTCACGAGCTTATTGAAAAGTTGAAAACAAAAGATTATTTTAAAAAAGTTATTAATTTACTGAAAGTAAACAAAAATCATTTTGACATAATATAAAATAAAATACACATTTACACTGGTATATTACACTTATAAATGTGTCAGTGCTACACAATGCATTTTATAACTAATTTAAGAATACTAAGTTAAGGCTGTCTTCGGTTAAAGTACGAGAGCTCTAATTAAACACGAAGCACATTTTCAGACAGAAAATTAACCCAACTTACATGGAAATTTGCAATATTATAACTCGTACCTCTGTTAACAATAGTTTTTTTAAAAATTTCAAAATATTCCACGAATACTCTATTTTTTGTTTTAATACGTGAAGGCAAAGCCCATTTAACATTACAGTATAGGATAAAAAATGCGAAACACATTTTATACCAGAAAAAATTAATCAACTCGATTAAAAATGGGAAGTATGATAAAAAATGCTGCTCTTTTATATCTGAAAAAATGTTCCAAATTCGGGTCCTATTCTATAACATTAACCGAAAACAATCTTAAGAACAAGTTTAATAATTACCAGTGACCCCATGGGATTGTCACATATAAAATTATATTAAAAATTAACGCTTATTTCTTGTTAATTTGTCCGGTTTATAATAAATCTCTTAACTGCCGGTTAAAATTTACGCCATTGACTTCCCAAAGCCAGCCGTTTTCTACGTAGGTGTACTTTGTGGTGTATTGGGGGAGAGGAATAAAGAAGCAGATAATCTGAAATAAGTAAACCATTCGCAAGCATTGGCAAGGTCCTTTTCTTGCATTCCAAAGCCTTCTGAATAATTTTATGCATATCAGTACACAGAAATATCGTACTTCAAAAAGACGTTTATAAAAGTCCGGGGAAATTAACGCTTTAGATGAGTGAAACGTTTATATATGCTGGTGACACTTAAGAAGTTAAAGTCATCTCATGGTTTTAGCATCAAAGTATAGTATTATTAAATTCAATACGTTGCCATTGTTTGAGAAGGGCGCGATGAAAATTATGATTGAATATTGGGACGCAAATATTGAAACTTTGTGAAGAACTTAAGTTCTTTCCTCCCGCAAGCAGCTCTAGGACGACAATGAGGTCAGATTTGTTACTACCCAATGTTTTTAATCGTAGACGGCCTTGTTCTTCGACTAGGGTATTCAAACAGCAGTGCTACTCTACGACAAATGCCTGAAAAAGGGTGGTATCTGTGTCGAAAAAAAGAAAGCGTGTATCAGTGTGAACACGCGTTAGAAGTTAACTTCTTTGGCTTACATGTATTGAATTGTATAATAAAGTTTTACTTTGAAGTAATCTTTTATATAATTAACAAATTTATATTATTATCATTATTATTTCAAACTGTATTTTAAAAAAATACTTAGGATGGAAAAGGTATAAGTATACACAAAATTTTCATTTTCAATACATAATACTAAAAAAAATTTTATTGTATGTATTTTGAGAAAAGTATCATCATTATTAGTCAATTTCCATTTTGCTTATGGGTGCTTCAGTACATACTTTTGTTATAAAAGGCTTGTGGTAACTAAGTTGTTTAACTGTAGGTTTTGCACTCAATATCGCTTAAGTATCTCGAAAAGACTGCATCAATCGTAGTGTTTGATTTTATCGTTGATATTATTCTGTTGTTTAGTAGAGATAAAGTGAAAATGGCTTTTAAAAATTCAATCAATTGTAGAGATTTGTCTAAAGCAAAATTGACATTAAAATCTCCACTTAAAATCATAGGTATTTTATCATAATTTTTATTAAGTAAAGCAGAATCTCTTGCTGTATATAGTAATAATGATTGATGAAGGAACTCGATAATGTCATCAAACTTTTTGTTCGGAGTAATATATACTGCTACAATTATAATTTTTAGTCCATTATCTATTACGCATTCAGCCAAGCATAAATCCCCCACTGAAGATTGTTTGGTACCATAAATATCAGATTGACTGAAAGAACATTCCATGGATGGAGTTATAATGTTAACAGCATCGCTAGAATTTTGATATATCGTAACTCCTCCTGCTCTCGTATTTGATTGTTTATTCTTCACAATGCAGTTGAAATTTGTAATAAATATATCACTTTTTCATTGCCAAAGCCAAATTTCTGATAAAACTAAAATATTTGAATTTCTTATTACTGAATCTTGTAAGTATATAGCATGAGCTGTAAAACTTTGGCATTTAAAAGTAAAAATCAATAAACCTTGTCTGTTCGTTATGAAATTAATCAAATCTTCATTGATAGTTTGTAGTTTGTTCAATGAAAGTCGTTTAAACTATATATGATTTAAAAACTCACTTCTTAAACTGGATTTAGAAATTCCATTCGATTGAAAAAATTTAGTAAACACAATCTTTTATTGCCAAACTATTGAAAGAAATGTTGTGTTGCCACTAAATTTTAAAACAATACATTGTTTGTATTATTTCCTTAAAAGAATTTTAAAACTGTATATCCAACAAACTCACCTTAAACTAACATTTGACAGATTTTGAACCATTTAAATGCCTTCTTCGGGTAGATTAAAGACTCACTTCCGATTTTTTTTAATTCATAAAATTGATTATAATTTGACTTCTAGGTAACGTAAAAACAAAACAAAGTATGTATCGCAAGGCTAAAAGAGGAAAGGCTTGTTAAAGTTGCTGTTGAATGAGGCGAGGGGAGTGGGTGCTAGCTGAGGGCTAGTAGACGAAAAACACAAAAGAAATTTTAAAAGCCGTAATTTTTAATCTATTTTTTCAATCGTGGAACAGGTTACGGATAATACTATTCTACATATGGAAAAAAGTTTCGTTAGATTATCTTTATAAATAATGAAGTTTTTAAATATTTAATTAAAATTTTGAGTATTTTTTGAAAAATCGCAAAAAAAAAGATTTCGTCATTTTTTTATTTTTATAAATGATTCTAAAAGAGAAAAGCATGAACTTGTTTAGTATAAAATATCAATTCATTAACTCAAAAGGAAACTTAAAGGGAATGATTTAGAAACCATCTTTATAACAGCACATCAATTTTGACTCATTTAATTTATTTTATAAATGCCAGGCCATTGACCATCAGGTCATTAGGCAACGGGCCCTCCAATACCTTTTTACAATGCAGTTTTGACTCATTGAAAAAAAAAATCGTAAAAAAAAAGAAAAAAGAAACTATCATTATTTTGTTAAAAATATATACCATATCGTGGCGATAGGAATGGTCTTTCCGATTCTGTAATTATTTTTTGTCTAAGATATATAGTATGAATTAAATGGCGTTTTTTAAAACGAGGGGAAAATTCGGAACTTCATTCATTTCTACCTTACATTTATCGCTAACTGTAACTGGTAACGCGTCACGCGTAACAGAAATTTCTCCCTACCGTGCCATAAGGAGTTAACTTCACAAAAATAATCCGGAGTTCAGTATTGAATGACAGTTAGTTTCAAATTATTGTTCCCTATGTGTGTGTGTAGTTCTAAGAGGAACTTACTTTCTGGATTCTGGTATAATGGTATATTAATAAGTACATATATATAAAGTATTTCAATTGACTGAAAACCAATCTAAAAATGTTCTTTTAAATTCAATTTTTTTTACTACAAAAAAACCTGACTTGCTATCAATTACGAATTTCAAACTCGACGTTCGAATTTAATTCCTACTTTGAACAACATAATATGCAAGTATTGTAGAACTAAATAAAAGATATTCTTTATCTGTAAAGCACCATTTCAGAAGCACTTAAGAAAACAAACGCATTTTTTCCCATAAAAAGAACTACCAGACATTCGATCCTACTTCTGTTAGTTTTACAACATTACCCAAGTTCTTCAAGTGAAGCAAGCACTATCCTAGTAAAAGTTTCCGTGGTAAAAATCGACCATCATCTCTAAGATAGATGCCATGGTTTGATGTAAGACATGGGCAGCCTGCTCTTAGCTCAAACAATTTGATTTATCGATCTGTTTGGCGAGAAAAAATTGATGACCCAACACTCCCTAGTAGAACTGACCGTACTTTTTGCTGAATGTAGCCCGATTGTTTTGTGTTTCTTCTGGCTTGATTTCTTCCCTATTCAATATGGACCGCTTACAGAGCCATTAAGAGACTCAATGATATCAAATAAAAGTAATGATGCTTCTCAGCGAAACCCGTACATCGAAACAGGATGGGTAAGTCATAAATCAATGGAAATTGGTTTCAATTTATTTCTTATGTATTTAATTATATATTTCCTCCTTTTTGTATTTTATGAATAGTAAAAACAATTTCTAGATCATTTAAGCAATGTAATACTTCATATGTTTTTAATACGGAAAGTTCAATTTTAAAGTTCATTTTTAAAGTTTATATTATTTTTTAAACTTTTATTTCATATATATATATATATATATATATATATATATATAGTCGGACCTCTATATAATGAACTCGCTAAATCCCGAAAAAAATTTCGTTACATGGAAAATTCGTTAGATATAGAGGTTCATCTTTCAATTTTCTTTATAAAGCATATAAAACAAATTTTAAACTCATAAACACTCTGTATTAAAAAAAGGTATTTATTCTCACACTCTTTTTGTAAAGTAATAATATTTATTCTATATATTTTACCTATCAAAAAGAAAGAAAATCACAGCTAGGAAAGTTTCTTTTGAGGCCTTTATATACTTCCTGAAGAATTCTTAATTTTTTTCTTTGATGTTCCAGCACATACGTTTCGATATTTTTGAGCTACAAGAAAGGAAGTTACTAGTATGACTGATCAACACTATAAATGAATTGAACCAGTTCAAGGGCATGGGGACATGAGACAACTCCACTGAGGGTGAAAGGTTGTATCGAAGATGTTTCCAAGGAACTGAACAATGGGGGTTAAATGTTGCACTTCTTGGACGATTCGCCGAGAATTCTACTGCTCTCAATGAGTTAGACACCTAATAAAACCAGTTCAAGATTTATGACCACCATTAAATGTATTAAAAGAGAGTTTAACTTGAAATGTACAGAAATGCTTTCAAAATAGGGAGAACAAAAATTGAATCACAAGAGAAAAAGTTCGTTATATAGAAAATGTACTTCGCTATTGGGAGGTTATTTTACGAAGAAAATAGTGAAATGTTCTTGGGTCCAGGAAAAAGTTCGGCTATATAGAAAAATTTGCAATATAGAGGTTAATAATATGGAGGTTCGACTGTATATATATATATATATAATGCAAAGTTTTTTTTAAAAATATTTTTATTTAAGCAACAGAAAAATATTTCTATTTGAACTCAAATCTCTTTACTTTTAGAGGACACGGTTTCATATTGGATATGGTAATGAGCTTTATTGCTAGCATTATCGAGTAGCAGATTCAAGTCTTCTTGATACTGAAAATACACCGTGTATAGGAGCTGATGCTTACTACATTTGTCTTAGTCTTAGTTCAAAGTCCTCACATTGGCATGGTGCGGAATCTTGGAGAATGAGATGCCAACTAAGATAACGTGGCTCAAATTTGTGAGGCATTTCGCCAATAACCATCTTGTTGTTTTCAGTGCCACGAAATTAAACATTCACTCATCATTGTTTTTGAAGTATAAGTTTCCTTATGTTTTAATTATTCGCTGCTTTTTTTTGCCAACATATTCTTACATATACAACTAATTCATACATAAAACTAGGTTCCCTTCCATAAATGTTTTGCACTTTTTTAAAAATTTTGTTAGCTTGTATCAATATTGTATTAAAAACAATACATAGAGAGTAACCATTTTTTTTTTGTTTTCTCCAAAGATATTTGGTAAACATAATATCTCAATTAATGAGTCACATCTGAAGTAGTTATTTGCTTAAAGTTTTAGCAAAAAAAAAGAAAGAAAGAAAGATTTTTAAAAGTTTCCTTAAACGATTAATAATGAATATAATTTGATTATCCGTTAAAAATTCATTTACAGTTAGATAAAATATTAAAATACTTGTTTACAAATGGATTCTAGAGAAATAAATAATTTTTTTCTAACGAACATTTTCTTTTCATTCAAAAAATATTTCAATAAAATTTAATTTTAAGAATTAAAAAGCTTTTTTAATAGCCAAAGGATAGTGTTACATTAGTGAATTGAGACAATATTAACAAGTTAAATGCTTCGATAACTTAATATTTTAGCTTTTTGCCTTAAACATTTCAGTTAGAAAACACGACGAACTTATTTCCAAGATATTGTTTATATTAATCTAATAAGAGTAAAATACAAATTCAGTTTATCATGACGAATTTCTTATTCAAAGCAATTCAGGGTAGAATTTATACATGGCTCAACTGAGTGCAGTTGAGAATATTTTTATGCTTTTCTTAAGGCAATATTTTTTATTTCATTATTTTTATCTTTTGAGCTGAAAATGAATAAAAAACTGATTCCATTACACATTTGAAAGATAAAAATAATAATAAAAAAATAAAACATAGCAAAACTACAAATCCTTTGTTTGTCTGTGCTTTAAAGTTTACAAAAATAAAATATATTTAAAAAAAAAAAAGAAGGGGGAGGAAGCTCCAGGCGCGAATCGCAAAATTCTTAACACTTCAGAACAACCAAAGAAAGGAGTACTAAATAAAAGTGAAAGGGAGGGGGAAAATCCCTTTCGCATTTGAATATCTCGAATGAGATGCATAGGAAGGGAAAAAAGAGATGGGGAAAATGCATAGAGATGAGAAAAAGTGTAGATGCAAAACCAAAACGAACACAGACAATAGACAAAAAGAAAAGATTTCTGAAAAAAGAATATTCCCAGTTTGTAAAGAGTATTAAAATCTAACGAAGAAGGGGAAATTCTCACGTTCGTGGTTCCGCAACCACGAACAAAATGTCAAAACTACAATACAAAAAATACAAATTTCGTAAAAAAAACAAAGAAAAGGACCATAGAAGACACTCATTCTTTACCATGTTTCATCTACGGAGGGTTGAGTTTACCTCTACCCCCCCTTATCCTAACCGGAAGTGTAAACGGGAAGTTGTAATGGCATTTAAAAAGATACTATACATTATGCAGATCTTAAGAGAACTACATGTATAAAACATTTTATGCAAAAGACTGATCGCAACCATCTACCCCAGCAAAAAGTCGTCTGCACTTCCTTCCCAGTGTCAAAAAATCTTTTGGACTTAGAAATTTTTCTCTTTCCCCCTTTCTTTCGAGTCCCAGTGGGGTGGTGAGATGAAGTGAAGGGAAGTACGGAGGCATGGAGATGAATCAATGTTGTGTTGAAAAACTAACACTGATTCAGATTCACCGCGTTCGGGGTCGTTTGCTGCTCTAAATCCTGGGGTTCTTTAGTTACCAAATAGGGGGTGAAAAAGTGTTATTTAGTCTTTATAGGTTGAACATTTTGTTTCCGCTTGCTGTGGTTTTTGAAGAAAGAGTGTGTATTCACGAAAATTCAAAAATTTTTGAATATTTTGTTTCTTTTCCATATTTTATAAAACTCAATCGATAGACCATGTAATTAAAATATCTTATACGGCTCATGGTAATGTATTGTGAAGGGAAGAAATTCCCATGCGCATATCCCCAAATATCAAAGCATGTGAAATAATTAGTTGTTATAAATCTTTTTCGTGTGCTGAAAAAAAAATCAAACATAAAAAAACAAGATCATATTGAAAAAACGTATTTCAATCGATTCAGCTCCTATGAATAACTACACTTCTTGTTCTGAGAACGATGTTCTAATTTTTGAAAACGACCTTCTGTAGCAGTATTTCTCAATCGAGTCCACATGGATCCTTAGATGTTCATATAATTTTTAAAGGTTCCATAGGAAAAATTGTATTTTGAAAGTATTTATTAATGTAGAACTCTATAAATTTCGAGACTTTTTAATTTTGAACCTCGATCAAGTGACGAGGATGATATTTGAGCTATCATCCCTTTCTTCTAACTTCTACACCATGCCACGGTGAGAACTTTAAGCTACGATATATTTAATGTGTATCAGCTCTTTTACTCGGTGGATATTTAGTAGCGTTATGGTTCGAGCTCAGTGACGTAATGGAGAATATTAGAGACCCCCTGCAAAGTCCGATTTTTGGCACCAAGCCCAAATACGCAGTTGGTGTCAGTCAGGATTTGGGTCCCCTTGAATCTTGTCCCCCCCTTCGCGATCTGGGGGTTGAGGGGGTCTACGTTACGTCACTGCTAGAACTCATGCACGCTTTACGAGTCCATGACGATGGCCTACCGGGACCATGAACTAGGTTACAACATCCACTAGAGGAGCTGGACGATACATCGTTTGATGCTCAAAGTCCTCCAGTTGGCAGGAGGGTGTGGAAGTTTGGAGAGTGATTGACCGAGTATCTAAATGATAACATCCGTCATCCATAGTCCTAACGTTAATTTAGAATGTGATGTTGATTAAAAACCCAAATCAAGACACCATTCAGGTAGCAGAGTGGACAAACCTAGCCGATTATGGCTTTATGACAGGCACATCTAAAGATGAGACACTATGATCTTTAATTCAAGTCCAAGATCATGAGCGGCTATTTTAATAGACGCTGACAGATATTCTTTTACTATAAAAAATAACTTCAAAATCTCTCTTCTTGAGTAATTCAATAAGATGGCACGGGTCGAAGGTTTATTGGATATTAATGCAACAGAATTTTCAAAAATGTTTAAGAACGTGAGAAAAGAAAATGAAACCTAAAAAAACATATTCAAAACTCAAATCTTGGATTGAATTAAGCTAGTGATCACAATGTTTCAAAACGACTAAAAATCCTTGCTCGAAATTGTTTATATTCCCTCATGGTAAAAATGATAATGGGATTTCATAAAAGGTGTTTCGGTAGGGGGGCAACTATTCAATTATTTGCCTTTTCTTTAATCTGTACCCCGTGCCATAGGTTGCCGACCTCAGTACTAGATCTAGTATGTGGGAGATGCAGGTTTTCAGCTAACGATAAGCTATGGATAATCAAGAAAATATACATCATTACAAACGTTGAGTGTCCATAGTATGAGAATTAAAGGATTCATAAAACATTAATGATATTATATTTAATAAATAATAATAATAAATATATTAATGCCAAAAGTTCCAGCAAATAAATACCAGTTGAAATATACCCTAATTTTCAGAAACCTTTGTCAATTATCGAAAAAAATATGTTTTCCCTTTTCATAGACTCAATTTTCATTAAAAAAAACGTTACTTAAGTATTAACTAATTTAGAAAGTCAATTAGTCAGAGATGATTATTTGAGTCAATAGTAAATAATTGGTTTCGTGATGATAAAATTTATTATTTGTGTTGTTACTAATTATTGTTTTATTGTGTAAGGTTATGATAAGTATTTCTAAACGGTGATGCAGATGTAATCCTTTCGAAAATTAAATTTAAAAAAAATTCATGTTTACTATAATTTTTTTAAAAAATTATTATGTTTTTGATACTTATTTCATAAATTTCTTTTTAATATTCATTCTTTGGTACTTAAAATTATACAAAATTACACAAACAGAAAGTACATTACACTTTCGTGTGTGAAGGTGTATCTACTCAAAATTAAGATTCAGCTTAGAACCTTTCGGCTACACTGATGAAATCAAATTCATTTTCCGTCAAGGGAAAATTCTTGAAGTTTCACACTTCATGTAATTGTGGTGGTATTTCCCCCTTTGCTACTTGTGATTCATATTAAAATGTTTGTACATTTTATATGTTACACAATTTCGTTACGCATTATAACAGCATTTATTCAAATTAAGTTCAATATTTTATGTTTGATGGCACAGAAAAAAAATACATCAATTCTAATTTTTCTTGAAAATAACTATATTCCTCAGCGATTTCTGGTTCATTTTTACTACCTATTAGATTCTATAAATATACACAGAATGAAATTTTTTTAAAAAATGAATATACAATTGCCAAAACAAAATTTAATAAACGCTTTTAATTAAAATACCATTTTTTCATGGAAATTATTTCATCAATACACAAAATAATAGCATTATTTTTTGATTATTAACTTCATCCTGTTGTTATGACTTTTGCTGTAATCATCTAAATTTTTCAACATATATTTTTAAGTTAAACTTTTAATCAGATGATTTTTATTTTACTTTTTTCTTCTAACACGAAAATATCAATCACTACGAAACAGTTACATATAGTATATAAATGTAGGGAATTTATTCCAATAGTATATATATATATATATATGTATATATATACATATATATGTATATATATATATATATATGTATGTATATATATACATATATATGTATATATATATATATATATATATATATATATATATACCTTAACTTATAATTCATTCTCATATTACACGTATGCACCTTGCATATTATTCGAAGTTATATTCATATCGAAAGAAAAAGTATAGATTACAACATTGTCATTTCCAAGTTCTTTTTATGTTAGAGCGATGTAATTGGCTATTGGAAACACTTTTTGAAAAATATTAGGGTAGTTAAAATATACTGCTAGTGTTTTCCTTTCACGATAATTCAAGAAAAGAATAAGAAGTATTTCATTGTTTGAATCTTCACTTACCACACTATCTTCAACAGAAATAACTCTGAAAAATCATCTAAACGTTTACAACCTTATTTTAATATCCTCACAAATTTAGCACAGCTCTAATTTTTATAGTCATTCCAAAATTAATTTTTTGTAACTTTGAATTTTCTATTTTTTTATTTTAAAAAAGTTACTTTAAGCTCCTAATTAAAACTAAATTACCTTTCCAATCGTATTTTTCTCAATTTTAGCGCTTGATATTAGAGACATTTTCAAACATACACTAATAATTTAAAATATGAATTAATAATCAGAAACACTGCACCCTATTACATTATTACTACATAGTCATAATCTCACGCTAGCCATTAGTACATTATTCTCGCACGTCACGGAATACAATATCTCATTATCATGTCTGCTATAATTTTCCCGGCTCATCGGCTAACTCGTCGTGTGGCTCTTGGCTTTCCGGCCGTATTCATACCTGAAGCTTGGCGACTTCCTGACTCTTGGCTATCTGTCGACTCAAGTCATAACAGTTCCAGTTATAGTTAACAATCGCAGAACTGCAGTTTCGAATTATCTATCTTTGTTTAAGTTTAAACTTGGAGGAAATATTACCTCTGGAATTTTAGTAAGCGAATTTAGTATTATATATATATATATATATATATATATATATATATATATATATATATATATATATATATATATATATATATATATATATATATATATATATATATATATATATACATAATTGTCTGACAGCCAATAATTTCAAGTTTAATAATATTTGGTTTAATAATTGTTTGGTAGATGATCATAGTGGTTACAGTAATAGTGATTAATTGGTAGTTTAGTCTATCGTTATAGTATTAGTAGAATAGTTATATAATTATTTTCTACATGTTAAATTAGAAGTAAGCAATTTATTTGAAGCACATCATAATACAGAATTAGCAAATTTAATGTTAATAGACAGAAATATAAAGTAGAACAATTCAATTTCAAGTGAGTGATTGTATTTGGAGCTGTGATTTCAAAAAAAGTGTATGACTGAATATTTTTTCCCGTTTAATGTCAGTTGAATTATAATAAGAATATAAAATTGTTTTAAGAATATTATTATAATAAAAATTAGCTAAATGCATTTTTCAGTAGAAAAACGAGGGAAAAAGGAAAATGTATTCAAAATATTTTCTTTTATTCATAAGTTAGATTAATACAACGTTCCACTTGCAATATGTATGAGCTCCTCTTATACTAAACATTTTAAATAATATCATCAGACCCTAAGTATAAGTTATATTTAATAAATGCACGCATTTAATGGTGTTACCGTTGTACTTTCGCGGTGTGGTGTGTGGTAACATGAAAATTTCCATCAAAAAATTATAAAATATACTTTCTGCCTGTTATTTCTATACATCAAATGCAGAAACTCTTGTTATTTAATGTATCCTGCAATGTACAGACCCATAATGTTTTAAAAAAGTGTTTAAATAAATATTTTTTTATACATAATGTAACCTGAATTACAATATAGATAAAATGTTTTAAGAATGTTATAACATTGAAAAATATCTTTAAATGCAATATGTTTAGCAAAAGGATGAAGAAAGAATGAAATGTTTTCAAAACATTCTCCTTTTATTAAAGATGTGATTCTACAAAAATATTTTAACAATATATATCTAGGAGTTCTCTATAGATTAGAAAAAAATCTGAAATAGGATTTTTATATTAATAACATTATTTTCAGAGTCACATCAGTTAAAATAATCATTGTTTTTTTGTGTGTGAAATTGTCTCTATTCTGATATAATATATATATATATATATATATATATATATATATATATATATATATATATATATATATATATATATATATAATATATATATATATATATATATATATATATATATAAATCCAAGTCTAAGATATATCTTATAAAAGTCTCAGCTATATATAGGCAAACTATTATTTTAGGAGCATTTTTCATGAAAGGAGAATGGATTGAAAATATTTTTTTTCAGTTTTTGTCAAAAATTTGCATCTAAATAATTTTTTTCTTGTAATAATATTCTTAAAACAATTTTATATGTATATTTTAATGAAAGTGACGCTAAAAATTGAGAAAAAGTATTCATTTATACGCTTTCGCCAAATTACGGTTTCGATCGTAGTTTGTACCTTAAGTTTATTTTATGTAACAATTAACACAAATGTATTATTTTTGATGAGGACAAAGGAGAAAAAACCTAATTTAGATGAAATTAATTGATTTGTTCTTAATAAATTAATAATTAGTTTTAATGAAAATAAATATTCAGAAATATCCTCAGAAATCTATTTTTTTATAATTATGCTGTACAAATTTATAACTGTGTTTAAGGGGTTTTTTTTAATTGTGGAAAATTTCAGTTAATTCAATAAAAATTTCATCTTTAAAGTGTTTAAAGAAAAAATTCACAATTAAAAGTAGATAAAATTTGAAGAAAGTCAATAAAGTAATGAAATTTTCTTTTTTTCCAATCCTAGATCCGAAATGAAAACTGAAATATACATAATGACCTACAAAAGCATACTTTTTACAAATATCTAACAATCAAACATGCTTTAAAGCTAAATTATCATTTGTACAAACCGGAAAATCCCTAAAAAAGTTCAAATCATAATTTGTTTTAAAAAATAATCTTTACGGATCATTAATCAGAATTCTCAGCGTCAGGATATAGAAAAAGGGAAACAACAATCATATATTATAAGAGAACAGTGCCTGAATGACTACATGAAAAGGGAAGACCCTTGTTCCAAGCGGGTTAACTTTTGGAACAACTTCCTATTCTCCACCCTCTCCTTCGCCAACCCCGGAAGTCTTGTCTCGGAAGCGGTTACAGTTAATCTTCCACATTTAAATAGAGTATTCTCTTCGTTGCCACAGAAGTATTCATTAAGTTACGAGGTTGCTGAAATGTTTCAGGACTTTTAATAATAACATATCCAGCTTTTGCAACGAGATTAATTTTTTGATTCTATAGATCCGATTTTCAAATCAATAC
This sequence comes from Trichonephila clavipes, assembly GCA_019973935.1. NCBI lineage: Eukaryota > Metazoa > Arthropoda > Arachnida > Araneae > Nephilidae > Trichonephila > Trichonephila clavipes. Next base: position 235,522 of record BMAU01005615.1, read on the forward strand.
TCTAAGTTAATGAAACATGTTTGTTAAAAATAATATCACATTTTATTTAATGAAGTAAGTAAAAGTTATTGTGTAAAAACTTTAAAATATATTTAAATTAGATATATTTTGATCTTTTACCATTCTAAAATACAAGGAGTTTGTTGTAAAGTAAATTATACAAGGTAAAGTTAATAAAAACTTTTAGAAAATATTACAATTTTACTGAAAAATCGTAAGCCTAATATGAATTTTTTAAGGATAAGAAATGTTTATACATATTTATTTTGAGAAAATAATCAATGTTAAGGAAAACTTTCTTTTAATTTCATTCTCATAGTTTCATTACTTATACTTAAAAAAAGAACACGTATTCCATTTTCTTTAAAACCCCTTAAATTTCAAATTTCCTACAAACTCTCGGTAATGAAATTTTATAAAATCTTTTAAAAACTATAAGAAGTAATGAAAGCTTCAACATATTTCCTTAAAAAATCCTTTATAAAATCCTAATGCTTTTTAAAACTAGCTGCTTCAAAAAATATTTATTAAATTTGAAGCATAAAAATTTAGTTTGATAAATTATGTAGCATAAAAACATAGCTAGACTTAATTTTATAATTCCACAAGTATATAATAAAGATGTAAAAGTATTTTCAAGATTTTGAACATTTATTCATCGAAAATTTCAAATTAATGATTCAACTACAAAAAAAATTTGTACATTAGACTTTGCAAAAATTTTGAATTTTTCTTCGAAAAATTAATATTAGCAAATATATGAAATCCATTAAATTTTTATGAATAATCCAAGTACTAAAATAAACTTATTTGATTTTTGAAGATTTTATACAAATTAAAATTTCAAAATATATTTATAGAATTTCTTAACATTGATAACGGTATGATTTAGAAAAATGTCACTTAAGTAAGTTCTAACTCAGTGTTTATCATAAAAAGAATTTAGTTAAAAGTAGCAATATATATTTATGGGTGATTCAAAAGATTTAATGGCGAAATAAAAAGATAATTTAATGTAGCTACATTCAAAATGAAGCATTTATGCATCGAAACAATATAAACATTGCATGTCTAAGCTTAACTTTAAATTTATTTTAAAAATTTGGAGCTTTTTAAGAATTTACAAAACTACACACGCATCAACAAATTTAATATTAGTACGTCATGGGACAAAATACTGGATTAAATTTTTTTCACTTAAGCATAATAATTATATTAGTTTCTTCATCAAATAAAAGTAGTTTGCATTTGTGAACAAAACACTTAATAAATAATTCTTAAACAATGAGTAATATGTTATTGTATATTAATTTTTAGAACTTTTCCCTGTGTTTTAAAAATTTTCCAAACAAATTATCCTTAATGATATAAATATTTTAGTTTAATTCCTTAATAATAAAAACTGTTAAAATGAATGGATTCTACAGAACAAATTTACACTTTCAAATCATTTACCAACAGTTAAATTTTTAAAAATTTATTTCCTTTGATTTTTTTTTACTTGAAAATGTACTTTTAAGTATCAATTCATTTTTTAAGAAATATAATGATTCACTTTTCATTTGCCGGGTAAGTTAAAAATATATTTATGACCTAAGCGATAATTTTTATTTCACGCATTTATTTTTGATTAATAATTCGTGAATCACAGAAGAAAGGTATGAAATGAAGGCAAATTAACGAGAAAGAACATTTATTTTTCTCTACAGATGTTTTGAGGAACAAAATAGTTGTAAATTTAAATACCACAGGTAGAAAAACCTGTTTTACTTATATTTATGGAAATTAACATAAAAAATATCATTGAATAGTTTTAAAACATTACTTTTTGGTATTTTTGAGCTTTTTTGCGCGAATCTAAGAAATAAAATAAGTTTTATTTATGTACAAAAATTGAGCATCCATTTATTAAGAAAAATCTTTTCACATGACATTTAATTTTTTACAAAAAAGCTATCATATTTTGGTTTGATTCCTTTCTTTCTTCTGAAACATGCTTTAATGCCAGATGTTTAATGAAATAACTATAAATAAATATTAAGATAGAATCTCGATAAGTTTTTAAAGATAAATTACGCTGTAGATGTTTCAATATTCGGGTTATGAAAGAAATTTTGCAATAACGTTTTACTCGAGTGAAAAGAAGTGAATTGATTGTATAGTTATCTTAATAAAAATTTATTTTTATCACATAATATTCTATAATCATTAGGTATTTTCTTTTAATCAGGCTTTGTAGCTGGAATAATTTTAAATCTTCCAAGATCTTTTAATTCTTGCAAACTCTTGACAGGGTCTGAAAATATTCCGAGATTTGATAAAATTAGTATGCAGAAAGAAAGCCTGAACACTGAGGTATTAATTTAAAATTCTCCTTGAAACCTCTTAAGGTTAATCCTTATAAACTGTAAATTTGTATACTTCTTAAATATATTTTCAGTTATTTTTAATAAAATATATTAATCGATGTTTGAATAATAAGAATAAAATGTCCTCCTTTTTTAAATTACGAAATTTATTACCCTTTTTCTACATTACATAAGAAAATATGGCTATTATTATGTCATTATTTAATTCAGAAATTAGTCAAATTAGAAGAGTACAATTCCATCTCGCACATATGTTTACAGAACCTTTACATATTCAGGCAGATAAAGTTTTCATTCCAGTTAAAATATTTATCTAAATGCATAAACATAAACAGGAGCAGATGCATGGTAATTAAATACCTAATTCCCTCACTTTCAGGTACATTACCCACTGTGTGGCGCTGGCGTAGCAAAGATATGGAAACTGAACAAGTAATTAGATTCCCAAAGTAAAAAGGGTTTTACTTATGGTAACTTACAAAAGAGATATTTACTCAGAAGTGTGGAGTAAAGCAGCTTTAGGCAATGGTAATGTGACAAGAGAATTTCAAACGGGAAAGTTTGAGTTTCCCAAACTTAATTACCCAACGACAGACAGACCGGTGATAAAAATGGATGATAAATTAATATTTGTTCTATTAATTTGAAAAGGAATAAACGAGCTGCGTGGGATAACTTATTTATTCTAATTGGAAAAGCATTTGTTGTTAAAGTGTGTGTGCGATTTTATTCGAAACAGAGGTTCTTCGAGAAAGCGATTTTCAAGTTGCTCTTAGTTCTTTTTGTGCATTCACTTTTGTCAGGGTTTGGAAATAATTGCCAACTTGAGAAAAGTAACAGAATTGAATTATTGAGTCATTTCATTTCGTGACTTGCTAAAGGTGACAATGGTTTAAATGTTTTTAACAATTGGAGTAATTATGTGATTTTTGTATTGTTCCTTATTTAATATATCTTAATCAAAAGTATGATATTTATAGTATATATTTTAATTAAATTAATAAAAAATTAATCAAGGAAAGAGGAGAATGGGACATGTTGTATACACTTATAACCAAATAATGCATTATGATTTAGGTCGTTAAACAGTTATATAAGGATAAAAAATATACCAACTGTTAAGAAAAAAATATTTTTTAAACCATATTTGCGTTTATAAATTTCAACAAATTAGCGATTGAAATTTAATGAATTTTAACTAACATAAAATTCAAAAGTAAACATTTTTAAAACTAAATAGATATTTTCTTAAACCATTAATCGTGTATAAATAACTAGTTCAAAATTGAGATATCTAGCATACAAAAATTGTTTTTACATTGAAATTTTTTTAAAAAATCAAATTTTCAAAATGAAATAAATAATGTTGAATGATTCTAGTTAGAAAACTTATCATACTGTTATTTATCTAGCTTATCGACTAGCAAATTAATAATATTCATTTTTGCTTAAAAAAGAAAAATGCATATTAATTACATTTTTTGCATTGTAAAATCAATTTTTTAGTTTCTTTAAGTAATATGCTCGTGTCAGTGATTAAAAATAAATTATTTTCCTAATACGTAAGGACTCATTTTAGCTAACAATATAGAAATTATTATAATATAGTAAAAGATAGTTATATATATATATGTATAAAAGAAATATGTATTATATATCAAAAACAAGAAATAATAGATAAAGAACATAACAAGAAATAGCGTAATAAAAATATAAAAGCTGAACACGAAGAACAAAATTATAGAGAAATAAAAAAAAATAATAAAAAAACTACAAAAAGAAGAACCTAGCGAGTCAGAAAGCAATTTCGGACTTAGGACCGAATAAGTGGGGTACATATATATATAAGTGGGGTATAAGTGGGGTATATAAGTGGGGTATATATATATATAAACATAAGCAAAAGTATTTGCTTCAACTTGACAATATATTCAATAACTAAACGAGATAATTTTTATATCCAATTAATTTGCTGTACATGCATTCCAATTTTTGATCAGCATTCGCACTTGGAATTTAATTTAACGCGTAAAACGTTGCATTTGAATGAAACTTTAAATAAATTTTGTATATTTATATATATGCACAAATCAAATAATTATAAAATTATATATAAGCAAAATAATTACCCTACATAATTCAGAAAGAAACGCGATTCTGGAATCGAAAATCAAGAACATATACAAAAGTCAATTAACAAAAACGGAAAACTACTATATTTCCTAGTGCTCTCACCGAATTAGGGCGGTGAAGTAGTGTTAAGCTTGCTTTATGGGATCCCAATCTTTACCTTTAGCAGAAAATTTATACATAATATTAAATGAACAATTGTGGAAAATAAACCAAGATTGAAAAAATACTCATACTTAATTATTGCATGTGTAAACATAAATTACCCTATTAGACTGAAAAGGATGACTAGTGCATTAATAGTAAAAGCATAAAAATGATGCACCCTATAAGAAAATATAAATTTAAAAGCTAACCAAAATATTTTCTCGTATACATATTTCAATTTGAAATCGAACATCTAAACTAAAAATTTAAGCACGAAAGAGTTGTAAATGTATTCCCCTTTATTAAATTAAATCAATCAATTTTCAAAGATTATAATTTTTTTAAATGCAACTTTGTTATTAAATACAAAACTAATTGTATTTGAAACTGTTGTTGGAATCTGTCGTAAGATGTAGATATCTAAATATTAAACTGAAAAACAAATAGAAAGATTGCTGATTACATAGAAAATTTGCTGGGGAAATAAGTGATGCTTATTTTTCATTCAACAACGTCCAATTTGAAATGATAGATTTTTACATTTTTCTTTCACATTATTAGCAAAGAAAGAATTTAAGATATTGATAAGCATAATTAATTTCCTTTTTTAAACTAGAAAGTAAAAATTATAACATTTTTTATAATAACCTAGTATTTTTCATCAAATCCGTAAGATCATATTACCCATTAATTTAACCCTTAATAACTTTAGCAAATTAACGATTTTCTATGCTAGGTTTTTCTTGAGGTAAATGGGTATGGTAAATATTCTAAAAATGAAAGATTTTTTTCTTCCTGAACTGACTACATTAGATAGCAGGTGAATTTTAAGGGGGTAATTCAGTAAACATCTGTTGCCAACGATTTTTACCAAAAAACAGCTCGACGAAAATAAATTGATGGCAGTCTTTTTTTCCCCTACCTTTAACTTGATCTTATAATATACCTTAATGTTCGTGTCCTAGTAAAATATCGGCAAATTTAATGGTGCGATTCTGACACATTTGAAAGCTTGAAAAATTCAGCAAGAACTATTTATCCATGTAGAAAAAAATATTTTCATGTTTAAGCGTAATTTAATATCCAGTATATTATTTAAACTGGTTAATCAATACATACTGGACTTCTGGTTTATACAAATAAATTCAAACTAAGTTTTTCTTGCGACATTATTAAATATTTTTTCACATGTGTGCAACGGGTGTTTTGAAGAAATGTTTAATTTTTTATCTTTGTTTTTTTAAGCACAAGTACTGATATACATTGTTATTCGTTAATTTAGTTCTGAGAATTCATGAATATAAATGAATCGAATTTTTTCTAGCTCGCTTCAAGATTTATTTTTAATTTGAATTTAGTACTCACTATAAGTATTATAACACTTAAATACTTTCGGTTATTGTTTAAATAAGTGCTCAAATAAAAGTACGTACTACCCAATAAAGTTTTCTTATTTGAAAAAATGTGTAGTCAAACATATTATTTAAATAAGTTCCGACGTATTATATCACTTTTATATAATTTTTTATTAAAAAAAGGTTTCGATAAAAATATAAAAGAAATATAAAATAACGTACATTTGACATGAGTAATGTAGTAAATAATGGTGCATAATGTAAATGCAACGTAATTTTTGCATAATACTATTATTAAATATCTAAAGAAGTTCAGATATCTTCAACTGGAATTATGTTTGTAAATTTTAAGTTACAGAATTGATAATTGTTACAAAAATTTTAAGGTAATACTACTTTATTTATTCACAGTAAATTATTACTAATTTATTTCTTCATTCTAATTATTATATTGAACAAATTTAAGTTGATATCTGAGATATAATTAGATAAAGAATTATACAAAGAAGTATATATACATTTTAAATATCTATAAAATAAGCATATTCTAAAACTAAGTGATATGAAGTTATTATTTTATTGTAAATATATTAATTTTAGACTTGTCTCATAATTATTTCGAAGTAATTTTTTTACATATTTGGTTGAAAGAGTTACTTTCAGAGTGAAACTTTACTGCTCAATACTTCTTCACAAATATTTTTCAAATTGTTTCAAGCAATATTAGCTTCATTTAGCCATAACATTTTTACATTAATATCCCAAATAAATACCCCACTAAATCCCTTCCATTTTTAAACTTAACAATATAACAGCACATTTAAAGACATATCTCATAATATAAGCTTTTATTAAAAGTTCTTCAAAAGCATGAAGTAATTTGCACTAAAATATTTATTTTATGGTCAAGATGAGGATTTTATGATTATCCAGTGGAAGGATTATCTGAATCATAAATTATCTTTCAGATAGTTAAAAAACTATTATATCATCTAAACTACACTAAAATGCGGATTTTACCAGCACATGAATAATAAATGATATCTGAAGCATAAACAAACTCTCGGAGAGTTAAAAATTCTTAAACTCTGCAGCATTTTTATTGAATACTTTAAAATAAGTAGTTTTATTATTGGATAAAGGGTTTTTGATTGTCTTTTATAATATAAGATTGTAGGTATTTCAGATCTGAAGACTGAAAAGGTAATTGTTTTATAATAGTGGAATGTTCATAAAATATATAACAAGAACATGATCTTTGTTATCAGTTTAAATCTAGTACACCTATTTTTAAATATAATAACTATAAATACTAGGATATAAAATACGCGCAAACTACTGAATTCTACTGAACAATAAGATAAATTCAGCACCAGACATTTGATACATATTTAGTTGGCTGAAATAATTTGAAAACATAATGTACATTGACAATGTATACAAAACTTTTTGTAAGGAATGTGTTGAATCCACAATTAGCTAGAGTCTGTATTATTTTACAGTAAAAGTAAAATAGAATTTCTCAAAATTATATTTTCGGTCCATATCTTTGTAGAAAACCGATGGTATTCGTACATCTAATTTAAAATTTTATATTATAATGAATAATGACTCCAAAATAATTAAGTTTTGTAATAAAAATACATTTGTTAAATAATTCTCTTCTTGGGAATAAAGTTTGTTATACATACAGACAATTTGTGTAAAAATTTAGTAGATAAATGTTTTGAATGCTAGCAAACTTAGAACTCCTACTGTTGCGATCCAAATGGGACAAGCAGGGGAAACTGGAAATAAGAAATTATGAAAAAAACAACTTGAAGCTCTTCAAAAGCTTTTGAATGTTTTCTTTTAGATCCTAAGTTGAAATTACTTTTTTTAAATCTGCTGCAAGCTATTTATATTTAAAAAAAATCCATGAAAATTCATTTTTTATGGAAATATAGAATAGAGAATGGTAATAATACATTTATAATCAGAATTTAACAAGTATAAGAACTATCTCTACATTTTTACTCATTTTCCTTAGAAAAGACTTGTAATATTTTTAGATTTGCTCGGGGCATTCGGAGTTTATTTTCAATATGGTGTGTTGATTTTTTAGCTGCCTTTTGGACCGAGAAAGAAGAATTTTTAAACTGATATTATTTGAAGTATAAGAGAAATTGGGTTCGATATCTACCAATTTATTTTCAACAGTTTCAAAGCGGAGTATTGTAGTGAATAAATAAATTTATTTAAAAGCTTACTTGAATTCATTTATTTTCATTAAAATATTTATTTATAGTGATTTTTTAACACATTTATTTATTAATTTTCAAGCATTGGTGGTATAAGTATGCTCCAGTTATCAAATACATTGCACGATAAAAAATATTTTTCATTGAAAACATTATGGAAATTTAGAAATTGTGGTAAATATTTTCAGAATATTATATAAAATCACAAATTTGCCTTTAAAATCAATAAATTTTAAGAAATGACTACTGTTCAAAAAAAAACATTAGATACATTTAGGAATTAATTAAAAAATATGATAGTGGCGGGACTATTAAAAATATTTGTTATAGATACATTTTGGGATTAATTATAAAATATGATAGTGCCGGAACTATTAAAAATATTGGTTACAAAAACCTTTTACTGTATAACTAAAATCTATGAATTGATTGCTAAATTTCCATTTTAGAAGGTAAGATGTGATTTATAAAAATAATTCACTCGATTGTATTGAACAAATGTTAGAAATTTAATGTCCACATTTCTGTTGTAAATTTTAATATTTGAATTTCCGATACTGAACACCTCATGTGACATTATCTTTAAATTTATCTCGAATAAATTCAGTTAGTTGAAGAATATGGATTACACAGTTGTTTGACTGAACAAGTAATAAATATTTTGAAATCTTAACTGGATGATGTTGATTATTTTCTTTTATAAATACAAGTTAATAATTTAAATGTTTTTTTTTTAAATTTGATGCAATTTTTCCGAATAGAGGTGTATATTTGTTCTCCAAAGTTATACTAAACACAAGGCACTGGGAATATAAATGGCGATCATCAATTAAATCCACTGAAGCGCAAATGATTATATTTTCCTTTAAATCAAAACCTGAAGAAAATTTCGATCATGTCAGCACTCCCCTTAAATTAATGACACGTCAAACTGCCAAACCTCCTTGCACAACTCGTCGTTCGAAAGATTCTGAAAGAGCCCCTTCTCCTCAATCCTTCTAAAATTTATTAACTCCAAAGCGATTCCTATAATCTCCCTACCGAAAATCTCAAACCCGCGTGGCCCTGACGTTTCCGTTGTGTCAGCAAGTCCACCGGCACCCATTTTTATGCAACGCCGGAGTCCCAGAAACCCCCTGTCGCATTTTTAAATTCCATTCCACCCCTCTCATGCAGCAGCAGCAGCACCCCTTTTTCGAACAAAGAGGAACCACGCGTCGTGTTTTCGGTCGAGAAACTTTGGATTCGAATATCTCATTTGCATTTTAATTCGATAAGGGGTTGAAGTGAGGAGGGGGAGTGTTGAATTTTACGTCGGCGTCGTGCTCCAAATTCCGAATGGGTACCCGGAATTTTCCGACTGCCCCTCTTCTCTCTTTCTCCACCCCATCTCCTTTTTTAATGCTCTCTTTTCCCACTTTTCCTGGAGATGAGAAAGCAGGAAAGAGGTTCATCATTTTCGAGAAAAGTAAGGAGGGGTGGATGGACCTCGAGACGGGTATTTGATCTCGAGGCTGTGAAAAGGAATTCACATCGTTTGGTAAGGGGGTGGGGATCCGGGAGAGAGGGGTGAAGGCAGCTTTTGAACAGAGAAATGGCTTTAGGAGTGAGATCCTTAAAGTTTTCTTTGTGGAAGGAGCTAAATTGCGTCGAGATCGGTTGTTAGGAATTAAATTAATGAACTGTTTCGTTTTTCGAAGGAAGGGAGCTTAAGTTGGTTTTAAGCAACGGAAGAATGATCGGTTCGTTACTGTATGCAAAAGAGATTTGTACTTGAATCCAAAAGGTTTTATTTTTGAAATGAGTGTTCCATAAAATTCTAAAAACTTTTCGTCACGTACATTAAACAGTTATGTAATTACGCTATTATGCAAAGTGAAATATCCCCAATGAATAAATTTATATTTAATCATAGTTTATGGTATCATAGTTTACATATAATATTAACAATAATATTAATAATAATAATAATAACAATAAATATATAGTGATGTATACTTGAATTATATACATAATTGCATGTTTGAATGAAATAAACAGTATTATTCTCACATCTGCAATCAATCATTATTTATGCTTAAAACACATTAAGTATGTATACATTTAATGAAAGATTAATTGAAAAAATAAAATAATTTAAATTTCACAGCAGATAATAGATATGAATTGATGCATTTGAAGAAAAAAAAGTTAACCATCGAGCTGTTAATTATAATTGTCTTTTTTATAATTTGAAGTTAGTTAAAAAAACTCTATATTTTTTTTCTACTTGGTTGAACAAAAATGATGGAGAACTCTTAATAGTTCCAACACATTATACGAACTGGCGCAGCAACCCATGGTCTACTGTGCCTATCTCAGTATACGTGATTTTAGGCTCTGGGTTACATGTTCAAATCACGTTCACGGTCAAGCAGTCAGTCTGACGTGAAACCCCCAGTGTTCAGTACAGAAGCAAGTTTGGTACTCATTTATCGGCCCACTGAAGTGATGAAAGGCTGAGTCGACCTTTCTCAACCCAGGATTATATTTAATATGTAACTGCTTAAAAAACTATAAGCTATATTATGATTTTTTAGCTTAACAGTACACTATTATCATGTTTAGCTGTCAGTAAATTTTAATAATGTGTGAACAATAACATAACATAGTTATTAACTACGTAATTACAGATCACAATGTCGTAATCTTTGAAGACCTTTTCATATTCTTATAATAAACAATTTTGTTAAAAAAATACGTTAACTCTTGACAAATCTTGCATAATTTCACAATTAATATGTGAATTTGGAATAATCCTGAAACTTAAAGCATTTCAGATCATTTTCATTAAGGCTGTTTTCCCTATACACAAGAGCGTGAACATAACGTGGAGCACATTTTCGAACAGAAAAATTGCTTAAATTTTTATAAAAAGTTATCACATTGTAACTCATGCATTTGTTTATAAAATAGTGTTTTTAAAATTTCAAAATATTTCATAAATAACTAGTTTTTCCTTTTAACATGTGAAGGGATAGCTCATTTAGCATTACGATATAGGAAAAAGAATGCAAAACACATTTTATAAAAGAAAAATGCATCAACTCAGATAAAAATGAATAGTATGTTAAAATAAGTGATTCTCTACAGGATAGTGAAGCCAGAATATAATATAAATGTTTGAGTACTTTTATATCTGAAAAAGTATTCCGAATTCAGGTCCTAAACTTTAACATTAGCCGAAAACAGTCTTAATTCTTTAGAAGGTCCTACCAAGTATACTTCTCACCAACGCAATTGATTTTGAAATGTCAATAAAAAGTTATTTTCTAACCTATGATTCGTACTACTAGCACGATAACTAATTGCTGGATTTTCAAGTTGTATGCTCAAAGGACGAAGTGTAATTACTCTGAGCAGTAAAGAAACTGCTCCAGGTGACGTATGATTGACCATATGCTAACTTTACTAAACACATATGGGTGTTGCTGTTTATGATCTACTAAAGCACATGAGAAATAAAAAAAAGATGCAATTGTACAGTTGGCAATTTCCAACTAGATGTTATGTCTTTTTTATCGATATTTCATGGAAAAAGTAATATTTATAAAATTTTAAACATAAATATACCTAATTTATAATTTCTTTTATAGGTTTTTTATTTATAAATTTAATTTGATGTGTATCATGTAATGCCATACCAAAAGAAATCCAAACCAAAAAAATATCTTATCTTTGAATAGCTTCCAATGTGCGGTGGGAAATTTATTTTTCCACGTAAAAAAAAATGGCTTTGAAAATCAAGTTAATTTTAGATAATACGCTAAATTAATTTCCTTTTACGAGAAACATTATCAAACCCAAAAGTATTTTACTTAACATTATCAGAAAAAAATGGTTCATTTAAAGGGTTAAATCAAATTTAAAAATGTATCGAATATTAATAGAATTGCATGAAATTTAATAAATGTTTTTCAAATATCTTGTTCAATGGAAACATTCATTTTAACTCAATTTCTTTGCAGGACATTTTAACGGGATTATCAAACTGGCTTTAATCAAATGATTTTTTTCTTTGTGTAATTATATATAAAAAAATATATTAGAAATGTAATACACAACAAAATATTCTCAAAATATAATTTTCGGTTCTAAACTCTTTCAGCCTCAAATAAAACATTTGAATAAAAGAAACCTGGAATTTTATTTTCGATGTATAAACAGGCTAAACATTATGTAAATTTTATTCTACCGAAACAACTATTTTTGTCCAGTGCTTGCAAGCAAATGTATTTCAAAATTCCGGATGTGGTCAAGGAGTACATTCATTGGGTTATTTCCTGGGAGAAGAAAAACAGATTCCCTTTGCAATAATATACTGTGTATTCGACACTCGTGAATATTTCATATCTATCTTTTCGGCCAACGTTTTTACTCGGCTCGTAGAATAAATGCTTGGGTGGGGGCTCGAGCCGAAATTTCTCTCTTTTGATACGAGAAGCAGAAATAGATTCTTGTATAGGGTGCTACTAAAAAAAAGGAATACTTATTCTTTCTATTTCCTTTTCTTCAAGAAGGGAACTCTCCCAAAATACAACTGGAAGAAAGATAAAATAAAGTTAAAAAAGACCATTTTATTTTGAAAAAAAGAAGGTTTTTTAAAAGGGCTTTTCTATTATGCTCTGTAATGCCTCAGTACATAATTAAATAGATGTGTTATTTCAATGATTTTTTATTAGTTCGCTTTGTTTCAAAAGATATTTTAACAAAGGATAGATTATTAATAACCTTCATGAAAGACAAGTAATATAGTTTTAAGAAACTTTTTTATTGATCGTAGTTTTCTGTACACTGATAATTTACTGTATTTCTTAAGCTTTTTGTACATTAAAAATGTTGGATATATAAGATAATATTCATAAGATAAATGCGAGATATATAAGATAATTCACAATTATATTTATTGCTGAGGAATTTTTTATTTTCATGTATCTATTAATTATTTAGCTACACCGTGGTCAACCGTGAAGTTTCAGACACCGAATAAATAGATATTATAATATCAACACCTTTGGGATACTTCAGATTTACTATCAGAAGTTTGTAAAGGGTGTTTTTCAGAGGTATAGAACTTTAAATTGCAATAAAACAACGATGTATTATTCGATTGAGATGAATTGTTTTTTATTTGAAAGATAATCTTGTGGCATTACATTTTAAATATGATCAAGCAAGGCGTAGATTCGTCGAATGGGCCCAAAACGAGATTGCCGTTGTTCCCGATTTTCATAAGCGAATTTTGTTTAGCGATGAAGTGCACTTCTGGTTAAATGACTACGTCAACAAACAAAACGGCCGCATTTGAAGTGAAGCTAATCCACAAGTGTATGTCGAAACACCGTTACATCCAGAAAAAACTGACTGTTTGGTACGCTTTATGGGCTGGTGGAATCATTGGTCCGTACTTCTTCAAAAACGACGAAAGCCACAATATTACAGTCAATGGTGATCGGTATAGAGCCATGATTACTAACTTTTTCATTCCTGAATTGAACAATCATGATGTCCAGGAGCTGTGGTTCCAACAAGACGCCGCAACATGTCACATAGCTCGTGCCACAATCGATTTATTGAAATACACGTTTGGTGACCGCCTAATTTCACGTTTTGGACCTGTGAATCGGCCTCCAAGATCTTGTGGTTTAACACCGCTATACTATTTTCTGTAGGGCTATGTAAAGTCATTGGTCTATGCGGATAAGCCACAAACGCTTGACCATTTGGAAGACAACATTCGCCGGTTTATGGCCGATATACGGCCACAAATGTTGGAAAAAGTCATCGAAAATTGGACGTCCAGATTGGACTGCATCCGAGCCAGCCGTGGCAGTCCTATGCCAGAAATCATATTTAAAATTTAATCCCACAAGAATATCTTTCGAATAAAAAAAATTCATGTCAATCGAGTAATACATCGTTGTTTTATTGCAATTTAAAGTTCTATACCTCTAAAAAAACACCCTTTATAACCCCTTAAATGCCGATTCTAAGTTACGCAATTCACTCCTCATTGCTACTTTTTTTCATATAAGTTAGAGAATGTAGTATATTGGTGGGAAAAAGAAATCACAAATAAGCACAGTTTTCTCTAATTAAGTAAATCCTTCTCAAACACTACCAATGTCATTTTATTGCGTTCGAAAGCCTTTAGAATAGTTTACTGACATCAGGGCAAAGAAAAGGATCCCATTTCGGAAAAACATGTATATACGTCCGGGGCACTTAACGCAACGGTTGATTGAGGCGTATTAATACGCCGGTGCAACTTAAAGGGTTAAATCAAGAGAGCGATCAACTTAATTGCTAACTTAAATAGCTGAGACAAATATTTGGATCACTTATCTTTTGCTAAGATCCGACGTTATGGTACGCGTCATGGTTTGACGAGATAACTCGTTCAGTCAGACGGGAAATCATCTTACTAAAATTTATTGGATTTTGATTATTAACTCTAATATTCTAAATTATGTAGCAGCCTAACACAACCATTGACTTCACTAACACTTCGCTAGAGTCTAAATAGCAACTCGTACCTACATCTATCACCATTCTTCTACGAGAAGCGGTTTTATAAACACAACAGTTAAGGAATATTTTTCCCAATAGGATTCATAAAAGACCCGTATAGGACTCGTTACAAATATTACGTCTAATATACTCTAATAATATGAATTTTAATTTTTACATAACAAAAAAAATTCAGCCTTAGACAGCACAGTTGAAATTAAAGATGAATTTTAAATATTACTACTTCAACTTACAGAAATCTTGTATTCCTTTAAATTAATGTTGTTTTCTGTTAATGAGAATAAAGTTCACGCTAAGTTGAATTAAAAAGTAATGGAACTTTTTTAAATTATTAAAAAAACTTAACTTAAAAATGTAATATTCTTTTAAATTTTATTTAAAGTGTTTTTCTTATGGATTGATAACTTTTACATGCTTTTTTCATTGACAAAGGAAAAATTCAGAAAAGTTGATAATATTGAGTTCAACTAATTTCGAAATTATTCAGATTACTTGCAAGAATTCGATACAATTAGTTTCACATTAAACTCAGATAATGAAACATGCAGAACTATTTTAATGTAAAATTGCATCTCATTTTTTATTACATTTATATGTATCTTTGCCAGTGTTAACACTTAAAGTATATTTTTAATTCTAAAACTAACAACAAAAAGGAACAATTTTCTCAATTAAAGGATGGAAAATTGCAAAGTATATTTAAGAAATAATGAAAGAAATTTTTCAAACCAACAAAAATTATTTTCAGATGGAAAATATTTTTATTGATTATCTGGTCAGCTACAAGTAGCATTTACATTGGAATACTTTACATATAAAATACTTTTTAGACTTAAAGCCCTAAGTCCAAACATTGAAAAAGTATCTGCAATCAAAATGCTTCAATTCTTTTTAAAAATCTGTTTATTTATTCTTTTTCTTCTTTACAAATTATATAATTTTGTTTTAAAAAAATTAAATAATTTTTAATATTACAACATTTTTTCTTTTTTTTATCAAAAATTGAAATATGTGTTAGTTTTGCTAAATTTATAAAATAAATTTTTTACTATTAAGTAGGTAAAAAATTTAATGCTTACAAATTGTGATTATTTCTTTAAGTTCATAAAAATGTTAATTTCAAGCACAAAGGATAAAACTAAAAAGTAATATATTAGAGGAAAGTGAATATTTGTACATATAGAGCATTAGATAATCTTAAAGGAAATACTCATTTTACTTACTTTAAAGAAAATATTTCAAATTCTGATTAAATATTTTTATCTGTAGATAAATTTAATTTAAAATTAATAGAATTAATTTGATTATATTTCTAAAAAATGAAAATAATTCTTACAGGTTATTTTAAAACTCTATATGTTTAAAACTAATATCTTTTTTAACAACATGGTTGTTTTTAGATTAAGTTTGGATTATCTAAAAACTAATAAATAACAGGAACTTTATTAGAACCAACATTTTTATTTAAATAAGTTCTTTCTTATATACTGAGATATAAACTGACTAATAAACTGCCAAATAAACTGAAATATTGCATTCGAAACATTTTTGATTTCGTAAATATTCTGAAATTGCAATTTTCAATTAGTATAGAACATTCAAATTATACAGGAAAGGAAAAAAAAAGATATAAAATCAGAAAAATATTCTAAAGTAATTTCAATCTGCATATTAATTGGAAACCGTCTTATTTTACAATTATAATTTTCCATTTATTCTCTATTCTTTTGTTCTTCAGATGTCTGTAAATACGATAATAATGTAATTAGATAAATGCATTTATTTTCCCTTTAAATACATTGAATAACAAAAAAAAACA
Organism: Trichonephila clavipes; assembly: GCA_019973935.1. Lineage (NCBI taxonomy): Eukaryota > Metazoa > Arthropoda > Arachnida > Araneae > Nephilidae > Trichonephila > Trichonephila clavipes. The sequence continues at coordinate 252,152 of BMAU01005615.1, forward strand.
TATTAATTAATCAAACAAATCTAATTACTAATATAAAAGAAAAGGATCATTACTCTATACTTTGGATATTTAAACTCTAATTATATAATAATTACCTCTAATTCAACTAATTGATAATATAACTCCCTCAATTCCTTGTGTGTTATTTTAATTATGCAACTAACTTTTCTTATTAGCATCGTTAGTATCAGTTTTCTAAAATAAATGTAGTATACATGTAGAGGAATTTAGAATAAATTACCTTGGGATTAATAAAAATTTCATTTCATACTTTTTTGCTGCTTAATTGCAAATGCCGTAGTATAATTAGTAGGTTGTAATGAGTTACATAATTATTTAACTATGATTTTTAAAATCAATAAAATACTTCCAACTTTAGAGATAATTTAATATGTTTTATTGATTGTGTATACTTCAGTTGTTTACCTGTCTACAATTAATATATATACATACATAAGAAGCGATAAATAGAATATATATTCTGCGAATGAGAGAAATATAAGATTCTGAAATCGAGAAACAAGAAACCTATATACACAGAAAAATCATTTGATAAAGTGGAAAACTATTATACTTTTAAAAGCTTTCACTGACTTAGGGCGGTGAAGTAGAGTTAAATTTGCTTTATAGGATCGTAATCATTCTCTTTATCAGGAAATTTATACATCAAAGTGCCCGATAAAATGAAAATAAACGAAAAAATTTGAAAACCAGTTGGGCCGAAAATTTGCACTTATTGAATAAAGTAAATTGTTGACCAATAAAAAAATTTATATGAAAACTATATAAACGGAAATAGCAACAAGGTTGTGCAAATAAAAGGAAAAAACACTTTTGAGAACTTATCCAATATTTCATAAATATAAGTTTACAAAATGGAATCAGGAAACTACAGAAAGAAATGAGATCTGTGTTGAAAGACAATTAAATAGAGAAACAATCTCTCCGTGTATATATATTATTTCGCACACACATATGTATATATTGTGACAAGAATACACTAAACGATAGTATATTTTATCTGATGAATGACTTAAGAATAGACACTTTCTTATATTTTGAAATATTTTAAAGCAAACATATTAAAAACAAAAATATATATCTATGTGGAGCGTTATTTAAATAAATTAATTAATCTACTTTATAATTGGATTTATGTAATTAGTAAAAAAACACAAATTTAGATTTAATTTAGTTTAATGAAGAATTTTTAATTTTTTTTAAATGCAAGAATATTTATAAGAGACTCATATTAAACTTTCCATTACTTTTTTTCTGAATATCTAGTCATTAACATATGACTAATTATCTATATCCCAATGAATTTCATATTAATCAAAATTTGCATGTTATTAAAATGTTTTAAGCAGTATAATTATTATGATAATGTAGGTGACGAAGACATAAATTCAGTATTGCTTTAATTGCATAGGACCTGAAAGAAAATGTTATGTTTGGAAGAAATTTACAAGCTATTAAAAAGTAGTAAAAAAATAGAGAAATGAATTATTAAAGAATACTGTTTTCCTAATTAAAACACTTTCAATGAAACACAGCTTTCTTTTTACAGAGCTAAACTACTTTCAAAGGTGTTACACAAATGAGTAGATTAATCGATGGAAAGGTATCAACAAAAATTTTAAAAAACTAGTTTTCACTGGAAAAATTAACTTTATCAAATTTTTGACACAAGCTGCTTTTGAATATAGTTTATTAAATTTAACATTACTTATAAATAAATGAGTAGCAAAAATATATATAGCATTATTTGTCTTTAACCATAATATTACGAGCAAAAATATTCTTTTTTTTTACAAGTTATTCTTTTTAATTTTCAAGTTCTCTTTACTGTAAAAGGGATCTATAAGTACATTATATTTGTATATGTCTTCAGAAAAAAAATTAAAGTTGTTAATATACATTTTTTTAAAAGTAAAAGTATCATAATTTCTTATTTTTTATGCGTAAAAGAAAAACACACTTTTTTAAAAATTTCAATTAGCTCTTATAGAGAATCCTTTTTTTTGTCCTGATTATGTACGCACTTAAGAGATAGAATTATTCTTAAATATTCAAATTAAATATAAGCCTTTTGACAAATATTGATTTTTAATTATTTTTGTATCATTTTTTTAAAAAAAAGGCGAGGAAATTATTAGTTTTCATCATATACATCTCAGCTGAGGAATAATTTATCCAAACCTATTCAATGTTATGGAGAAAAACAGTTTTTGCATTAGAAAAATTATGAATAAATTTAGTATTCAGAAACTGCACTTATTCATGGAATATTGTATCATAAGTGACTCTCAAGCCTTTTCAAAACAATTTTAATTTGATATCTTGATTTAATATTTATGTTGAATACCTAAAAAAATTATATTTTATCTTTATAGATAATGTTTAACTTTTCAGATAAAGTATATATTTAGACAGTTTCTAAGACAAGCCAATGTTTTCGTAGTTTGAACACTTTACTTTATTTGTATGCAATTGTTAATTATCTTAAAATATCGGAAAATGTTCAGAGTAATCTTTTAAAAAATTGCATACTAAAACATTATAAATAGGTTTTTTTATATATATAGAAACCAATACCAATGAATACTAATATTTAACCACAGCAATTTTTAAAATAGATTATCTAAATTTTATAGAAATTACGATTATAAATGAAACGTTAGCAATTTTTTTAAGTACCTTTACAGCAGTTACAAAAAAGTAATAATAAACTTGTCAAAAAATATTCTTAAGTAAAATGCAAACAATTATCTAGGTAATGCACAAACATTTAACTATGACACTTTTATAGCTGGTCGAATAACGATTATAATGATGCAATTTATGAGATTATTATTGAAATTCTAGTTAATAATGTAAAAAAATATTTATATAGTAAGAATGTTTTCAGTAAATTCCCTAGAAATATTATAAATTTCAGGAAATTATTTATTCTCATAGAAATTCATTTATGATATTGAGTTATCAGGCTCCCTATGATAGATTTTGTGCAATTTTAAAGATTTATTCTGAAAGATTAACGAACCACTTCCAGAGTTTAAAATTTTATGCTGTTTATCGTAACTCATCTTCTAGGTAACGTAGAAATAATTTGCTATATGTTCCGTAAAGCCAAAAGATAGTTATGTGCATTAAAATGAAAAAAAAGTGTGTTTTGAAAGAAATTGGAAATTTTAACGTGTTCAGATACCTTTACGAGCCCCAATATTTAATATGGATATGAATGAAAATTAAACTCAATATAATGTTATCAATACTGTTAATTATTTCAATATTTGTTCTTTTTATTTTTTGAAAGAATTCATTTTTAAATATATATCTAATGTTATATGTGAATTACATTTATACATACATATATATATATATATATATATATATATATATATATATATATATATATATATATATATGTGTGTGTGTGTGTGTGTGTGTGTGTGTGTGTGGTGTGATTATCTTATATTAAAACCAAAACTTCAGGCCTGGAATTTTAGTAAAAAAATATTTAATTGCTTTAAGATTATCTAAGAATTCATTGAGCTTAATATATTTCCTGAAATATTTTAAAATATTATTTCTGTATTTGAAAGCTAAAGCTCTTAATATTTTAGTCCTATTTTTATTGAAGTTAAGTGATTGCACAATGCAATGTTTCATTTATACACATATGGTATTATTCCTATGAAAAAGAAGGCGATTCACACTCTAATTTTAAAAATGGTTTAAAAAGTACCTTATTGCAATATCTCTAAACGGCATGCAATTAAAAAAAACAAGAACAAGAAATCTTATTCCATTTCGGAAATAGAACTTAAATTAAGTTGGATTATGCCAAATAAATCGAGATGAAGATAGCAAGAATAATTCGGTACTTCCATAATTCTACCCCTACTTATTTCCAGAAGTCACAACGTCAACAAATCGCGCATAATCTTAACCTGTCCCCAACCAGAAATTTGTTTTTTTATGTGTTCTTGACCAACCCTTTTTGCTGAACCTACGTCTACTCATATAACAAGATTCATTTCCTTTTAGGAATTGGGCCAGAAGGAATCCCCAAGTCCGATGGAAGGACAACAAACCCAGTGTCAACAAGAGGAAGGAAGACAGGAAATTCAGCTGGGAATTTCCGTGAAAGAGTACACAGCCTTGGAACAGCCCAAAGGCATCCCAGGAAATGGGAAGACCCTCGTTTGAGTTCCAAGCCATGATTGTCCAAACGCAATTCTTGTGGATATGATAGCAAGAACTGTGCATGGACATCAATGCTTGAGGCCAGACTGCAACATGAATGGAATGCGTAACCTTTTGCTATTTATTTATTATTTCGGCTTAGTTCTTTCCTGGATGTGATTACAGCTAATGCAATGGTTTATTTTGTTTCATTTTGGTTTTGAATGTGCATTTTTTTGTAATGTTTGAGAAGATGAAATAGATTAAATTGTGTAAATTTAGTTATATGCAACTGTATTAATATTTGTAGATAATTTTTGAATATAATTTGTTACAACGATACATAGTTGTCATTGTAATAATCAATTCACAGAATTCAGTAGAATTAGTGTCACCATGGCAGACAAATAGATAATTTATGTTTTTCTTTTTTACTGTAACAGTTGCTTTCTTTTTTAGAATTGAGATGTAGCTCAATATTCTTAAGAGCATAATATTTTAAATGATTTGAAGATCTTCTTAAGCATAAAGGACTTGAATGAAAGTTTTGCAATTACGGGAAACATGTAGATCTAAAAATTAAAAGAGGATACCGTAAAATTATCATAGTTTTTATTAAATATTAAGATTTAGTTTTCAATTCATTAGATTCAGGGGTTCTATTTATTCAAAATATAGCTGAAGTACTTTTTATATGTCTGAAGTTCTTTAGCCCTTAAAATGACTGAGATTTAACTATTTACTTTTGTGATATCAAGAACACGTTGATTTATTCCTTTTTATCAGAAGAAAAGTCTAACCTGTTGTTCGGCATTCTGTGTCACGCAGTACAATCCTCAAAAGCACTCTACGCTACTCTACAAATTCGTCAATTTATGACTGGAGTGCAGTTAATAAATTCTAATTTACCTTATTTGTCAAACATCAAATAGAATTATGGACATTTACAGAATTTAGAAAAAAAATTGAACGATAACTCAAAAGATAAATATATAGCTATTTTGTAAATTATTTGAATGTCATTGCTGGAGAGATTTAATTGCTTGAAGAGAGAGATATATTCTGCATATATTCATATAGATTGCATACATTCTGGTTTCCTCTTACAGCTCTACATATATAAGTGAACAAATACGTTCTCATATGAAAAATATTTCAAACTCGCAAAGAAATTGTTAACTAAATGCTCAGAATCGTGTCAAATTAAATGTTACAAATTATGCCTGGATTTTGCGATATGAAGTTGAGCGGAGTACACACAAAGCCTGGGCTCACAATAAAATTTTTATTGATTTAAATATAATGAAGGGGAATACTTGTATGTTATGTGGTGTCTATTTCTTATTTTATTTAATATGATTAAAAAATATGATAAATGTACAATTTAATTTATTTAATATTTATTGAAGGAATAGTTATATTTGTTTTGCTGTTTATTTTTGTGTTAAAATATATCTTTAAATAATGTAAAATTAATATTTAATAAAACTATATAAATCTATATTATCGACCTCTACTTTTTATCTCTGCATGCATTTTGGCGGGATTCATATTGTTTCAAAAATGTCTTATTGTGTGACACGCTGAATCATATTGGTAGATTGGTTTTGGCACGCTACAGCAAAAAAAGGCCGCCCACTCCTGATCTAAGCAATCAAAAAATAGCAAATGTATTGATTTTAAAAGATATAATAACTACGATTATATAAAACTACTGAAATACGATAAATACATAATTGTGTTTATAGACTGATTTTCATTTACATGCTTTGGCTGTTTTGTTCCATTTTTTTTATTGTCTACCTACAGATGATCCAAAATAGCAAAATTTGTACAAAACTTATCATGATCTGTTTATTCAAAAGAATGTCAGTATTTTCATTAACTTAAAAATTAAAAGATTTAACTTTTTTCTGAAAAAATTAAATAGTTCAGTTACAAATACTTGCGTCAGAAGCTTAAATTAAATAAACCATATAAATAAAAAATGTCGCTTTTAATATATAACTCTTAGGGAATAGGATTTTTTTCTCTAGGAGGAAGTTTACAAAACCCTTACAAAAAAGATAAATACTTCGTAAAGTTGTATTATTAAAAATAGTTACATATATCCATGATTTCTCTGTCAGATTAATTTCTGTTGTTAAATATTGAAGGGATGTTAAGATCTTCCATGAGTTTCACACTTTACATATTGATTGATTAATTAAGAATTTGGAATGCTTCTGTACGTATCATATGCCAAAAATTGGTCTGTTCGTATGATGAATTGAGTTTAACGTTATATATATATATATGCCTCTCTTCTTATAATTTATAAATTCTTTCGTAAACTAAAAATAAGAAGGTATTCAAGCAATCGTAAGACATTTATCGAAACTCTTCTTGCGTTCTTGGAACCAGTTACAGTATCTTTATCAACATATTTTAAAAAGTAAAGAAACCTCTTCCTTGCAGCAGTCCCTTAAGTGAGCGCACGTGATTCATCCCGGGTAACTATGTATTGAAATATTTTCTAGCTAAACGGTTTCATAAAAAACTCCCCAAAGGTTTTTGTGGAGCCATTTGCCTAAACAAAAGGTGGAGAGCATTAGCCTTTTTTAGCTGTAAATCTTGGTTTATTATTTTGTTTAATGTTACAACAGATGTTGGCAATTGATTTCTGGATCGGAAGATTTTCTCTTGGTACCATTGACTTTATTTTAAAAACACTCGAAACAGTGCATACAGACTTTCTAAGATATTCCATTAGAGTCCCATTTCCACGTAATAGTAGACTGATGACGTTTTCCTCTCCGGTTATTTGTGTTTATTTTTAACTCAAGAATTTTTATACTACGTGTTTCACAACGTTTTAAATTACGAAATAAAAGTCTTTTTCTTCGGAAAATATAAAAACATCCTTCAGTTTGAAAGGAGAATAAATTTTAAAAAGTAATGATTTTACTTTCAAATAATAAGTTATTGCTGGGAAATTATTTTCCAAAATTTTCGCATTTCTAAATCGTTTTAAAAATATGTAATCTTTTTTTCTGTATGTCTTTCTGTCTTTACGTAATATTTATTTAGAAAATTTCTATATAATATGATTATGCACTAAATATATTTTAACTATGACTTATGGCTCGTGCGGACTTTATTTTTGCAATAAAATGTAGATATAACTTCTATTTAAGCTACCAGTTATATTAATACACATCACTAATTATAACTGAAGATTTTCAAATAAAAAAATTCAATTCTGTTATAGGTCAGAAAAATAAGGTAAGTTTAATTTGCTAATCCCTGTGACGTCTTAATCACATGATACCTGTAATCACGGACATACAGCCAAATAGTTTATAAATTCACGTGACGGCATAGTCAAATTACAAATGCTATCACGTGTTTTCAGCCAATCATTTCAAACGTTTCGCTCTTTCCATCTACTGTTTTTTACAAAAACATTACTTTAAAAGTACATTTTTGTTAACAATAATAACGCGCATAAGTAAGAAAAACTCACTTGATTTTAAGTACTCGTATTACATACAGGGTGATTCTAAAATGATGGAACAAACTTTGAGGGGTGATAGAATCCCTAGAACAAACAATTTTTGTATAAGAATATATGGGTGGAAGAGCCGCTGTGGGGCACACAGGAAAAATAACTCACGAACGGAAACATAAAGTTTCTATTAGCAGTGAGTGATTCCGTAGAGAAAATGTTAAAGTAGTTTTAGAATTGCATTCAAAACCATCATGCATGTTTGGCAACCTTAATGGAATGATTAGCTGACAATATTGGTGATATATGAAGGCAGCAAAGTGGTGTGCCAGTGATCTGCTGCACCTCCAAAATCGGCATTTGCGCTTGAGATTTCGGTCGTTATGAGGGGATTTTGAAAATAGCAGAAAGGCAGACTTGCATTTAATGCACGGTGATGTTAATGGTAACGGCAGAGCAGCTATACTGCTGTATCAGGAACACTTTTCAAATAGACGCATGCCGAACCACAAAAAGTTTCAGAGATTACATCGACAGGCGTATGAAAATAGTTCATTTATCGCCAGTTCTGATGGGAGGGGTAGATCGCTTAACAATAGTAGAAAGGCAGACTTGCATTTAATGCACGGTGATGTTAATGGTAACGGCAGAGCAGCTATACTGCTGTATCAAGAACACTTTCCCAATAGACGCATGCTGAACCACAAAAAGTTTCAAAGATTACATCGACAGGCGTATGAAAATAGTTCATTTATCGCCAGTTTTGATGGGAGGGGTAGATCGAGGACTGAACAACATCCGTACCTGGAAGAAGTTATCTTGGACCATGTGGAAAAAAAACATCTGACACAAATACAAAGACTGTATCATACCGTCGGCATGCCAGTCAACCAACCGTCTGGAAAGTTTTATTTTTATGTTGTTAGTGGATGCAATTTCTTAAACTGTTTTAACATTTTATGTACCTAATCACTCGTTCAGTATGCTGCTAATGGACATTTTATGTTTACGTTAATGTGTTATTTTTTTCTGTTTGTGCCTCAAAGTGGCGCTTTCGCTCATATATTCCAAAACAAAAATTGTTTGTTTTATTGAGCTCTACTACCCTTCAAAGTTTGTTCCGTCATTTTGGAATCACTCTGTACATGTACTTTTTAATTCCGCTTTTGAAAATTCCTTAACAACTGAACATCTCTATTATATATATATATATATATATATATATATATATATATATATATATATATATATATATATATATATATATATATATATATATAAATTTTCAAAGTTTGAAATTATCCAATTAACTAAATTTTACAACAAAAAGAGTCTAGAAGCAAAATTCAAAGCATAAACACGTGATCACATTTATCATGTGATCGTCATAAATTTACTCTGTTTCTATTATACCATGGAACTCCTTAAAATAAAAACAATTATAAAAGGAAGTTCTATAATATGCTAAAAAGTGAGAACAAATACTTCTAAAATCAACATGGTTGATAAAATAATGAACATGTAATCAATGAGTATTTAATTCGGTCTCATAATTTAAAAAAAAAAAAGAGTACTATGTAAAAGTATTTGGCATATGTGAAAAGCATTGGCAACTGTGTGAAAGAGGAATTTAACAGCCCCAAGCTTTACTACTTTTAAATTTTTATGGTTTCTGTTAAAAGATAGATTTGTTTTTGTGCAATTAAATAGGTCTCAATGTCACTGTTATGCTTCTTCGAGCCGATAAGAGAAAAATAATTTTGAAACATGTATATAAAAATGGCTATAAAAATAATATATGTTTTTAATGTCCAGTTAAAGTGTCTTAAAATAATCCTGTTAGCTTATTGATAAATTAATAAGTTTCATTATACTCCATATTATAAAATTAAAAGTTATCAGCTTAGGAGTGATTTAGTCCCCATCTATATAAATAAAACCTCATGACTAATTAAAAATTACTTAAAGACTTAATACAACTGAAATATAGAAAATAGTTTAAAAATTCCTGATAAAAAAAAATTAGATGGAAAAAATCTATATTTTGCAAATCGGGTAATACCCATATAATTCGGGTCTTTATGAAATTCCCATAGAATTTCTGGAAAACCAGAAAAGAAGCTTTATTCAGCTTCTAAAGAAAATATTCAATAAATTCAAGAATATGCTTGGGTTGAAAAGAATATTTTTATACACATGGAAAAACGACGGTACAAACGTCTTCAATACATTTCAAATCATCTGCTACTTTTCCTCGCTCAGCTTGCACACTATAGAAAGAAGAAATATATTCAACCATATATAAATTCGTCTGACAAAGAACGAACAAAAGTATGTTTACTGCAGTCACAATATATGCTAAATATATATGCTAAAAACATTTACTTGATTTTTAGCATATTTTAGGGGGAAAAAATCACAAAGTACTTTTCATTGAATTTCGTTTACACAGAATACTTTCAAATTTTAAACGATGTAGTATTATTATACACATAAGAGAGAGAAATTCTCATTTACTTTTCCTGTAGGTAAGCCTCTTAATGTATTTTACTCGTTTATATTTTTGTAAATTAGCACATGTTTGGGAAATGTGTATTTTGAAAAAAAAAAGTTTGCCACATAAAATTATGTTAATAAATATTTATGATAATTTACATGTGATTTAAAGGAGTCAGTAGCGCACGCAGGAATTTTTCAAGGGAGGGGGGTGGGGTCCGGGGTTGAAATTTAACCATTTTTGTATCATGCTCCTTTTGATTTTGTTTATTTTCGAGAACAAAACACAGTAGAAACTAATTATCGAATAAATAATTAGCATTAATTAATACACATAATCATTAATAACAAATACTTAATTAAATTTTATGTACTATATACTTAGAATTATAATCATTTGGAAAAAATATCAAGGGCTTTAGGGAGGAGGGTCCGGACCCCAGGATCCCCCCCTTGTGTGTGCCACTGAAAGGAGTTTATACTTTTAAAAGTAGTTCGAAAATTTGGTAAAAGCTGTAAAATTAAATAATTTATCTCTTTATGTTAAGTGGTTCTCTTCAAGTTAACTGCGATGCTTTGTAAAATCAAGCAGCAAACTAGAATATACACTGGTGTGCAAAACTTAAGCAACAGGTGGGTTTATTGCCGTGACTTCACAAAAAATCATCTAAGACACATGAAATTCAGAAATGAGGTAGAGTATTATGTACGTAAAGGATGATGAAAGGATCGGCGCTGAAAAAAGAAAAAAATGCATACGGGATGGAATCAAACAAAAATAAGCTTTATTGAACGCATAGTATCGTGACTCATGATGGTCTATCCAACAGGAAAAACAACAAGCAGATGTTCCTTAATATGGTATATGCCCTTCCCTCACTGCAATGGTTGCTTCGCACCGTCTCCGTATACTCAGAACCAGCTGGTGCAACATTTCTTGCGGTTGGAGTACGCATTCTTCAATCAGCATCTGTTTCAGTTGTTGGGTGTTCTCCGGATGATGTAAGCGTGTTGCAATACGTCTCCCCAAAGCATCCCACACATGTTCGATGGGATTTAAATCTGGGAAGTACGCTGGCCAATCCATTCGAGTGATATCTTCACTTTCCAGCAGCTCCTCAACAGCAAGAGTCCGATGTGGCCGTGCATTGTCATCCATAAAAATGAAGTCTGGGCCATTGGCACCTCGGAACAGACGCACATGAGGAGGAACTACCTCCTCACAATAGCGATCCCCGATTGCAGACCCTCTATCGAAAATGTGGAGCTAAGTTCACCCGTTCAGCATAATGCCTCCCCAGACAAGAACTCCGGGACCACCGTAATGGTGTCTTTCCTTGATGTTACTGGCATAGAACCGTGTTCCTATCTCTCTCCAAATCAAAACGCGTTGATAATCGCTTCTGGTACTGAACCGATTCTCTTTCGTAAAGAGGACACGACTCCATTGACAGTTGTCCAGTTTTTTTGCTCTCTGCACCACTGTAAACGGTGGCTTCGGTGGTCAACTTTCAACGAGAGACAGCGTTCAGGACGGCAAGCGAATAGGCCCCCTTTGTGAAGGTGTCTGGTCACAATAAACCACGACACTTGTAGCCCCGTTGCTGTAGAGAGTTGCTGAGCAATGACGCTTGTTGACTTCCGTCGGCCTCTTTTCGCCTGCAGGATGATATATCGGTCATCCCCTGCAGTTGTTGTCCTCGGGTGGCCACCACCAACCTTTCTAACAGCTGTACCTGTGGTTTGGAACTCTTTCCAAGCGCGCGAAACCACACTTTTGTTGATTCCGAACTCTGCAGCTACACTGGTGACGGTACGCCCCTACTCCAGTTTTCCGATCATTCTTCCACGTGTGAAGTCATCCAGGTGATTTCTTCTAGCCATATTTCACGAACTGACTCACTGGCACTTGCAGCGAATATGTTGAATTGCGTCTGCGTCCTTCATTTTATTTTACTGTTGGAAGCTAGCGCCGACATCACGCGTTTTGCGTATGCTCACGTCGCTTCTGACGTTTCGTTCCTGATATTTGCATGCACATGACGTTTCTACTGACTTACGTGTTCACTGCACTGATCTCCAGACCTCTCCTTTTCTGCAATCTCATGGTTATCTGCTTAATTTTTACATTGTTGCTTAAGTTTTGCACACCAGTGTATATTGATGGGTTTAAAAATAAAGTTTTTAAGTGTTTTTAGAAAAAAGAATTCAAAAAGTATTTTAAACAGCCTTAATTAACATTCAGAAAGTGGATTGTGATTATTTTTAACGTATATTTTACTTCATCATAGGTTAATAAAAGTACTATATTAATTCCATTAAATATTTGGGAAAAATAATGAATTTTTTAATCCCATCCCGTCGTTTTCCGAGCTGAGTTCGGTCAGGCGAAAAATCCCCAACCCCTCTACCTAATCCTGAGTGCTCGAGCACTCTGAAAATTTACTCCGTGAAATCAGTCTTTTCCCCCAATAATATAACGAGTGCTTTTAATGGTTTCGAATAATTCAAAAGTACCACTCGTTGGAGTTTTCTGCAAAAAGATGACATTCTTCTGCTGAGATTCCCTCCTCCCATCTCCTTCGTCAAGTTTGTTTGAAAGACACTTTGTTGAAAACATTCCCATAACAGAGAAAAAAACTATTCCAACGCGACAGTGTATTATTTGCTTCTCAAAGAGAGACAGTAAAGAGGGAAGAATGCAAAAGAAAAAATCCAGATTGCAATGTTGGATTGTGTGCAGTACTGTGTTTTTGAATGCATCATACACGATCAAATTTTGTGATTAATAGTTTTGTAATTTATGTAAATGCAAAAGATGTGTGGCGGTGTTATATCTATATAAACTAGTACCAAACATCACGCAATGACGATTTTTTGGCGTGGTTGATAAATTTCGCGTTCGGAACAGAAGGTACTCAGTTCGAATCTTCCTTCCTTTATTGGTGAACCTGGCCGTACAAAAGAACCTCAACCTTCTCGTGCAGCAGTCGTGGCGCCATCTATCCACCGCAAAAAGCTACCAAGCCGTCAAACATTGACTCAAAATAAGCCGTCACTCCACAAAACCGTCTCACACAAATGACGCAATTCTCAAACCGTCACGCACGAGGACGCAACCCACACAGTGACGCTGCTGCTCATATGCTCCCCACGAATATGGTATCGTTCGTTCGCCTATTCGCTGAACCACTCGCATGGGGGTATGTGGCGGTGTGATAACTATATAAACTAGTACCGAACATTACGTGATGACGATCGTTTTGGCGTAGTTGATAAAGTACTCACGTTTGGAGCGGAGATACTCAGATTTAATCTTCCTTCCTTCAGATGTAAATTATATTTTTAATTCAAGATAAAAGCTATATATTCTAAGCTATATATTTATAATTAGAGTGAATCGACTCTAAAGTCTAATGATTTTTGCCGTACAGCAACCCATTTTTACTCATACATTTCAATGTATTTTTTTACATTTATTTTTAGGAAATTTTGTATGCGAATGGTGCTACTATGTAAAAAAGATGTGTATATTTGAAAATATACATAAAAAATAGACATTTTTGCATCCTTATTCTAGAAATAAAATGAGCCTGGAAAATGTTAATTTGTCAGTTGGAATTATTTCCTTCGTGCATTTTCGAAAGCAGAGATTAATTGTATTTGTTGTACCACAGATTGACTGTATGTCAAAGTAGCATTCTGAAGCAGCGTGTCGTATCTTGTAACCGTTATTGATGTCAAACCTCTTCAGTTGAGTCACGGTAAAATGATAAGCATTTTTTATAAAAGATGCTACAGCAAGTAAATTAGAATTCAAGTTTCAGTAACACTTATGGATTAATTCTTAATTAATAGATATTTGAATAATATTTGTAAATTAATGAAAGTTATTAGGATACATGCGTGGGCTGCCTTTTTAGAACATAAAACAAAACAACATGACGAATAGTTATAATTATGTATGCAATGCATTGATTTGAGAGATGAAAAAAATTACAATTAAAATTATATTTCTTAACCCTTTCGTGGGCCATTTATTTCTCTTTTGAACTTATCACAGTTTTTTATGTTTTATTATCAATTAAAGATTAACATTTAAGGAAATATATTTTGTTTTGCCGAATTTTATGTTTATATTTATATTTTAGGGGTAGGAAAAATACTTTCCAAGGACCCATTCACCATCATAAAATAAACTGAATTTAATCGTGATTATTCGCCATGAAAAGATGAGAAGCATGTTGGAATGAAAAAAGGGGTCTTCATTTTCTGCACACATGTAGCAGGTATTCTTTTCTTGTCTCTTTCTGCTACATTTCATACATCTTATATAGTTGGAAACCATCTTTGGCATATGATTTCTCACACTGGTTAAACACACATCATCCGGAACTACACACTTCCTAACTTGGAACCTAGCAGGTTGTCGTTCCTTTTTCTTGAGGAATATTCATCTATTAGCTGATGAACTAATGCTATACGGAATGTTAGCTGGTCTAACCTTCTGTTTCTTTTGTTCATTTGGCACAGTATGAAACTATTTATGAAGCGAATAAGAAAATAAAAAATACGATTCCACATCATTTTACAGATCTTATTTGGAATCTTTTTTTCTCTTTCATCGAAGCGATTGTGCATTGTCTTTCCAATTCAAGTTCCTTATAGAATATTTTAAAGAATCTAAATTCTTGTCTTCATTGAAAAATTCCCGCCTTCACCGCAAAAAAAAATCCAGGATGATGCATCTCTTAGATACACAAGCAGTAATAATCTCATTATAAGAATTATAAATATGTGCAAATCAAAGATATAAAGGAGAAAATATCAGTGCCCGTGCAACATAGAGAAAATCGGCTGTGACCTTTTTTCGGTAGCCCGCATGATGTACAGACAACCGAGTTAAGCGATTAAATAAAAAATCAGAAATCTAAGGCTTTGAAAAAGCACTGTAATAGTTAAGGAACGAGAATGATAGGATGACGGAATGATAATAAGTGTCCAAGCTACATAAAGATACTCTGTACATCCAGGGGTATTGTCACCTACATTTAACAACGACAGAAAACCCATGTGTTCTGTTTAACTTGAGGTGCGTTAAGAAGCAGCACAGTATAAGAGCTATTGACGACGAAGTCTGTAACTAAATTTATGTCAAAAAGGATCAATTACTTGTCTACCTTAAGTTCTTAAATATCGTTCTTACCCAAGGTAAACCAGCTTCTGAATTTGAGAGAGTATTGGAGTTTAAATTACGATGGAAATATGGACGCTTAAGTGGATAAAAAATAAACTACTATTAATTCATTTTAAGATAAAAAAAAAACTTTATATTGAGTTATTACTAAATAAGAAATCTGTAAAAAAAGTTTTAAAATATATTACAAGCAAAATATATTTCATTTATATAAAAAAAATAATAAAATACAGAAACTTACTAAATATTATTCTGAAATCAAACCATGAGCTGATTAATTCAGTAAATAACATTAGTGTATTATTTTAGAAATTTTAAAACGTTAATTAGTACAGATTTTTTGGAATAAAAGAGAATGAAATGTGTTTTAACACGAATGTTTAACACAACATAATCGTATTATTTAAGTGTAAAAATCTTTAAAAAATCAACGTTTAAATTTCTCAAAAAAGTTAATACCATAGAGTTTCCTTCTTTGAGAAAACTCTTTTTTTATGTATAAAAATTATAAAAGTCGCTTCAAATATATTTCAGAGAAAATATTAATATTTGCATTCATTATCGGCAGATTTTAAATTGAAATCATCTAGCCCACCAAATACACTAGATCGGAGGTCAGTAACGCTTTTTAATATAGTTGGGCATATTTCTGGAATTATGTTTGGAGACCACATCCCAAGCGATTTTTAAATATGAAAATCATATATAAATGCATTATAAATAGTTGCGGCGATCTCCACCAGAGAACCGATTTCCTGTTAAGGAACTAATGATGTCTCAAAGGTCGTATAGTTTCGAGTGGGAAAATATCCAAGACGAGACAATCCGACGCTTATGTTGAAAGGCGAGTTAACCTTTGATTTCCTTTTATCCAGCTGAAAGAGAGGTTACCGGCTAAGTTCCCATGCCAATCACCGGCTTAAAATTTTACCGCATGAGGGAGGGCAAGGACCAATGGCCGAATAGTAATCCCGGTTACGTCTAAACAGAAGTCATCCTTCGTCGCGTGAAACTTCGAAGGGAGTGATATATTCCACATTAAAAGAGACATCAAATGAGGAAACCTAGACGCTTCAAATTCTACGACGCTCCAATACAGATTTGCTAAGAGGCACCCAAACTATCTTTCAGCCTGGTTTTCAAATGGGCTTGTACACTCTCATACTTACAGCGACCAATCAAGGCTCTAGATAACAAGCATGACAATATTGTCTTAAAGCAGCCTTCACATAAGTCAAAGCTAGAATTGACACTTCAACAATGCTGCACTTTAACTTAGTGATGCATATAATAACGCAAATTTGTTACTACAGACATGCTGCACGTAATTTAAATTCAATTAGAAATTTGACGTAGTCAGTCGTTTTGGCGAATGTTCAATTTGACAGTATAAATTCTACTATTACGTAAGATTTTCTTGGAAATTCTAGCAAAATTCCCTGTTCTTAGACATTGGTTCATATGATGAATGGTGAGGATTTATTGGTATTTCCATTTTATGTTCAGCAGGCTTTAAAAAAAACATTCACCAAAGTATGTCGATGAACAAGGGCAGCCCTATTTCTCAACAACTATAATTAAATTGTGAAACAAATTTGGAAATTTTTCTTCGCAATGGTGTGACTAATTTAATATAGTTTTTTATGTTCATAATTTCTCATTATAATCATTATTAGAAACAACAAAGTGTTCTGTGCAACTTTATTACCATTTTCGTCATCAATTTCAGAAAAAAGTGCCAATACAAAATACTGCAATTCATTATTAAAGCATCAAAATGCCTGGCAAATTGACGGGTCGGTGCTTTTTGGTCGTAATAATTTTCAATTACCGTTTTTAAATTTGGTAAATAGGACTGCATGTGGGATTTTCAGAGCACTAATTTAGTTTTAACAGAATTTATGGTACTGATCTTAATAGCAATCAGTTGATTTCAACCTTGCAATTTTAAGTTCAGCTCTCTTTCAGTTTTAAACTTAAATAACCCACTACCATTGTTCTAATTCAACACCGTTCGCATTCTTGGATGTTAAGAATTCTGTATACTGATGTGATAAATTTAAAAATCGGCCAAGTACCTATCTGTATAAGCCACTTCTCTCTCTGTGTGCGGGTAACATACTCTTTCTAAGAGACATTTAAGTAATCTGTGTGTTGCATTGTGTGTGTGTGTGTGCTTCTGTTCTTGTGTTGAATTATAATTTTTGTTATAGTTAATATAATATGCAGCAGAGGATGTTTTTTAACACAACACTTTTTGATTTATCCCCTAAAATGTAACTTGTGTATATATCCGTCTCACTCAGCTGTTGCGTTCAGTACCCCGGACGTATATAAACGCCTTTACAAAATACGATTCTTTTCAGTGTTCTGATATCAGTAAAATCATTCCTAAGGGTTTGGAATGGAATAAAATGACTTTAACAGCATTTACGAAGGATTTACTTATTTCATAGAAAATATTTCTTTATTTGTGTCTTATCTTTCTCCCCCAGTACACCGTATACACTTGTCTATGTGAAAAATGGTGGCACTGAAGAGCAAATCGCGTGGAATTTAATCGGCAGTTAAAGGGTTATGTAGTAATTGATGAAACTTTAAGTGCAGTGACTCTGAAGTTGCTTTGTTTTGACAACTTTTTTGAAATCGTGTTTAGTCCAGTTTAAAATAAGTGATGTGCATGTGATAAGGAGAAATTAAACTTTGTGTTCGTCCATGAGATTTCGCGTTATTGTTTCTCAACTCATTCTTAAAGGTAAGAGATTTCTATTTGTCCACTTAGAATTATTCGAAGACGAACGTTTGAAACAAAGATTTATTCCAAAATGAACAATGATTAGAAGCAAATTTCGAAAAAATGGATCTTTCTTACGCAGTACAACTAATTGATCCTTTGTTATTATAAGGTATGTTGTAATTGACATTTTTTTAAAGGTATACTATTTTTCTGCAAACATTGTTTTAAAGATTACATCATTTCCCTTTTTTATCATTTAAAAACACAAATTCTTTCTTTACGGAAATCTGTCAAAATATACGTCTCTACAATAATTTATAAAGGATAATTGTACTATTTGTCTGTAGACTCATCTAATTGAGTTGACAAGAACACTTTTTCTTGATCATCAGCATTCAACTGTTATTCAATGCCAGGGACATTTATTTCATTTTTTCGAGGTACTGTTATCACTGATAGTTGGACAACAACTGTTGTTGCTATAATTTCGTTTTTATTTTTATCAGAAATTATTTCTGCAAGTAAGTTGATTGCTTCTTTAAAAATGTCACTAATTACAAATGGCTTATTTTTTTCTAGGTCATAAATGTGCATTTTTAAAAGAGGCAATAGATGTCTTTTTTAATTGGGAAACTGGTTTGGAAAATAAATTTTGCTGATTACTTAAATTAAATTTGATGTCAGAATTATTTTTCTGAATTTATAGGAATATCTTTATATTGAAATTTGAATGAGTAATATTAAAGTGTTTCACTGTGTTATATTTTTTAATATATTGCACATTAAGCATACTTTTTCTTTATAATAAAATTGATATTCCCATTCAGCATTAAAATGTATCGTTTGCTTCAAATTTTTATTTTCCATGGAGGCTTCAATAACTTAAGTATAAATAAAATATTTCAAAATGATAAATATATAATTTATTGAAAGAGATTACTTTTTTACTTTACAATATAATTATTATTAATTATTTAGTATAAATATGTATATATATATATATATATAACTAGCCGTAACCCGTATGATACTGCTGGGTATTTCATGATCTATGGATATACAGACTATTAAGCTTTCATATGCATCGAAAAACATTCTTATGTTATTTCACTCTTAATTTAAACATGACTTAAGCTTATAAAATTAAAGTATTTATTTTTTACGCATCTGCAAGCCCCTTCTGGAGTTGATTTTCCTTGAAACACGTTATTATCGGATCTCTACTCAACAAAAAAGGACCAAAATCACCACAATTCATAACTATAAATATAATAGTTTGGAAGATATCTTGATGCGTGAAACACTTTTCTTCTTTATATGAAGAGGTGATTAATAAAAAGTATACGCAGTTCGATGAAGAAAAATGCATACATTTTCATAAACATATCAGTATATAAAAATGGTAAAATTACAATAAGTGATACAATAAATATTCAAACTGCAAACCACCCATTTCCTAAGACTTTTTACCACGATACCGTATATTGTTGGCGAAATCTCTCAGAGTAGCTACAGGAATTGTGTGTGTGTGTGTGCGTGACTAGCAATTTCAATTTAGTAGCGCAGCTCCTCTAGTGTGCATAGTTTCTTGCTGTACACAATGTTCATCAGATAATCCTATTAGTAGAAGTCAAGTGGTGTTAAATCAGGAGAATGTGTAGGATACTCAATCGGACCCCTTCATCCAATCCAATGAACCAGTGCAAAGTTATACAGATAAACACGCATAACTATGTAATAGTACAGTGAAGCGCCATCTTGCTACCTGAAAAAAAGAATCAACACTAAACAAAGCCATAACGCGCGTTTAAACTAAAGTTTTTGCATCTTCAAATAACTGCTTTTAGTAATTTTATCCTCAAAAACGATAGAGCCGGTTAGTCCAATGATAACTCACATCAAACGCGATATCTCCAAGATTTAACCCACAATTCAACATGAGTATGGAGGCCGTGGGTAGCCTAGTGGTTAGAACACCGGACTCCGGACCGGAAAGCCTGGGTTCGATGCCCGTACAGCCAAATACCCTCCGAGTACACAAGGAGTACGTGCTCGTTAAATCAGTGGGTTCGAAAGTCTTGTGGGCTGAATCACGAGTGCAGGGAACAGGAGAAAATTTCCCTCCACTTCAGCTCCATGCCTAAATTGTGGAGTTTGGAGATAGATGGTGGCGCCATCTATCGTAATGTTCTATCTCCCTTTGGGAATTTCACCGAGCTTAATTGTATTGTCACCTGTATGGTGCTCAAGGCTAATGCTAACGACAGGCGTACATCTAGCCCATTGCCATGATGAATTTCGTGGGCCTCAATCTGACTATGCCAGACAGGTGGCATGAACAACAACACATGAATATAGGGATTTTGTGTGGTCCAATAAACACAGTTATGTCTTTTTATCGTACACTTTTATTTTATCTACCTCACGAGAGACCACACCACTTCTGAAACAGAGTTTCCATCTGGTACCATTCTGTCTGGGTGGACTTTGTTCATTGTGTGTAACAATGAGGTATGTAAACTTTCCATTTCGCTCTGTGCAAAATAAGAATTAGCTAGCTGTGCTCACACCTGTTTCACGTGTACGTTGTGAAGTCGATTTCCGTGGTGACCGTGTCAATACTAAGTCTACAACAAAAGACGCTTTGCTTGTTGAATTGTGTGGCTGGCCTAACCATCCCTTATGTATACCCATTGTTGTTTCTTCAGTTTCAAATTTATCACGAAGACGAAGAATGTTTAAGCGTGTTTGTCGGTGTTTCTGTTACATATTGTTACATCCAATCTCGTTGCCCTTCACAAATATTTTCGAATTTCGAACAAATTTTCAAAATGCACTTTCGCTACTCGAAAGTCAGATGTATTTACGCCATTCTCTCACTTTCCGTACAAAAAAACACTAGCGCCTACTATCATAGAACTATTGTCGAACACGTCAAAACACTAATGCCAACTCTTACAACTTAACCCTATAGCCAATGCGATCTCAAACTTACGGCATTAACAAATTACCCAGTTTTAAAGTGTTTTTTATATATAATTATTTTTGGAGAACTCCTCTCTATATAAACATTCACGCAAAATGCTGATGAAAATCTACCGAATGTAATATATATTTTATAATAGTAATTGAAAGAGCAAAGTAAAGTACAATTTTTTCATTGTTTTTTATTATTATTATTATTATATTCTATTTTGAACAAATATCAAATCCTTAAACAATGTGCTTTTGTGTTGAGTAAACAAAACCTAAACACAAACTCCAGAGAAACTACCATTTCGAATTGGGCAAGCATTTTATGCTGACCGTGTATTGTAACCATTTAAGAAAAAAACATGGTCAATTTTAGTTTCGCTTATTTATTTTTTATTTTTTTTGTCCTGCTCTCCTTGGTTCAATCGAAGAAAAGTACTTGGTTGATTCGATTTACTTTAAAGACACAAAAACATTTTTAATGTCATGTTACTGCAAAATGAAAAGAAAACTTTGAAATACACCAAAACGTTTTTATTAATTTTTTATTCGCATTTAAAAACATACTAATACTTTTTTAAAAATTTAATACAACATTTTTAACCATTTATAATTGAATTTACATTTTTTAAAACATGATTACTTTATTTATGCAGTTTTCAAAACAGTTTCAATTGAAAAATTGTATTTTAATTAAGGTGAAATAAAAACAATTCACTTCACATATGTCTAAGAAACTATGAAAATTCTAATTAATGTCTTGGAGCGTAAAATATGTACTGGTCCGTGTAAATGAGTTCTTTTTAATTGTTTTGAGTAATTTTTCTAAGGGGCACTAGCTTAGAACATAATAAGGCCCCAATTTATTAGTGGTTAGTAATTGCTGAATTAATGACAGCCTCAAAAATTAATTAGTTATCTGAAGTTAATTTCAGTTTTCTAAGCAAGAAGCAAAAAGTCGTTAAGGTTCTTTTTTATTTATTTAGTAGTATTAAATTAACCAACTTTTTTTTAATTTAATTTTTTATTCTTTTTTTCATTATTATTTTCATTTATTTGGGTTTTACTTCGTAAATGTACAGTTAATAAAAATACTTATGCAAAGAATAAGAATAAATAATCATACAAAATAATTTTGCCATTTTATGTCTTTTCTTTAATAATAAATTATTTCTGACTGAGAAAAATAAGTCTTTTTTATTTCAAATGAGAAATATTAAATTTAAATAATAATTCAAGCTGATACTGTAAATATATTGTACGAATTTTGTGTAATGAATGCTTAAAATAGAGTAAATAATATATATCTGGACTTATAATACGTTAATATTACTCTCTGTTGTATTTATTTTATGCTGAAATCGTAATATTCGCAAGCATCCCGATTTCTTACATTGCAATGCAATACAATGGAAACTTGGTAAAATGTTGACGATAGAACCAAATGGGCATAATTTTTGGTGATCAAGTTTTCGACTTAGTGACCATTTTGGTGTGTTGGAGGCCATATGGATGCTTCTGGAAATTACTGGAAAAATCTATTAGCATCAAGATCTAAGACATAAGCGGATTTTTCGAGAAAAATCCTCGCAGAAGCCTCCCGCTGAAGTGGGTTAGTATTATTTTGACCGTTGAAGCGTCAACCAACGATTAGTTATTACTTCGGCTGTTGAATACGTAGAACGAGTGCTTGCGAATAAGTTTTAACGCACTTGTACTTTAGACATTGGTAGTTGTGTCTGAGTTCTGTGGAGGGTGCGAAAAACTACTGGGGTTTACTAAGAGGATTTTGTTGCAGTGTACTATATTTCAAGGATTGCTTAACTGCAATAAATATTTATAGATCTCGAAGAACTATCTTGCTCTTTGAGACTGATTATATAAAATCCTCGAACTCAGATCTACATAACATTATTATTAGAATATTCTGAGACAAATCTCTCATTTCTAATGACCAACCTATAAATGCGAAAAGGAATTTTCAACACGGGTTTTCTTTAGAGAAGGTTTTTAAAAATTCAGATTGGAAATAAAAGTTAATTGGTGTGTGTGTGTGTGAGAGAGTTAAGATGTCGAGACCTTAGAGCATTACATTTTTAATCAGCAAGACACAGCTTCCCCTTTTTAAAATAATTTGCTCCTATTAATATTTCCTGCTTTTTATAACTTATTTTATGATATCAGACAAGTTATTATTCAGGCAGATAATTACACTGGCATACAAAGAATTTTTATTTTGCTTACAAAATCCGTAACAGATTACAAGTTTTCAGTGAGCCGAGGTAACACGCTGACAGGAAGCAAAGTTTTGAAATGGAAATACTGACTTATATTCATTTACTATCTATCAACACGCACGGGACATTATATAATTGTAACATTGGCCTTCTTTCATTTTTAATTAGATGTTTTTATTAATAATGAAAAAAAATTCCAAATATTTATATTAAATTATAACTTTATTTTCCATCAAAGTTTTAATTTATAATACAATAAAATAGTGTAGCTCTTCCAACGATTATATAATTCGCAGACAATATTTCAACATTATCTATTACAGAAGGTTTTATTCGCTTTTGTATTTAAATTGCTGAAAACCAGAGGCAAATTTCCTTGTTTAGAACATGATAAATTGTTAATGCAATTGCATGAATATATGCATGAGTTTGTCTCAGTGTGTATTTTGAAGGAAAATTGTGTTGCAGCATTTGTTTACATAAATATTTAAATATTTGGAACCGTTACAAAGATAAAACACAAAAGTAAACCGCTCTAAATTTATGAGATAGCTTATACATTTTAGTGGGTATTGTTACATAGTAACATTTAAGCCATTAACAAAACTTATGCTTACTCTTATTTGAAAAGTTTTAAAAATAAACCGCTAATTTAAAGAGCTAAATGTGTTAGACATCAGTGGCTAGCCGTTATCCCATCGCTTCGATAGGAATTTTAGAATGTTGTATGAATCAATACTGCTTATTTATATCTTACATCTTTATATGTAAGTCTTGGCAGTCCGATTGCATTGAAAAACATCTATAACCCTTACCTCTTTATTTAAAAAAGACAGAAAATGAATTACTAAAATTGAAGTAGAATTATCTTTTACGCTTCCGTAACCCCCTTCCTTTAAAGTGCATTTCAGCAAAATCAATTTTTATGGGATTTCTACTCAAAAAAATTAACATGCATGCAAAAATTCAAATCTAAGTCGAATTGTTCCAAAACGGAAATTTTTTTCATTAAATTTCCGTAACTCCCCTTGAGAATCGATTTCAATAAATCATGTTTCTAGTAGATTTGACCTCTAAAGAAACTATAAATGTCATATTTCATTACTGGAGGTCTAGTAGTACGAGAACTAGATTATTTTAACCATACTTTCCCCAAAACTTTTCGAAACTCCGATTGTAATCGATTTCTGTAAAATCTTTTCTTAGCGGATCTCTAATGATATATAAAAAATGCTTATTAAACCCTTAAGTATGTGGATCTAACAGTTCAAAAAGGAGAATTTTTGTCTACTAGTATAACGACCCTTTAATCTCACGCAGGCCCCTTAAGAGCCAGTCTCCAAAACCCTCATTCATAACGAATCTTTAGGTATGTTAAACATTAGTGTTCAATACGAGAATATTTAAATGTAATGTATCTTAATCCATCGCAATCCCTCTTGGTGGTGGATTTTTTCAAAACTTGTTGTTAGCGGATCTCTACTCCATGGAAGGAGCATGCATGCCAAAAATTTCAAGTTATTTATTTATTTTTTTATTATTGAAGAGAGATAAAAAAATTCTCGTGCACAGCAAGTATTACATGGGGCTTACAGAAGTAAGTAAAACAAGCAAAATAAAATAAAAAGTAAAAAACAAAACAAAAGTAAAGAAATATTGAGATAACAAAAACTAAAACTTTACGTACAAAACCTTTATTAATGAAGCTACAAAAACAGAGAAAGGTTTAATGAATCAAGAACGAAAATATTTTTCTAAGACACTTTTTGAAACCTCCCAGCCACCTTTAGGGTTCGATTTTCACAAAACTCTTTCTTAGCGTATCTTTACACCATGAAAGGAACATGCATGCTAAATTTCAAGTATGTAGGTCTAACATTTCTGTCTATCTTTTGATGAGTGAGTCGCTTTTCTCCTTTACATATGCACACATAAACGATACAATTTCATTTAAAAATATTTTTACTGTAAGGAAATCTGACTACTTTCGTTATTTAATTAAATTTCTACTCTCAAGCGTGTATTGAAAATGCATTCCATTAATTCGAAATAACGCTTAGTTACTACGTGGATCAAAGAGTCAATTCAAGTGACAATAATGGAAACATGTAAGAGGCTTCGTGACGAGCAGAGTTTATGATACAATTTTAATGTATTCATAATTACTCTTCTGTCATCTTTATTTTTGTAACTCATAATTTCGAAGTACCATTAGACTATTCACTAAAGATCCTCATTCCTAAGATTGCAATGAATCATGTTATATAAATCTTTTTATTTCAGAAATGCATCTTCAAAATTACTTTGTTCTGAGTTTTGCGGACGTAATTCCATCCTAATTTACTTAACATCGTTCAAAAGGAAAACACAAAAAGTCTATTAGAATTACACAGGAAGACTGTTGGACTGAAATCCATAAACCCTTTAAAATACTATCTCCTTTCCATCAAAAAATCCTATTTACGTCTCATTATTGCCGCTATTCGCCTTCGGAGCAATCGGAAATAAAGGGAATGAGTAGCTTAAGTGACAATATAAAACCAAGAACGCCGTAACAACCTCAAAGAGTTTGATGGAGAATAATTCTCTTTGCGTAATGTCGACGTCAAGGGAAGAATCTTTGTAGTTCCATGAAAGCAATCATCAATCACTTTCCACCAATTGATGGGAGACGAGACCTACGAAGAACAGTGATTCAAGTTGTAAAGTGTTATCGTTCTTGAATCATTCATTGGTCCCATATGAAGGGTGGAGATATTTTTATTTTCGGAACTGCTTGACCTCGGCAAAATTACATCCATGTATTTGAAGTTACTTGTTAAAAATAATTCAATTTTTACTTTTTAATCAAAGTGGTGTCATCCTAAAATTGAACAGATTGGAGATTTGATAGCGATTGAATTCCTTTTTTTCTGGTTATGATCTTAAGGCATACGCTAATTGGGCACAGGACTACGACCTCGAGGGGTGGCACTTATCTTGTTTTCGAGTTGGACTCAATAAGATAATGATTCGAATAACTTTAATCGTCAAGTGAATTCAGGAAATATTTTCCGCAAAACAACACTGTGAATTTTGTAAATGTCAACTGGCAACATTGTCCGTTTCCGTGTCTAGGTCTAGGGTTACCAGAACACACCATCATTACTCATTTCGTCAAATGGGAAGTCGGCCGGGTCAGTTTGGATCTTGGTTTATGAGACCGTTAGACACGTACACTTATTCGTTACAAGTTATCGTTTGTAAGGGCATTTGAAAAAATATGCTTTATACTGTCTATTTAAAACGGACCACAGGCAGAGCTTGCTTTTACAAAAGAACCCAGGGCCTCAATAAGTCTTAAGACGCCGCTGCTCCTCTTTAATATCGGTTTTTGAATTCTTAACGGTGTACGGTTATTAGCATATTTGATTCTCGCTTATTCCATGATCCATTTGAATTACTAAGCCAGAATTTCTAGCAAATACATTTGTTCCTTTTCTGTTATTGTTGTTACTAATGTAACCTGATTTATAGTGCTATACTAAAGCCTACAAAATTCATCGGGCAAAGGGGCTAGATTTCGTCTATCAGTTGCGCCACAGCTTTTGAGCATCATGCTGGTGGCAGTAAGTTTCTGCTCCTTTTCAACTCAAAATTTAAAGAAAACACCTCGGAGGTCTCCAACCTCTATACATCTATCACCAACCTCTGACCGAATGCTTAGTGTCCACATGCTGCACAGTTAATATGCATTTAAAAATAACCATGCCTTCTCCGGAATATAATCCTTGACCATCGGTACAGCAGTCGGCATCACTCCCCCACTATCTTGTACCTTTTCTTACTACGATAATGAATTCAGGCATATCTCGGTCATTATTATTATAAAATTATTTTAAGAGGGTCAGATACTATCATCCTAATTCATCTATATAACAGGGGTGTCCAACCCAAATGACCTTGTGGGCCACTTCGGAAAAACATTACGATCTCGCGGGCCGTGCATAAAAATATGTCGCTTTATATCAGATTTGGAAACAAAAAAACATTTATTGAGTGAAAATTTAAATAGAATGAATTAGTGTTATTGTTTTCATTATTTTTCATGCATGCAGACATACATAATATAATAATGTTTATATAAAATAATAATGCAATGATCAAGTAATGTTTAAAATATTACAGTGTTGCCATTTTCTTGAAAATTGCGGTGTTCCTTTTAAATAGATCTTTCGTTACTCATTGGTGAAATTTGATAGTGCTGTCATTCGCAAACGATTAAGTATACATTGCCCTTTATCTTAACCGTCTTGAATATTTGTTTTTAAAAAACATCTCTGACTGCCTCTTCCTTTTTGGGCACTCCAAACAGAAAACGAGAAGAAATGAAAGTCGCCCACACAGCGAATCATGTACCATCCATAGTAAAGGGTATGCATAATGCAAATAGGATTTTATTAAAAAAATAATTTATTATAGAAAAATCAAATGTAACAGTTCGATAAATTATAAATCTATTTTAATCCAAAGGGCATTTCTATTATCAAGAAGGATTAATTTTAGAACAAGAACGGGTAACTGGCAAAGACATTGTAGATTTATATGTATATATATATATAAATTTCCCTACAAATAAATTTCAAAATGAAAAAACTTTAAAAACTTGATGTTTAAAAAATTTTCAAAAGGAGTCCGCGGGTCGCAACTTACGTGCTGGCGGGCCGCGTGTCGGACACCCCTGATTTATAACTTACAAAGATTGGTTTAAACGTCCTAGATAAATGCGTTTTTTTAGAGGTATAAAACTTTAATTTGCAATAAAACAACGATGTATTATTCGATTGACATGAATTTTTTTATTCGAAAGATAATCTTGTGGCATTACATTTTAAATATGATTTCTGGCATAGGACTGCCATGGCTAGCTCGGATGTAGTCCAATCTGGACGTCCAATTTTCGATGACTTTTTCCAACATTTGTGGCCGTATATCGGCAATAACACTGCGAAAGTTGTCTTCCAAATGGTCAAGCGTTTGTGGCTCATCCGCATAGACCAATGACTTTACATATCCCCACAGAAAATAGTTTAGCGGTGTTAAATTACAAGATCTTGGAGGCCAATTCACAGGTCCAAAACGTGAAATTAGGTGGTCACCAAATGTGTCTTTCAATAAATCGATTTTGGCACAAGCTGTGTGACATGTTGCGCCGTCTTGTTGGAACCACAAATCATGGACATCATGATTGTTCAATTTAGGAATGAAAAAGTTAGTAATCATGGCTCTATACCAATCACCATTGACTGTAACGTTGTGGCCTTCATCGTTTTTGAAGAAGGATTCCACCAGCCCATAAAGCGCACCAAACAGTCAGTTTTTCTGGATGTAACGGTGTTTCGACATACACTTGTGGATTAGCTTCACTCCAATTGTGGCAGTTTTGTTTGTTGACGTAGCCATTCAACCAGAAGTGCGCTTCATCGCTAAACAAAATCCACTTATGAAAATCGGGAACAACGGCAATCTCGTTTTGTGCCCATTCGAAGAATCTACGCCTTGCTTGATGATTGTTTTGATGAATTGCCAAACCAAACTGAGAATAAACCACTTGACAGCTGTTAAATCGGTCGTTATCTTGGAAAGTAATGCCAACTTAATCTTCTATACCTGGAAAAAAAACACTCTTTATATCTTCTTATATAATTATTAAACGAATTGTGTCATTTTGAATGTTTCCGTGTTTTTTTTTCATCTATGACTTATTTAGTAAACCTTAGTATCCCTAATACTTCCACTTAAGTTTACTGACTTTTACAACAGAGCCGAAATTGAATCTTGCAGCAATGTTTGATTTCATAACGAATTTTGTTTGGTAAATTTTAAAATGCTCTTTAGAGTGACTGAGCCATTATTGGTAGCATTATGTAGACTGGATAATTCAGGTTTAAATATCTGATGTAATCGCATCTCAAATTCATTGATATATCAAATTAAAGTAATTTAAATTAGATATTTTTTAAGATTTTATATAATTTAGTTCGCCATTATATAAAATCTAGCTTGGTTAACTGTTTTCAAATTTAAAATTAGAAATTAAGAATGTTGTGATCCAGACATAACAAAATAATTTAATTGTTTATTTAATTTCGATCAAGTGCATCGTTTTCAGATATTCAATTACTTAAGTTTAAAAACAAAAAAAATACTAAAAAGATTATTATATAGACCAGGGATTGTCAACCTTATTGCTGTGGTGGGCCAAACTAATCTACTAATATGATTTAGAATGTCATGCAGTAGGAAATGTTTGAAATTATTCGATTCTCGCGTCAATGCATATGGAGTTAAGGAATATTGGTAAAAAAAATACAGATTTAGAGTTTTACTATATATTATTTAAGCATCATTTAAAGATATTTATTAAAATAAAAATAAGCAACATAAAATATAACTTCTTTCAAAATAAATAAAATTGCATATATTGCGTATCTTTTAAGAATATTTTTCAAAATGAAAAAAAAAAACATCACAAAATATAAGTATTCCAGCAATATAATTAAATAAAAAAATTAAATTTTTAATGTGTGAACCTTGTACCTGCGAAGTTCTACGTACTACCACAATATCAAGGGCTATAGTTTGTGATTTTAAATTTAATACCTGGTTTTGAATTCTCAGTTGTTCAACAACGTCTTTGTGGGTTCAAAATGTATTTCTATGAGAAAAAAATTGTTCATTATATGTGTAGAACCAAAGACGGAAAGCAGAGCACTTGCAATTTTCTTCAAATTAAATAGGTTCGACAGTGACGCACATTAATTTAAAATAGCTTTTGATTTACTGATAGACTTATTTTGCTGATCTTTTCATAACTTCTTAATTTTTGCTTTAGGTAATTCTGATTATTTTTTTTTACGATGCAGCAATGTTTGGGTGACGTTTTATTTTACTAGTATTGCGCAATCGCTTTAATTTATATTGAATACTTAATGCAGACTGAGTCATAAAAAATGTTTTTTTTGCATAAACTACGCAAACTACACGTAAGCAGATTCAGCGGAATCGTTTTATGACTAAGTATCGAAAGCTAGAAATAGTTTTTAGATAAAAATGCGTGAGGTGTCGAGAGGAGAGGTGGAGTGATTTAACTTTATCTCATAACTTTTTTTGTAGAGTGCTACTGAGAATTGTGCTCCGTGCCACAGTTGACACGCGTGCCATTGGTTGACAACTTTTGATATAGACTATAATTATGAGTATTTTATGAACTATTATGTTAAAGCAAAATATATTGAAATAAATATATTGTTATTAGCAACAAATTTTCAAATCTTGAAAAAGCTACCTAGAGTTTCGCAAAAACGAGTCAAATGTTTTGCATGGAATATAAAGATTATTTAACTAATTGTTTTATAATCATAAAGAATAAAATCACGATATGTATAACATGAAACCTTAATAAAGTTACAAAATAGTTTTAGCAACAAGTTTTGAGAAATCATGCTGCATGAGATTTTCCTTGTTGTTTGGATAATTCAGATGACAGTTGAATTCGAAGGGAGCTAAGTTTTAACACGATGCTCATGATGAATCACGTACTTTGATGTAATTGTTCCGTAGTGATTGAAATGTATTGACTGCAAGATTGCGAAACATTCTGTTGCAGTTTGTACCGACCAATCCAATCCAGTAACTGGAACATTATAAACTTGTCAGTTAGACTGTCGAAACGTGGTTTGTAATCTCCCATATCAATAAAGGTTTACATATGTAGTAGAGAGTTACAAGTGGTAAGCAAATAGCATGAAGTTATATATTTAGCACTGTACCATGTGAAGACATGTATATACACATGATAAACTTGGCAAGTCTTTTAAGATTTTACAAAACACGTTATGCTTCCTTTAACATATTGCTTTTTTTTAAATCACATGGTGGTGTCTGTTTATATGCATAATGACGGACACTTTCTGTAATGCAGCCCTATATTTTCTTTTCATTTTAGATATATTTACCTTTGAGATATAAAAGGACCACGAGAATAGCGATAAGAATGCTTTAGATATGCATTTGTTGGAAATACAATTTGAGTTTTCTTATAGAAATTTTCCCCAATGTTGTTCATAATGTACTAAATTAAACTAAATTATTATATTTAAATAATTTCTTTACGAATATCCGATTGCAATTCTTTAGAATTATTTCTTTCAAATGTTGAAAGGTGATATACATGGAAAAAAACATACACTGATGTACCAAAAGACATGGGATAGCAATAGAAATACATCTAGATTGTAGCAGAATTGCGTAAGAAATGTATTTAGGAACAATACATTCTCAGAATTTTCATTTATAATTCAAAAGATTCCTGTGAATGGTTTTCTGGCGTGATTATAGCCTCCTGATGGGAATTAACTGACTTTGAATGACGAATACTAGTTGGAGCTCGACGTTTGGGCATTACATCTTAAAAATTGTGAAGGAATTCAATACCTTACTTCTCAATACATAATATCAACAGTTCATCGAAAGTATATAATTTCAGGTAGTATTTCCCATTACGGACAACGCAGTGACGGATGGTGTCAGCTAATAGTCAAAACCTTCGGCGATTGCGTAGAGTAGTCAATGCTACAAGACACACAAGCTGCGTCAAATAATAACAATAATCAATGTAGGACGAACAACAGACGTATCTGAGAACACAGTGTGCAAAATTTGATGTTCATGCACATGATAAGTGCATTTACTAACAACACGCCATTGGTAACTGCGGTCTATTGGACTTGGGGACAAAACGTAGCTTTATCAGGTGAATCACGATTCCATTTGTTAAATGCTGATGTTAAAGATCACTCTAAGGACCTAAGTTACCAGAAGGGTTCTGTGTAATATAATGATTCTTTAATGAAGCGAATTGTTTTCATATGACATGGACTGGATCATCTGATGGAAACAGATCATTAAATGGAAATAATTATGCACATATGCTTGCAATAACTCACAAACCGCATATACCTAATCATCGATGAATTTTTTTTCTAAATGACACCGTGCTGTGCCATTGGACAAAAAAAATAATAATTCGCAAATTATTTGAAAAACATTCTAAATAAATTCAGCAAATGATTTATTTATCATGGTCGTCAGGAACGAATCTCCTTGAGCACATATAGAAAATAATCGAAAATCAGTTAAGGCACAAAATCGTGCACTATAACTGTTTTTGCAATTATGGCCAACTATAGAGGTAGCATGGCTGATTAAATCTTCAAAATACTTACAACGATTAATTAATTCCAGTTGAATTTCTATATTTCTTTGAACAAAAAGGAGTACCCATACGGGTTTCGAAAATATCCCATGTGGTTTGGCACTTAAAAGTAAAATATAAGATTAATAATAAAATAAGAAACTTGCAGTAAATATCCCTATAATGAAACATACTTTATTAATAATACAAAAAGATCTGAATTCTACTAATGAGATTGGTTATATTTATTCCAATTATATATTTAAATTTATTCCTGTGGGATAAATTACATTTTTAAGGGGATTCTCCAATACTCTTCTCGTAACTTTTCCTCGAAATAAAAAATGCAAAATTAAAAAATATATAAATTTTTCCTCAAGTATTTCTTAATTGTAGTCATTAAAATATAGCCTACTAAAGTTAAATATGCTGTTGAAAATATAAAAGAATAAAATTTTTTTGTTCAATTTTGTTGAAAAATATTTATACAAAATCAAAAGAATAACTTTTTCATATCTACGGAATGAAATAAAAAATTTTTAAAATGTAAGAATTGCTTTGAATTATTTTTGATTATTAAATATTATAAAAAAAAGTAATTATTACATGTGCAATTTTTTCTTGAACAACTAAAATCCAAAATTTTATACGATTATCCACAATTAAATGCATACTTTAAATACTGTAGGTGGAAGCCATTTATATAAATATTAAATAATTTTTTACTATCTGATACTCATGTTATACTTTCGAAACAGAGAAAACAATATAAAATATTTGTTCCATTTTAGAATTGATAATATTAATTTAAAAATTCTTTTTATGCCATTATAATCAGTGAAAAAAAATTCATAAAAATAATATTCATATAATAAACTTTCTCCCAAAATCAATTAAAAATTTTTCAAAATTCATTTTTCTTATTAAAAATTATAAAATTAAGTTTCAAGCTTTATTTGATTACGGATTATTTTTAAATTTTAAGATCAAAAGAAATATGTGTATTCATTAAAATATAATGTTTTCGTATATTCAAATCATCATCCCTAATCTAACAGTTTGATACGATTTTTTTAAAAAAAACAACTTTACAATCATTAAGTATAAGCCATTCAAATACTAAAAAAGTTATATTTGGGTATTTAAAATTTAAGTAATAAAGCTTAAATTTGACTGTCTTTTTTAAACAAACATTTAGTCAAATATATTATAGAAATACTGAAATCTAAAATGTGATAGATTTTTGAACAGTTAACTGAACAGCAGTTTAATATAAATGTGTTGCAATGAGGTGCAAATTTTCTTCTGAACAATAAAATATAATCTAATAATTACAATGTATTATTTATTTTATTTCCTTGTAATAAAATTCATACAACTTCGGAATGCTTATTAAAATGTTGAATTTGAAAATGGCAAATGTCTGAATATTAAATAGAAGATGATAAAGTGTAGAGCAAAAACTGTTGTAGCTAAACAGTTTCCTTGTATTTTTATTCGTCTCCGTTGGCTTAGAGGTAGCGTGCTTACTTTGTAAGCCTAAGGTTGCGGGTTCGACCTTCGGCTGTAATCGATGGATTTTCTGTCGGTGCACATGTCATATGATTACGTGGTAGGTGAAAGATCCCTTAAGTTTCAATAGGGCTCTGGTACTACCGGCGAAATTAAATCATAGAAATATTTAGCATCCGACGAGATTTGGAATTAAATTCTTTCAAATTTTTTTTTGGTAATGAGAGCTGCCAGTAGACGGTGCTACCACTGAAATGGCTCTCACATTTGGGTGACTTGCGTTAGATGCTAATATGCAGCCTTTTGTACTTATGTAGTATATGGGAGCTTGTCGACCATTTTAACTAAATACCATGCCGACGAGAGGATTATGAACCTCGACAAATTTAAAGTGCATCACAGCCCCTCTATACGGCGGGTCATCATTGACACTAGTGCTCGATAGCATGACACGTAAGCCATGTGTTTGTGACCATAACCCCTCAAGCTACTTGCCTGGTAGTGAATGAATATTAACGTCGCGTTATTCAGCAACTCGACGGCTTTTGGCGACGGACCTCGCAATTTCTCCAGCCTGGATAATGTAGTGTTGTTAGATATTTCGTTTACTTAAAGTTTAATTTTTTCTCCCTACAATTGATTTAAAGTAATATAAAAGGATAATAGCTTTCGTTACTCCATACCCACAAAACCTATAACCAATGATGCATACAGGAAATTGTCAAGGTGAGGGAGAGTCCACAAGGTCGAAAGTCATCTATTCTCGTATTATACCCCAATAGGCCATCATACATATTCTTTTGATTTTGCCAATTGTCGAGAAGTAAAAAATAAAGTACTAAATACAAAACAGCAAAAAATTAATTAATAATTAGTATTAATGAATTATTTTTAATTAATAAGGACTGTAATCAATCGTAAGAAAATCAAGGGTGATGGAGGAGGTCCGGACCTGAGCACCCTCCCCCCTTCGCCCTTCTGTGTGTCACTGCTCATAACTGTGGGCAATATAAAATGTAATTTAAATTATATTTGGTCAAATAAAAAAAAGCCTGGTACGAATTCATCAAAATATTCGCCAATTTATTGATCAAATACTAATATATAAATACAGTGGCGCACACCAGGCGGGTAGTGTCCTATGGGTCCCCCCCTCAGCCCTTCATTTTTTTTCGATTGGTTAAAATCCTATGTATACATTACGAAAAATTTAACTATGCATTTGTTTTTAATAATTCATTTTATTAATGAATGCTAATTATTTATTCAATAAATAATTTTGTATTGTTTTGTTTCCGAAAAAGGACAAAATCAAAAGAATATGTTGGGGGCGTATTGATACCAAAATGGTGGACTTTCAAACCTTGAACCCCCCTTGAAAAATTTTTGTGTTCGCTACTGTATAAGTGCCATGGCCTTTTGATTCTATGCTATACATTCAGAATTGATTTAATAATTCCATTTTTTTGCCCTTCCAAAAATAATGAAGCTGTCAAATCTAATTAATAAGGAAATTGTATTTCAGAACAAATGTTTGCTGGAGAACAAATATGTACTTATTTCTCGTCTTATGAATCTTTAAACAATTCAAATTAAATTATCAGTTTAGATTTTGCAAATTTTAATATTTTTTCTAATGTTTAAAAAACAAAATGCCGCTCAATAATTCACATGAAGTAAACTATTTTAATTTCTAAATGAGTATCATATTTTTTCTAATTTAATTATCGCAAAGGAGATTTAATTTACATTTTTCGATAAACAAATATCAATGAAATGAGTTATTTTAATAGGCGAAAAATTAATATCTACTTTTCTGAAATACAAAATTAGTTCAAACGTTATTAAAGCATAAGCGATTTTAAAGCATTTATCTATTCATGTTATTAAAGCTTCAATTAGGTATTCCTAATTTTCTACAGTGTGCATGATAAAAGTGAAATTGACAGTGCGTCAGATTTTTCTGACAATGTACAATTCTTACAGGACCTTTAAGTTTGAAGCGACTTGGTTGTATGTGCCTTACAGTTAAGAGCAGGAATGGTTAACCTGTGGCACGCATGCCACAGTGTGTCACGACACAGAATTGTAATAGTGGCACGGGAAGATTTGTTGAAATTTTTCTAAAAAAATTCAAAAGATAATAAGAAATTAGAATTTTTTATAATTTAATTAAATGTGGTTGTCTGAGACGGATAAAAGAGAACGCTTTAAAATTTATTTTTATCCTTAAGGTATACAACTACTTTCGGAACCGTGATTTTTCAAAAGTGTACAAACGAATTTTTTTTTTAATATTTAGTTACTTAGATTAAAATACGCGCATGAAATTTTTTAAAGAATTTTATTACAATTAAAAATGATTTAAATGCAATATTTTGGCAAAAAATTAACTTAGTATATAGTAGAATTGCTTATTTTTCAATTGTTCTTCTTTTATGGAAAATGATTCTGTAATAATAATATTTTGCCTACATTTGAAATAGTATAAAATTTAGAAGTGGATTTTTTATTCATATTTTTTAATACATTAGAGTAGATAAATTTTAACAGATTGATTGAATATTAACGTCGTACTGTTCAGCTACACGAGGGCTTTTGGTGACGGACCACGTAATTTTGAACCACAGTCATGTAACGTGGACGACACCTGATCTGGCGCCCCCTCTCTTAACTACCACACCACATAAACGGAAGGATATTTCAGCTCTCGACAGATTTAACGTGCATCGCTGCCCTACATGGCGGGTTTTTAGTGGTACTGGGCTCGAACTCGTGACAAGGCATGCCACGATCCGATACCTATACCACTCGGCTACCGTTGCCACAAATTTTAACAGAAAAACACTGATAATTATTTTAATTGCTAGTAACTGAAAATAATGTGAATTTTTCAAAAGTCGTAGTTCAGGCCCTCCGGAGAAATCTTAGCTATATATGTCACAGGAAAATGATGAATTTAGGATTTTCATGAAATCCCTGAGAGAGATGATCAATTGATGGGATATTTTACAATAAAAAACGTTTTTCTTCAAATTCATTTCCCTAAAAAAAGTAAGGGATTTGAACAAATCCCTGATATTTTTCAGTGAAATGATGAAATAATTTTGTCAATAGCTTAAAAGTGTTTATTTAACAAACATGGTGCATTATTAAACGTAGAAGTAAGAAATGCAATAATAGTCAATAAAATGCAAATTATTTATTCGAAACTAATTAACAAATAATTAGAAAATTCGGCTGGTATTTCTTTATGTGCAACATCTTTTCTTTTCGGTTGTTTAGACACTAAAATATCAAACCCTATCTTAATTATATGATGCCATTTTTCTAAATATATGGGGATGATATTTAGGGGATCAACAGTTCAACCTGTTTGGTTAGGAAGTACAAGGACTTGACACCTCCGGATGTCTCCCCCTTTTGAACCACAATTTGCCAATGCAAGTCCTGACTAGTTCATTGCATCATTTCACTGAAACAGCTTAGGAGTTTGATAAAATTACTTACCTTCATCAGGGAAATAACCTTGAAGAGACGTTATTTTAACATATCCATCAATTGATCATATTCCTTAGGGATTTGATGAAATTCCTAATTTCGTCATTTCCCTGCGACATATATAAGCAAAATATTATTATTATAGAATCATTTTTCATAAGAAGATAATGTTTTGAAAACAGGCAATTCTAAGTTCATTTTTTGCCAAAATATTGCATTTAAATCATTTTTTATTGTACTAATATATCCTTAAAACAATTTAATACGTGTATTCTAATCTAAGTGACATTAAATTTTTTAAACAAATATTCGTTTGTACGCTTTTGAAAAATCACGGTTCCGATTGATTGATTGATTGAATATTAACGTAACACTGTTCGTCTACACGAAGGCTTTTGGCGACGGACCGCGTAATTTTGAACCATGGTCAAGTGACGTGGACGACACCTGAGCTGGCACCTCCCTCTCCTAACTACCACACCACACCAACGGGAGCACCTTTCAGCTCTCGACAAATTTAACATGCATCGCTGCCCTACACGGTGGGTCTTTAGTGGTACTGGGATCGAACTCGTGGCAAAGCAAGCCAGGATCCGATACTTATACACCTCGGCTACCGCGGCCACATCACGGTACCGAACTTATTTGGATACCCCTTAATCATTTGACCTACAACGCAAAATTTTCATGCAAGCATTATTCCTTCTTTTGATGTGCGCTGGCTTTCCAAGACAAGTGCACTCATGAGATTTGGGAATTTGAAGGAGAATATTTTAAAACATCAGAGAGAGAGAGGAAGAAAACAATTAACTGCCTGGTGTGTGTTGCTGCTTAAGAACAAAGTTTGGATATGGGATTTATAGCTTTTGTTACCGATACTATGCAATATCATGGGACAATTAAATAAATTAAATTTAAGATTACAGGGAAAGATTTATTTTTTCGACCTTAATTGTGGTTATACATTTTCTTTTGTAAGTAAACTTTTACTTTTTTTTCTTGACTTAAGTGAAAAAAGAGATTAACACATACAAATTAACATAGGAACTATCTACCAAAGTTAATAATGCTCCAAGCTATGATAGATTTAAAAAAAAATAATTATCCCTTTTGCAGGATACATTCAGCGCTAGGTTTAATGACTTTCAACACAAAAAAATGCTGATATTTTCAATTTTTTTTTTAAAAAAAATTCTCTGCAAGATATGATTGTTACCCACTTGAAATACGATTTGAAATTAGTGACCTACACACAGAATCATATTAAACAAAAAGTTAAATGTAACGAACATACACTGGTGTGCAAAAGTTAAGGACGAAGTCGAAAAATTAGCATATCAGCTGAATGAAGAGGCAGAGCGGACAGAAAGACCAATCAGGAGATTAAGTAAGGTGATGTACGGTAGCTCATGCGCAGATATGCAGGTAGACGTAATGGGGGACTGTCTGAGTAGTATAAAGCATGTTGTCGGTGTAAGATCAGTATTTCTGGCAAAGAGATTGCACGCCGTATAGCAGTTAAAATCACACCGAGTTGCTGCCTCAGCGAAAAATGGCGAATAATCAATCTGTTAGACGACATCTGGATGCTTTTACCCGAGGTCGAATCATTGGGAAGTTGGAAGAAGGCCGCAGTGTGACAAGTGTGGCTGCAGAGTTCGGAATTGCTCACAGCATCGTTTCACGACTTTGGAGACAATTTCAAACTACAGGAACAGCTATCCGGGGGTTCAGTAGTGGTCGTCCACGAGGAACCACACTCGCAGATGACCGGTACATTGTCTTACAGGCCAGAAGAAACAGGCGGCAGAAAGCGGGAGAAATCGCTAGACACACGACACAGGCGACTGGACGACCGATATCGCGTTTTACCGTGGCCAGAAGACCGGTGGTGGTCTGTTTGCACTACGCCCTGTACGGTGTGTACCTTTAACGCCTGCCCATCGGAGAAGGCGTTTTCTGTGGTGCCGGGAACACCGGAATTGGAGAGACAATGAATGGGGACGAGTACTCTTTACAGATGAGAGCAGATTTAGTTTGAGTAGCGATTCTCATCGCATACTCATCTGGAGAGAGCGGGGAAGCCGCAATAATCCCTCGAACATCATTGAAAGGGACAGGTATGGAGGTCGCGGTGTTCTCGTTTGGGGAGGCATCATGCTTGGTAGTCGTACAGACCTTCAAATCTTCGACGCAGGTTCAGTCAACGGGACCCGTTATTGTAACGAGATTCTTCTTCCATATGTGCGTCTTTTTAGAGACGCTATGGGTCTGCAAATCCTTTTCATGGACGACAATGCACCATGTCATCGCACAGTAACTGCCGAACAGATCTTAGAGAGTGAGGATATTGAACGTATGGATTGGCCGGCACGATCTCCGGATCTCAATCCCACCGAGCATGTATGGGATTTTCTAGGCAGACGCTTGGAAGCTTGTACCTTACCACCAGTAAGGATTCGGGAGCTTCGATTGGCGCTGCAAGACGAATGGGCAGCAATGCCTCAACAACTCATTGACACCCTCATTCTCAGCATGGGCAGACGCTGTGAAACCTGCCTAGCAGTCAGGGGAGATCATATCCCCTACTAAAGACCGGATGTTTCTTGCTGGACACCCATCCCAGGGATGTTTCGGCCTTCAGTCGCATTTTGCGCTCCATGCTACTTTTTCAATCAAGCTTCTTTTTATCCCTCTGATTTCTCTTTTAGTAAGTGTTGCTTACATTACACATGTCCTTACGTATTGGGGATCTTACGGTATTAAATGTGTTGATTTGGAAAGCTTTTGTACAAAGTTATATTGAAAAAACCGTCTCGTCCTTATTTTTTGCACACCAGTGTATTTCAACTACATGTGATCCGAATTATACAGAATTTTAGAAAGTTGTACAATCAAGCAATTTTCTAAGCTTATACAATTTGGTTGTCAGACATTATTGAAGGTCTAGATCAACATACATTTGGGAATAAATGTTTAATATTATGAACATAAAATACTAAAATATCACTCAAAATTAATTGATTTGATATACATCTAGAATAACCTAATTCTGTTAGCCTCTTCTAGAACTAATTCTATTATAGACGACTTGCTAAAAAATGAACCAATTCAAAAGTCACATACTGCGAGTAATAGTACTGTAATAAGCTGATAATAACTGTTTAATAATTATTTAGAATTACACATATATATGTTTCAAATTACTCAATTTTATTTTATATTTAACCTAACTGATTGAAACTGCAAAAGGTCTTTTGTGACAAGCCTAAAAGTAACCATTCTCAACATTTTTATATATTGTTTTGCTTGTTGGAGGATATGGAAGTGGCAAGCATGATTCAATAGGAGCTTTTTCAAATAGGAGTACTCTTCTCTAAAAGGTAGGAAACCTCTGCTTTGGAGTACAGGAAACCCACTTATATGTATATAAAATGATTATTTAAACTGTATATGATCATGTAAATTATGTGTTTAAATAATGAAAATACTGAATAAGACCTAACTGGGCAATTTTTGTGAATCTTCATGAATTGACCATTAGATATTTGTATACTTAGATTTTTATAAATCTCTCTTTTCGTATCTAAATTATTTTTCCTGTCTTGGAAGATTCAGTAATTTTTATTTTTTAAGCATAACATTTATAGACAGGGGCGTAGCTACCACCATAGCAGCC
Source organism: Trichonephila clavipes (assembly GCA_019973935.1). Lineage (NCBI taxonomy): Eukaryota > Metazoa > Arthropoda > Arachnida > Araneae > Nephilidae > Trichonephila > Trichonephila clavipes. Next base: position 293,397 of record BMAU01005615.1, read on the forward strand.
GTATCAATGATACGGGGCCCCCAAGCTATAGGGGCTCCGAAGAAATTTTTATACAGGGCCCACTCAAAAATAGCTACACCAGTGTTGATAGACAAGTATTAGCAAATATTACGACTTTCGCTGATTAGAAAAGGCATATTTTATTAAAAAAACTATACACATGATAGTCATTATTTTTTTCAAAACACATTCAAATCATGCCTTTAACTTAGATATGTTTTTCTCTTTGACTATAATAGGTGAGTTTTTAGAGGGTACTTACTGATTATTTTCAGATAATATACGTTATTTTTTTAAATAGCTTGGGGTTGAAAGAATTCTGACTGCACGTGATAGTATGATCAAGACGTTTAGCAATAATGGAGCAATTTAATTAGGAAGTAATTTCACCAATAATTTTGCTAAGAAACCTTTATATTTAGAGCTGGAGTGCCCAACCCGCGGTCCACTTTGAATAAGTTTGTGGCCCATGAGATTCTGTACAACTTTCAAAATTCAATTATTTTGTGGAATATTTTTGCGTTTTTAGTGAAGTGTCTTGTAATAAATAAATTCCATGATTGTTTCTATTTTATCACGTTGTTTTTGCTTTTATAGATACTTAGAATTGGTCAGTAAGACATTTCAGCGATTCTCCACAGTATCAAGATTTATTCCTATAATTTTTTTTTCCAATTTAAAACTGCGTATATTTCTTTTCTAAAACGAAATCTACCAAACACATAAATTGTTCTCAAACTTGTAACATCAATTTTGATGTGCAAAGGCAAGCATTGAGATCGGTGTACAAAAACTAAGCGAAAGAATTGAGAAAAAATATATATCATTGTTTAAATAAATTAAACATCATTTAATCATTTCATTATAGTTATTATATTATCTATGTCTATATACATGGGAAATAATGAAAACAATAATAATAGTTCATTTTTTTAAAAATTTTCACTTAAAAATTTTTAAATGCGGCCCATGGATTACAATGTGTTTTTTTTTCGAAATTGCCCGCAAGGTCATTTGGGTTATTTCATTTTACTTTTATAACTATAATATAAGGGATGTTTTTATAATAATGATAGTCGAGGGGTCATGATCGAAATCTTCGTTGCAGCCATTTTTCTAACTAGGCTCGATTCCTGGTCTAGATTACAGTCTAGAGGGGCTGATGTACTTTAATTTTAGCCAGCCTTAATGTACTTGTATTACCATAGTATGGATATTTAGGGAATGACGTACCAGCGCTGTTTTCGTCACCTGACATTGCTTAGAGTTATAAAGTTCATCGCCAGTACCCCTATGTAGCATTTATCTGTGTTACGTTAATAAATAAACCACCGATCAAGTAAGGAAAAAAAAATTCACTGCAATTTGAAAGCAATCAGTTCTAAAGAAAATAGCTCTCTAATATTTCTGAAAATTTAATTTAAATATTGATATTAATTTTATTTTTTTACTATCGTGAAAATCAGTTTCCAAATTCGTTTCGTAAATAAGTACTGGATGTCGAAATTACTCGAATTTTGTTGGTATTTCTAAAAGCCTGTGTCGTAGAAAAAACTACGGAATTCTTGAAGTACTAGTTTGACATGAAGTCATTCAGCTTCACTGATCTCAGACCTTCATTATTTAATACTTGTTTTATAGTTAATATTAGCTTGACTTTTTTCTTACTTTACTTTATTCCTTTTCGACACCTACAATTTTCTATAAACATGGAGAGGGGGATACCAGATCACGTGTCATTCTTGTCACTTAACTAAGGCTCAAAATTACAAAATCTGTCTCTAATAGACCTTGTGTTGCTTTAAAAAATTCAGCATTATTTGACACTCTGTCAATCAGTTAATCTTTATATCTTTGTTTGTGCCCAACTCTCTCTATATATCCTTCATTTATTTCATTTTCTGTATGTATACATATGCAGTGGCACACGCAGGAATTTTTCAAGAGGGAGATGGGTTAAGGGTTGGAAGTCCACCACTCTCGTATCACACTCCAATACAAAGCCCTACATATTCTTTTGATTTTGTTGATTTTCAGGAACAAAAAACGGTAAAAACTTAAGTATTGACTAGATAATTAGCATTAGTTAATAAAATGTATTATGTGTAACGAATACTTCAATAAATTTTATGTACTATATACATAGTATTATAATCAATCGAAAAAAACGGCTATGGGGGTCCAAACCCAGGAATCACCCTGTGTGCACCATTGTTCATATATGTATATATATAGTATAGTAAAATAAAGTAATAAAAGACAAATTGTAATTCCAACACTGGACAATTTTACACATTGAAGGCTTTTAGATTTAAAGAAAACTTTTGTCTTGTATTTCACTCATGTGTTTCCAAGTTGTAACTGCTGTTCTATGCGTATTACCTTTTTCGGACATGATAATAACAAAAATGATGTCTAAAACATACCTAGTTTCACATACGCACAAACTGATACGCATGCAAGCATTTATCTCTGATATACGATAGCATATCACTTTTCCCAGTTAATTACATTATTATAATCCTTCAGGAATTAGATTTTAGTTAAAAAAAAGAAATTAATGCATTGCAACAAAAATTTACTTTTGATAATTCCAGTATTTACTTAATCACAGTTTTTAATGACACTGCGTTATAATCGTGTTAATAAATATTTTATAGTGTATTGTAACTGTTGGAAATTTCCAACCATTTAGAATACTGCAATTTGTTTCTTAGGATTTTAAATTAACTATTTATGTTATTAATTTATTACACTTTAACAAGAATGATTATAATTATTATTATTAGTGTTTACTTTGTGAGAAGTTTGCTTTTTTGATGTTTTTTAACTACAAAAATAGCTTCTTTTAATTAGGTAAGAGCTTTACATATTCTAAAACTTTTCAATATATCTTAAATTACATACCCACGGGACATGAGAAACATTTCGAAAAAAAACTAAGCCCTGTGCTAAGAAAAAACTTCTTTCCCTAAAATCTCCAAGCCAAACGAACGTTTCCATCAAAACCATCTGTAGTTAATCTCGTCATAAATAACAAGGTCAACCCCAATCTGACGGGGGATTAGCCCAAAATACCACCCTCAGACGTCATACGTCTGCTTAGGTCCATGTAATCCAAAAACGACTTAACCCATTTTCACCCAATCCGTTAGAACGGGTTATGCAGGCCAGTTTCGGATTCTGAAGGGTCTTGATGACTATCATCAATCACATCCAAGGTGGGCGTGAAAGAGGGGTGCGTCACCGTTTTAGGCAGGGGTGGCCGATATGACCAACTTTACTTGCTGTCGTCCGACATACCGTTGGAAAAGGGTAATACGGTGCACATCTAATTTGTTTTGTTGATGGTCTTGCGCTTTTCCTCCAGAGGATGGTATGATTAGAAATTAAACACCGAAGGGTGGGTTTTGGAGTTTAATCTTTTAAATTGGAATGGGTCGGTTGTTGAAGTAGTTGATTAATATTATGGGAAATGGGTTCGTAAGAATACCTTGTTGTAAGTAGTTTTGTAGTTTTTGGATAAATTAGGGGGATGTAAGGGTCTTGGAGTTTTAGAAATGAATGAGGGAGTTTATTATTGCGATTTCAAATTTTGTGGCTCATTTCCGTATTTGTTATTAAAGTTGATTCCTTTGGAAACATTTTAAATGAAGAAACGCGGGATTTGCTTATAAAGTAATTTTTTTATTCTTTTGCATTTTTCTTGGTATGTTTTCCTATTTTGAATAGAATAATGGACTCGTTTTCTTCGATACTCTTTTTTTTTGTCAAAATCGGCTATTTTTGTAATTGTATGCGATGAAAACTGTCAGACTAAGTATTTCCCTGGAATGTTACGTCTGTAACCAAAGTTACAGAAAAATATTAGGAACAACTTTTTTTTTGGAATTCAGTGTTAAAAAATGTAATGAAACTGTGTATTAACACATTTCTTTAAAAAATTCATGTGTTAAAATTTGAAATAATTAATACACTCGCAGATCAGTTTCCATATAGGTATTTATTTTTTAAATAGTTTTCATAAAAACAAATTTATTCTTCATGTTTTGCATTTGATTATAATAGAATTTTTTTGTGCCAAAATGTGACTAGAGACACAATCACACATACATACATACACACATACACATATGCATGCACACACACACTGCTATAAAATATCATGTACAATATAATAAAAAGGATTTACTGGCAATTCCAAAAGATCTTTTAAAACTATCTGAAGTTTTCTTTAAAATTTTAGATAGACATTGCATGTCTGGGTATTAAAATTATATAAAAGTTGATATATCGTTAAGTAGTTATTGTGTACATAGGTTTCGTAAATCGCATTCATATTTTACAAATACTTTTCTCAAATCTAATAAAAATATTTTCTAAACTACACATGCAGAAACAGAAAAATAACTTCTTAAAAATAGTTTGAATACTTTTTTTCTCGAAAACCTTCGATAATCCATATATTGGGTAAAATCTTACGCGTGTTTAAAATGTTTTCTTCTTGTTAGTCCTCCCCCCCTCCTTATAAAAAATAATATTTCAGAATGTTCTTTTCAAGTTTTTTCGTGATAGTATAACTGAACTTGCAGGGCTATAATCATGAAATATGCAGGAATAAAACAGATCATTAGAAACTGAAGATTTCACTTGAAGCTTTCTATTTGAAAAAAAGAAAAAAATAAGAAAATATTAAGAAATCAAACTAAATGTTTTTCATGATTTTGCAGGGGAAAAAAATTAACTGTGAATATGAAGAAAAGGAAAAGAAAATATTCTTAAGAACATCGCATGATATGTAAAACTCAATGAATCATTTATTATGTTGAGATCAATTTTCTCTTCTGTTAATGTATTTTTACTCCCATATTTTAAAAATCACAAAATTTCATAACATTTTTTTCCGTTTAAATTTCTTATTCACAAAACTAAAACAGTAAAAATTTTGCGGAGTAATATAATGGATCCAATTTGGTTAATAATACATATTTCACATTGTAGTGTAATGAATTTTTTAAAAGTTTTAACAACATGGGATTTAATAATCGCATTTGCATAAAATAATTTTTTTCTTAAAATATTGAAGGGTTCTTAAGGATTGATAAGTAACTGTATAATCTGTGAGTTACTTGCAGTCTTAGCGATATTTCATTTGTGAAAGAACTTATTAAATAAAGATACTTTGCACAATATGTATGACTTCTTTGTTGTCATTTTTTTAACAAATTATGTATATTTAATCTAGTATTAATACATCATTTTATTTATTTTGGGTTAGTTTCCCTTTAAACAAGAATATTTTTCTCTTTCTAAAATAGAAGCCGCAGTCTATCGTCCATATTATTAGTCATTGATACACGTAATAGTAATTAATAGTTAATTAAATGTTATAATTGTCAAAAGGGTAAAAAGAAAATTGGATTGAAAGTGTATGAGAAGCAAACGTATAAATACTACACAATGAGTTACATATTTTCAGGAAAAAAATATATTTTAAATTAAGGTAAAATTTGAACGGAATTTATTTTTGGAAGTGTCTTTGCTATTACGCATTCAAAGTTACTGGCGTAGTGTATCCAAATTGTTCATATGTACTCAAACTAACCTTATTTTATGTGAGGCGGTTCACGTATCCAGTAAGTTGGAATTCACAATGACAAGAGAACAGCACTTGATACCTCTTCAACTCAATGTTAAAATACTGAACCACAAATAAAGAATTCAAATTATATGCTTACAACAATAGACAAGGCCACCAATCAGAAGGGATAACCCCTGAATAAAACACTAGAATAACAGTACATCCCATCCCAAAACTATCAATTGAATATGTCCCTATTGCTAAACTTGGAGAAAAGTATAAGGTACTTCATTTAAAATCATTAGGGTTATAAGTGGAAGGTCATATGCATCAAAGAGATAAACTGCTAATTTTATATTGAGATGATTTCAACCGGAACGATGCAAACAACGCTCAGCATCGTCAAAGATGTATGTCAGTTATAGTAAGGGCTAGATAAATACGATTTTTTAAATACTTCGTACTGGAAATCTTTCATTAGCTAAAATACTTTCCTCAAATGAGTAGTGTGTTTAACGACCCTTCTATCACAAGTCAAAACTAGAAGTGACAGGAGTTAAACCGTCTAATAACCCAATAGGTGTTCCTGTTGTGCACAATTATACAGGCGCAGTTCAAATCATATACTTTCAAAACACCAACTAATCATAACAGCCCGTCACCAAATATATATAAAGAATACACTAAATCAGGGGAGGGCAAAAGCAACCTACGTGCCACATGCGGGTTGCAAAGTTTGCTTATGGGTTACCAAGACTTTCAAAACAAACAATAGAGAAAATGTTTTCTATGTTTGGCTCGACATGTGTTTGAGCCATGATTTCCTTGCATGAAGATCAAAAAGCGTAAATGCAAATTCAAGTTTGTTGGCAATAATTTGCAGACTGTAATGATGTGAAGGTCACCTTGGACCTCACTTTGAGAACGAGAATAAATTGGAGTCATATAAGAACCAGTAGCCATTTTTATAAATAACTTTCTTTATTTGGTTATCTTTCCCAAATAACAAATAAATAGAATTTATTATTTATTTATTTAATAACAAATAAATAGAATTAGCTATATGAGGTATAAAAAGGGACTTTCCTTTAAATTAACTTAAATATTTAATGATCCAATTAATTAACAATTAGAATATCGATCACGCAGAGATTACCACGATAAGAGATCCCAAAATTATATTCTATAATGTTCCTATTGAACATTTAACTTTAATCTCACTCCTAATATACAGCTTTAATGAGACTTTAATTATAAATCAATATTTACCACACTAATTCTCATCTCTTCCTGAGATTAAATTATCCACCAAGAAATCTTCAATTATAAATCTAACTTCACTATTATAACTTTCTGCTTCAATCTCACTCTCCTACTGCTATAACTTTACTATTCCGTTTGACTTAAATACTTTATCTAATCTGCATAACAAGTAATCCAGTCCTCTTTTTGGAGCTGATTGGAAATAGGTAGGGAATTAAATTTCCCTAAAAAAGACGACTCAGAAGGTTAGTGGTAAAGTTCCGTATAGATTTGTCACAATGAGAATTTCAACCAGTAATCTCACCCCTGATTTAAAAAAAATGGAATTATATGTGATATGGCAATTTTGTCTTATTAAACTGATTCTAAAATTGATGTGCATACAGCTATAGATATGAAATTGAACAAATTTGCTTTTATTTCAGTTACATTGTTACGTAGAATGGGGTTAGAGGGTTTTATGCTATCAGTCTTAAAGAACAATACAATTCTTCGGGTAATAAAAACCAGAAGGGCTTCCCACCTTCTACATTGCTCATACACAACTATGAATGTCTAAAAATACAAATACGTAATGATTAAGATTTATTTGCAAGCCCTCGCTCGATAGTAGCAGCTAATCGCTAGTCGACTCTTCGACAGTCAAAACAATACTGACTCCTCTTCAGCGAGTGGCTCCTATTTATAATCTGCATGAATCTTTCGAAAAATGACATCTTGCGTGATAGATAGTGATATTAATATTAACTCCAGTAATTTCCAGAATCGTGGTCGCCAAAATGATGCCCACTTGGCTCGATCGCCAAGTTTCTATTGAACTTTCATTATAATATAAGGAACGGCGTTGCATGTAAATATTACAATTTTAGCATAAAGTACATACAACAGGAAGTAGTATCAACGTATTACACATTTAGATATAAATTAGGGAACCAGGACATGTTCGAAAGAGTAAAATGCCAAAATTAAGACCCTTTGTTTATGAGGCATATATCTTTAAAAATTTCCAATAGAGCTTAGATTTTTTATGTTCTTAATAAAGATAATTTAATCATTCTGTAGAACTATAAGAAAACTTTGTAGTTCAAAAGTTTTTTTTTCCTACTTAATTTAAGTAACACATAATTTTTGAGAACTCATTATATATACTTATGTTTAGGTACCATTTTTAAAATAAGTGCCTTCTTTTTATGCAAAATATTTTTACACACATATAAAACAATACAAAAAATACACTGAACCTATTTTTTTAGTAAAATTTTAGTGTAGTTTCTGTAAAAAAATATAGAACTTTGAAATTTGGAAAATTAATTTTTTTTTTGCTTTTTTTATGCATAAAACCATTTTTTAAAAAAATTAGGCACTATTTTTATCAAAAAAAATTAGGTTTACTCTATGCATAGGCATCTTGTATAAAAGTATAAAAAATCTAGAAAGATATAACGCAATAGTTTTTTTAAAAAAAAAATGTACCTAAATGCAAAAAAAATATGTTTTTGAGAAAAATTTAAAAAACCAAAAAAAAACAATGTTTTCACATATTAAACACTTAATTAGTATTTGCATGCCAATTTTTATAAGCCTAATAATAATGCTTAATCATTTTCTGGAGTTACAAAAGTAGTCTTAACTCGGTATGTTTTTTTCCCTTTGTTTTAGTTAACACGAACATATTTTTCGAGATCTTGTAATACTGTTGTGTAGGTACCACACACATTTCCTACAAAAATATCTCTTGAATATGCAAAACTTTTTACACATTTTTATAAAGCAACATATCAAACATAATGAACCAGTTTTCTAATGAATTAATTGCATAATTTCTTTGAAACAATCATAAAACCTTAAAATTTTTAAAATCTTAATTTTCTTTTTGCACATATAAATCTGTTTCTTAAAATATTAGACATTATATACCAAAATATAGTTTGTTCACTATATGCAAATGTATCCTGTTTAGATATATTTATTATTTATTGAAATGAAACAAAATCAAAAGATTATATAGATCAAACACAGGAGAAATTACACATTTAAAATATGTCAAAAGGGGTGTGGTCATTTCTTAAGATTTTTTTTTCATAATTTAGGGCTATTTTATCGACAAACATATAAGTATTATACATTTTTAGATTCAGAAAAATAAAGCACTAATTTTGAGAACAAAAATTGAAAAATCGATTTTTTCCAAGTATATTATGTCCTGGTTATCTTAAAGTAAAACGTTGTGTATCCGAACGTTTATTATCTGGAGCGTCAAATATCCGAACCAGTTTTTTTTAACTACATGTACTGAATATGAAAATGCATAGAATAAGGTGTGGCCAGATTTAGAAGGCGAAAAAGACTTCAATGACGACCACAGGAAAGAGGTTACCTACTTTGTATTATCAATCCCAGAATTTCAAGAATGTGATGAAGATGTAAAAACACCTGGATTTTATGCGATGCAGAAGACTATGAATTTCAAATGCCAAATGATGACGAGATTGTTACTTCCGTGCAAAAAGAATCCGACCCAGTCGACGACAAAATGGATGAAGACGAGGACAACAACAACGAAAGTAGTAAGGGTCCATCAAATGCTAACGCAATTTCTGCGTTAGAGACAGCTATGCAGTGGTACGAACAACAGAGTGCTGCCTTACTTAATTACTGCTGCTCAAGAGAATCAGAGACCTTGCAGTGAAAAAACGAAGGTGTACAATGGTACAGCGAAAAAAGATGTAAAATGGTACGGGGGAAAATAAGTGATTATTTTCCACAGTACAGATAAAATTGCGACATTTTGCACCTATTTTGCTTTTTCTTCAAGCCCGTTTCCCGCATGCAATGATTTTTAATATTTGTACAGCGTCCGGTTTCTTATACTGCATAGATCGCATTAGGGTTTTGGTTATCCGAACAATCGCGTATCCGAACGGTGTCTGGTCTCAATTGATTCGGATAAACGATGTTCTACTGTATATTATTTTAAGCATTCATTACACAAAATTTGTAACAATATTTATTTATTTTTATATGATACAATCATTTCTGAGATGCAATCATTTAAAAAAAGATGCGGCCTTCCGGGGTCGTCTGCTTCCATAATGTTGTTGTTCTCTGATTCAAAATAATTGCCCACCCTGGATTAAATGAAATTGTATTATGATAGTTTTGGGACTTGCATGGCTAAAAATGTTTCAGTGGATCTTTTAAGGAATCATTTTAAAGTTAAAGATTTTTTTTATTTAGATTTAATTAAAATGTATGTAACAATGAAAACTGTACTGCAAGAAGGAGTCGTTTTTAAAAATTAAATGATAGTTTTTAAAAATAAAATTCTTAATAAACTGTCTACATTCCCACATTTTTCATCCGTGACATAGTGTGAAAAACACAAATGAAGCATATAGTACCATAATTGTTTGAGAAACCCTCGTTGCCGTAAGAACTATTTTTACATAATTACGTTAAAATAGCCGTTGATGTATTCGAAGCCTGATAAATTCATTAAGGTTGTCTATTCGCTATTTACTAATTTTAACTGGCAATTAATCTTTGTCCAATAACAGTGTCTTGTATCGTTGTTGTTTAAGACCTGCACTTGTTTATCGGCTAACATTTTTCATTGAATACAAATTAACTATTCTTGAAAGACTGCCAGACAACGATGTAATAGTTAGGGACGAGGCGTTGCTTTAAAATAGGTTCGTATTTTACTAATATTGGATCATTTCGTTGTTAAGACAAAAATTATTTTAAATTTACACTATAATAAAATTTGTTCTAAAAACTGTGTGTGTATTTTACGTATATTATTTTAAATCTCAATTATCCTTAGAATGGATTTCTTAGTTAATTTTTAAATTGATTTTTTTGTAAAATTGTCATGGGACGTATGGTTTTGTAGTATTTTGTATCTTAATTGTTTTACAGGTATATATGCATTTCTTATATAGTAATATTCTTATTGATATAAGTATAAAAATTCTTTAGGTGACTATCAGCAACATATTGATGACCAACTTCGATCAAAACATAAATTTTATACATTTTAGTAAGTAGAATAATACCGGGGGGTTCTAAAAGAATATCTATTTTTAACGCTTTCTAATATTTATTGCCTATAACATATTAGTATGACTCATGCATCAAGTGAAAGAGCAACTGAAACATTTTTGTTGCCTGGCATATGTGCGCGGGCGCGTGAAACGTATGACAATTTTTCTCCTTTTTCAATGATCAGTGCGCTAGTAGAAAAATGTTGACCAGTGAACAGAAATCGTTTTGTGTTCTCCAGTTTACAAAGACAGAATCTGCTATTAAGGTGCAACAAGCATTCCGTATAAAGTTTGGTTGTCAACCTCCAAACGATAATAACATCCATAGATAGTATCATCAATTTGAAACAACTGGCTATCTTTGTAAAGGAAAAAGTACGGGACAACCAAGACTTAGCGAAGAGAGTGTTGCTCGAATAAGAGACTTTTCTTGCGTAGCCTAAAGAAATAAGTTCTGCGTTCTAGTCGTGAATTAGCAATGCCAGTGACGACTGTTTGGAAAATTTTGCGCAAAAGATTAGAACTGCGGCGTTATCGTCTGCAGTTGCTACAAGCTCTAAAACCGACAGACTACGGTTTACCGCCAAATTCGCAAACGACATGTAAAGTTTGGAATGAACTCGTCAAAAGACTTGATGTGTGCCGTGTGACGAATGGGGCTCACAGTGAATATTTGTAAGCTTGTGGGTAAAACTGTTTCAGTTACTCTTTCATTCAATGTATGAATTATACTTGTAAGTTATGTATAATAATACTACTCCGATATATTCATGTGGCCACGGTAGCCGAGTGGTATAGGTATCGGATCGTGGCTTGCCTGGTCACGAGTTCGATCCCAGTACCACTAAAGACCCGCCGTGTAGGGCAGCGATGCACGTTAAATCTGTCGAGAGCTGAAACGTCCTCCCGTTGGTGTGGTGTGGTAGTTAGGAGAGGGGGTGCCAGCTCAGGTGTCGTCCAGGTCACTTGACCATGGTTCAAAATTACGTGGTCCGTCGCCAAAAGCCCTCGTGTAGCTGAACAGTGCGACGTTAATATTAAATCAATCAATCAATCAACCGATATATTCATTTAGAAAAACCGGTATCTTAGCTTTTCAAGACATATTTTATTTTGATTCTACTTTACCTAGAGACTAAGTCACAATAAATTTAAGAAAACTTAATAATTTAGAAATTGGGATTAAAATGTTTCAATGTGCCTGTGATAACTTGAAATATCTTATTTTTTTTTTCTATGAAACTTTTGAACTTCCTATTCGTATTATTTTCCGGAAAATGTGCTGAAATAATATTTTTTGTAAGAATATTTTTGATCTATGGCCTTTTATTTCAATACCACTTTCATAAATATGAATAATTAATATAATTTTACTTGAACCGCTCTGAAACTTTGATTTTTTTCAAAAGGTATAAAAAATTTTGTGCATTCAGTAGATTAATGATGAAGTTAAAATCAGTAATACTCTCACTAATATAAATTTATTGTCTTTCTCTGATTGCTTTGAAGAGTTAAAAAAAAGAATCTAAAATTTTACTTACACTGTGGTTTTTGAAAACTTAAGAAAATTTATTTTAAATGTAGTTGTCTAAATATTTATATTTACTATGATCCCTAAAATATATATAATTTTATATTTTAGCCCCCTATATATATAATTAATATTAATCCTCTATATGTATATAATTTACACACAGACACACATATATATATATATATATATATATATAGAAAGGGTGTTTTTTTTAGAGGTATAGAACTTTAAATTCCAATAAAACAACGATGTATTATTCGATTGACATGAATTTTTTTTATTCGAAAGATAATCTTGTGGCATTACATTTTAAATATGATTTCTGGCATAGGACTGTCACGGCTAGCTCGGATGTAGTCCAATCTGGACGTCCAATTTTCGATGACTTTTTCCAACATTTGTGGCCGTATATCGGCAATAACACGGCGAATGTTGTCTTCCAAATGATCAAGCGTTTGTGGCTTATCCGCATAGACCAATGACTTTACATAGCACCACAGAAAATAGTCTAGCGGTGTTAAACCACAAGATCTTGGAGGCCAATTCACAGGTCCAAAACGTGAAATTAGGCGGTCACCAAACGTGTCTTTCGATAAATCGATTGTGGCACGAGCTGTGTGACATGTTGCGCCGTCTTGTTGGAACCACAGCTCCTGGACATCATGATTGTTCAATTCAGGAATGAAAAAGTTGGTAATCATGGCTCTATACCGATCACCATTGACTGTAATGTCGTGGCCTTCATCGTTTTTGAAGTACGGACCAATGATTCCACCAGCCCATAAAGCACACCAAACAGTCAGTTTTTCTGGATGTAACGGTGTTTCGACATACACTTGTGGATTAGCTTCACTCCAAATGCGGCAGTTTTGTCTGTTGACGTAGCCATTCATCCAGAAGTGCGCTTCATCGATAAACAAAATTAGCTTATGAAAATCGGGAACAATGGCAATTTCGTTTTGGGCCCATTCGACGAATCTACGCCTTGCTTGATGATCGTTTTGATGAATTGCCAAACCAAACTGAGAATAAATCACTTGACGGCTGTTAAATCGGTAGCCATCTTGGAGAGTAATGCCAACTTAAAAAACTTCTATACCTGGAAAAAAACACTATTTATTTATAAATAGATATATATTATGTTATTTAAAAAAATATTCAGAATGAGTTCCGATACATTAATGGAATTAAAGACTTTCAGTAATGAATTTCGCAATTTATCTGAGGTAGGTGATAGTTACAGAGAGAAAAGTATTTCAGTAGATTTATACATTCATTATAAAAATATATTATTAAATATGTTACTCATTCTCGGAGATATAGAGAATTAATCCCTAAGTTTAGCAATGTAAAATGCAAAGGATCGTAATGAGTTGTATTTAAAGTCCATAGCTTGAATACACTTAATGATGTAAATCTTCAAATAATCTTCATAAAGGAAACCCTTTCAGATGTTTGTTTGCAACATCAACCCTGACTTGTGTTTTCCTCAGTTATAAATTTAATCTTCCAAAATAAATTACAGCAATGAAACTTTCCCTTGACTTTTTTTTTGAATTGAATAGAAACTAACATGAATATTTAGCAAACAACTGATTATTAAAATCTATATTCAATCAGGATGCCAGTAAAGAGTAAAAATATGATCCAATTATGGTGAATTCTAAGAAAAAAGGGAAGTCGTTGCTTTTGTTGCATCATTTTCAAATTATTTTGTGGCGGTCTCCATCAAACGACCGACTTTCTTTTAGGCAAATAATGACTTCCCTACAATCGCGTAGTTTTGTGTTGAAAAGTACCCCAGCCAGGGCATTACCATCGCTTAATATCGGGGTAAAGTCCACATTTGTGAACAGTGGAGTGACCGGCATGGTTCCCACGCCAATCTCTGTCTTCAAAGTGCACCACATGAGGGGTGATAAGGACTAATAGCCGATTGGCAATCCCGGCTAAGTCCAAACCGAAATGGTATTGCATTATGTTTCTCTTTTAATTGAGTGACATATTTTACTTTTAAAGAGACACGAAAAAGAGAAAGCAACACACTCCAAGAGACACTTCTATATTCTCCCAGACTAACTACCAGACAGGCTTCCAGATTTTCTTGTAAGTTCTAGCACCTACGATGACCTCTGAAGGTTCCAGGTAACGAGTATCATAAGGCGTCTTATTCAGCCTGCAGGTCAGGGATGCAACATTTAATATCCTCTGACCAACCCGACTTACCGTATAATCAGAAAAACTTCTTAACTTGTGCTATTTCTTGATATATTTGGAGAACAAACGATTTTAAAATTAAAGTGAAATAGCCCATACTTGATTTTCATCTGTTTTTTGAGTTATATTGTATTCCTTTCAAAATACTTATGTAACATTAGATGTGTAAAACAAATGAACATGTTTCACATTCTTGTTTCGCGCCAAAGTACAGATTTTTTTTATTACTAAATGGTTTGGAATGTGAATTAAATATTTCAGCTTACCTGTGCATGTTAAAAAACGAAAATTAAAATTTTAATTAATAATCCTACTATTGTACTAAATTTAAATTGATTTATAGATTATGTTTTATTGCTGTACTTTTTATTAATATTAATAATTAATAATAATACTTACAATACTTTTAATTACTAGTATATAATGTAACCTCTTTAACTCCAATACAACGTCATGTATTTCAGGAAATTCAATAGAACTAGATAATATTGAAATGGGCCACGTATGTTGTTCCCATCGCTGCAATATGTCCGTATGGGAAAAACGAGATTTGCAAGCAAAGTTCACTTCCTGACAAGAACTCGTCGGATAAGATTATGGGAACCCTAGAAGATATTGCCTGATTTACCAGATTGTCGATTTATCACAATTAATTTATTTGGTGAAAAATATGATGTCCCCGAGGTACCTTCTAGAATAATCTAGGGTTGATCCTTTTAGAAATTACTATTAAGTTATGTTTCGAACCTTCAAAGAAATATTTTATATGTTTGCATTCTGCTGGTGGAACTGCTTAGAGCAGTGTTTCTCAAACTTTCAATACTGGCGACCCAATTTTCAATCATAATTTTTATCGCGCCCCCCTTATACATTAATAATGTACAGAATGCAATAATAATGCACTTTGCCGCTAAAGCTACAATAGGCGATCTTAATTATAAACCATACAAATTAGTAACATAAGTCAGTGTTTCTCAAACTTTTTCAATACTGGCGACCCAATTTTCAATCATAATTTTTCTCGCCCCCCCCACCTGTACAACAATAATGTATTCACTGCAATAAAAATGCACTTTGAGATAGAGACGCTAAAGTTACAATACGATTTTAATTATAAACCGTGCAAATTAATACAATAAGTATATTAAATTATGTAAATGTAACTTTTAAGCAGTATATATTTTAAGAATTTTTTTTACTTTAAATATATATTACTTACTTATTATTATGTTATTTTTCTTTCTCTAATTTTTAAATTGGAACAGATCGCAAAATGATATATTTAATTAAAGATTTATTTCCTTCAACATCCATTTCTCAAAGTACAAATGTCATTAGAAAAATAGTCTAGTCTATGTTGCTCTCTATCATATCCATCACATCTGGCATTATCGGATACGTTTGCGTGAGTCTGGGCAAACTATCGGATGTCTGGGCAAAACATGTAAAAATGCTTTTCCTCGTACAATTCCAGTCAGTTTTGGTCGTCTTAATACTTCTATAGCTATTGAATCTATCTTGAATGTACATTTTTTAATTTGCACGGTAATTAAGTATTTACGGCCGTAGATTAAAACAAAATCATACATACATTTTTAAGTCGTAAGCAAACATTCGATGATAATAAAGGATCAACAAGTACACAGACGAGCATGGTTCCGAAAATTAAATCAAGGAAATATTCTCAAAAATACTTAAATTTTGGATTTACCACTACTGAAGTAAATGATGGGGAAAAAAGCCCCAGCTCGTTATGTGTGAAAACTTACAAATCTGAAGAACAACATGTGAAAGTTGTTTTTATAACCATGTAAAATCATTTAGACATGCTGGCAAAGAATATTAAAAAGTATTTTTTGGATGAGGACAACTTGGTTGCAAGTTACAAGAGTGGATTAGGGATTTATTTCAAGATACTCCAGAAGGGCTCTCAACTTCCGAACTGGATGTGAAATCTATGAAGATTTCACATCCAGTGAAAAACTAAAAGGCAATTTTGTAATAAATCGCTCTTTGAATTTTGGGTAGAGGTGGATGATGAATTCTCTGTACTGAAAACCAAAGCACTTCATATACTATTACCATTTTCAACATTCCACATTTGTTAAACTGGATTTTCTGCGGTGGCTGCTTTGAAGACAAAATATAGATCTCAGCTAAATATAGAAAAATAACTCAGAGTGTCAATTTCTGATGTTATAAACCTTCCTTTGAAAAATTTGCTCTACAAGACAAGCCCATGAAAGTCCCTAATAATTATTAAACTTGCTCTTAATTTAGTATTAAGAAATTATTTATAAAATACCTTCTTCAGTACTGATACATTAAACGCATACTGGCTGAAACACCGGCTCTTCGCACGAGTTCATTTTTTAAAAAAATAAAACATTATTCTTTATATAATAGCTGAACTGTAAGGAAAGTAAAACTGCGTGCACGACATTGTATACAAAAATGTAAAATGATTTTTTTTAGATAAATGCTATAACTGTAAATAACTGTTTAAAAGAGAACTGTAATTTTAAACCTCACAGAATTAGCATTTAGAACTAATGTTAATTTATGAAAAAGAATATAAAATTCCGATGAAGAATAATTGTGTTACTTTTTAATATTTAAAGCGAGAAGACTCGTGACACCTTTGATGATCAACAAATAACAAGTTAAACTTTTTTTCTTTCATGTGTCTTTTGACAAGGTGAACTGAACCTTGTGGTACACTTATGGCTTCATATTTTAAGTTCATGGAGTTCTTTAGAAAGCATTTGAAAATTTTGCTTTCGTTTCATGTTCATCGCGTTTCTCAATCATGAATAATATGCATCTTTCAGCAGGTTCTTCTTTTGGTTGATAAGTTACAACTTCCTTCAATAGAGATCACAGATGCCCCGCGCAACCGCAGCCTGACTGAAAATTGAATCATGTCTTCCTTTTCTTTTTCTATAACTAATGTACGGTATTTCAATAATAATTACAGTGATGAATTGTTTATCTTCTTAGAATTTTTCTCATGGGTCTGGGTTTCGTTTTTTCTCTTAACGAAAAATATTTTGTTAAAACGTAATAAAAGTATCTCTCATTAAACAAAGTGGTTTTTTTTCTCTTTAATTTGGTTTTGGGATCAAAGATAGCTATTTGATGACGGAAAAAGGTCAGATAATAAACATAAATTATATCAATGTTGTTATGCATTTTTTTTATTATGGAAGAAAGTATTTTGTTTTACTTCTCTTTCCAGTTATATTTTTAAAAAAAATTTTTAATTTTCGATATGCTCGCGCCCCCCTTGTAGGGTTATCATGCCCCCCAGGGGGGCGCGCCCCACACTTTGAGAAACACTGGCTTAGAGAGCTGTTTGTAGTACGTTGTAAAACTTGTTTATAACGAGTGCTATGTCTTCGTGTAGTCCTCTGTTTGTCTATATCTATTATTAAATCTGTTATTACTCCAATAACTTAAGTCTTTGTTTGCCTTTCTATCACATAAGTTTTTTACAATATGAATCTAAAATAAATACTAAAAATTTATAATTATTAGAAGGAAATCAATTTTGAGTTACAAATTAGTATTTTTACAAAACACTGCTAAAATATTTTAGTGCAATAACTTTTTAACGGAAATCTTCTCCAACATGTAACTCTTAAAATATTGAATAGTTTCTTTGAACACTAAACAAAATGCTTCATTGTTTATTATTAAACATTAATTTTGCTTAAAAGATAACAACTGTTGCAAAGATTCCTCGAAAGAAACCGTAAATTAAGTTACATTTTAGTGAACTTACATTAAATTACATGGTTATTTACCAAAACAGCGAGATATATTTTATTTAATGCGGTGTTCAAAGTAGAAACCGCAGTAAATACTAACATATTTTAAAAATGCATAATGTACCACAGAAGAGCCTAGAGCTGGAAAACTTGCTCAAACCAATTTTACGTCTTTTTATTTGTCTCCAGTTTGCAACAAATTTAGTGAAGCAGAAACAGCTGGAAAAAAGTACATAAAAATATAAACAAGGCAGGCACTTTTTCTCTGTTATTTGTCACTAGAGGGAAAGTATATCTTGAGGTTGCTTTCTAGTATACTTAGGCGTCTTGTATATCACATTTGTTACGCTTTTCTAGGTTTCTCTGCTCTGTGAAATAAGTATAGATATCTATTCATCAATGAAAGAAAAATATATATTGTTGAACAGGGGATAAATAATTCTTTCGGAATTTATTATTTTTTTTTCAGGGGAGAGGGTTTATTTGCTTGTTCGATATGATGTCTCTTGTATCTTTTTAATCCGAACTGTCGTATTTTCTTTTGAGGTTTAAAGGTTTAAATTAAATTTATTATTATTTTTATTTAGGAAGAGGAGAAAAACTAAAGAATAATCTTAAGTAGTTTTTTTATAGTGAAACCAATGTTATGTGTCACAGGTATACTATATAATATTCATTAGAATTTTTATTATTTTATATTAAAATCTTAAAATTAATTTAATGTTTGAATCATTTTTGAGAGATATAATAATTTCTGAATTACATAGTATTACATCAAAGAATATTTCAGTTTATATATATATATATATATATATATATATATATATGAAAGAAATTTGTATGTTAAATCAAAAACAAGAAATAATAGATAATGAACATAATTAGAAATTACGTAATAAAAATATAAAAGCTAAACAGGAAGATCGAATTTATAGAAAAATGCAAAAAAAAGGAGCTACAAAAAAGAACCTTGCGAGTCTAGAAGCAATTTGGACTTAGGACCGAATAAGTGGGGTTAAACTAGTTTGATGACGCCAACCTTCCCCCTTTGCAACTCGGTAGGAAAAACCAAAAAATAAATAAACAAAAATTCTAAGTACATAAAAACTCACAGAGAGTATGGTAAAACCATTGAGATTACTATTCTGCAACAAATTCTCCCAAAATTTTCAAGCAGAAAAATCTCAAAACAATTACGTAAGAAAAGTAGAAAATCCTAAAACAATTACGTAAGAAAAGTATCTTTCAAAAAAGAATTTAACAAAATTTGTTTACTCACAGAGCTTTTTCCAAGATAATCAAGAGTCTTGAAATTAATGAAAAGCAATTATTCACCGAATTAAAAAAAAAACCTGAATATACATAAACACATCTTTTGAGCTACCTTTTAAACTAGCCAGCAAAGATAGATACCAAGAGAGATGACAATCAAATTTGGTAAGCTTTGAATTGGTTGATTGTCAAACATGTAAATTTGCTAAGCTCTAATTTGGTTGGTTTTCAAAAATGTGTAAGATGTTCATGATGTGCGAGGAAAAAATGTACACTGTGATATGAGTGTTATAATATAGTCTTCACAGCAAGACCACCAACATGTTGACTTTGAAATCCTATTGTTGTGTGGTGTGATGAATATAAGTTCTTATGAAGTTAAAAGGGTATTCATGATCTAAACAACATTGAAATTTTTTTTTTAATATTATTGAATTTATCTATTTTGTGGGTATTTAAGTTATCATTTCTAAATAATAAATTCAAAATGATATTTCTGTTAATTGATAAATGCAAGTTACTATTCCATACAGGAATTTTAATTATATGGGACTTAAAAGAATCTCTTTTGTCAAAAATGTTACTGACCGCATTATTGTTATTAAGATGCAAGTCTAAATGCAAGAATTCTACCATATTAGAGTAAAAAAGTTAGTTTTAAAGAGGTTGAGATAGTCAGAGTAGAACGTAATATTTGGTTTGTATTCTCTATTTTTACCAAAAATTATTAGATCATCTATAAAACGATCAATCAAGTAAGAATAATTTACAATATGATCAATTTCGAAAAATGTAAATATAGGTTCGCTAAAAAATTACTAGCTGAACCACCCTGAGGTAATCCTTTGATCTGTTTATAAAGATTCTGATCAAATGCAATGAAGTTTTCTTTTAATACGAGGTTAACAAGAATATCAAATTTTTCTCTTTTCATTGAAGTATATAATTCATATTTATCATAAATTAACTGTAGAACCTTAATCATATAGTCAATATCTATAGAATTAAAAAGGTCCTCGAAACAAAGTCATGCATGGAAAAAATTAAGATATACTTAGTAACTCGGGCAATATTTAAGCTATTTTTAATTATTGCCATGTTTTGTAAGTTATCAATTAAATTTTGAAGAAGAGATTTTAAGATCTTCCCAGACGTCGTGATATATGTATTGTATCAATTAGTGATACTGCGGAACTTTAAAGGGCTTTTATGAAATTTTGGTGTTAAAAAATGCGTGGATATTTAATATTATTTAGATGAATATAGATGAATTAGATGAATATACATGAATTTTGTTCAAAGCTAAAAGACGATAATCATCTGTTTTTTTTTGTGAATTGATTTTGAAATGCATTATTATTTAAAATGTGATTACTTAATATTTTACTGTAAAAATATTTACAGATTATGGCATAATAAGCAGAGACCTTATCAACGTATGTAATCACGAAGTCCTTTTTCATATTTTCTATAGATGATTTAAGATCTTTATACATAATTTTATTTTCAGCACTAAAATCTGATTTTTGAATTTCTATTGCTACATAAGATCTAAATTGATTGAAAGCCTCAATCGGCATTCCATATTTAATTGCAATTTTAATGTAGAACTTATATATATATATATATAATATATATATATATATATATAGTATATATATATATATATATAAATAAATGTATATATACATATATATACATATATATATATATATGTATGTATGTATATATATATATGTATATATACACTGCTAGACAATTGCTAAGGACGGATCACAAATTGCTATGTAGCATAACATTAAGCGAGACATGAGATCTAGTAGGATAAAATGTAGTTGCCACACTGTTCAGACATTAGAATAAAGAATATTTATTGTTCTTGAAAGTACAAAAGCTGTGAAACATCTGAAAGAAAAAAAATGTTCATTTGATCTGCGTACGGAGAAATGGAACAATGCATCTAAGAGTCAGCAGGCACCTTAAAGAAAGGTATCAGTACGGGATATGTCCACCGTGGAGTGTGATGCAACATTCCACACGTCGTACCATACTTTGCACAACATTATCCAGCAGCTGTTGAGGCAATTAATCCCATTCCTCTGAGAGTGCACGGATGAGGGTGTTCTTGTTTGTCGGAGGATAGTTTCGACCAGCAACTTGCCTCCCCAAAGCATCCCACACATTTTCAATGGGGTTTAGATCTGGAGAACGTGCTGGCCATACGAGACGTTGAAAACCCTCGCTGTCTAGACAATCCTGAACAGCAAGTGTTCGATGACATGTTGCGTTGTCGTCCATAAAAACAAATTTATCACCGACAGCACCACGGAAAAGACGAACATGAGGAAGTATAACTTCATCAATGCATCGTTGGCCCGTCATAATCCCATTTGCAACCACATGTAGGCGCGTGCGGCCATTGATCATGAGGCCGGCCCACACCATGATACTGCATGTCGGATATCGGTCCTTTTCCTGGATATTTTCTGGAAGATAAACAGTACCACTCTCGCGCCAGATCAGTTGGCTTCTACAATCCGATGACAGACTGAACCTACTCTCATCTGAGAATAGTACGCATGCCCAGTCCTGTTCAGTCCAACTGTGATGCTCACGACACCATTGCAAACGAGCAGTACGGTGCTGTCTGGTCAATGGGACACACACAACAGGTCTGCGTGCGTATAGTCCTCCTATCCTCAAACGTCTGGCAACACTTTTTCGGGAGATCTGCTTTCCTGAGGCAGCAAGAAACTGATTTGCCACCTGCTGAGCTGTGATGTGCCTGTTCCTTTTTGCTGATAGGACGATATATCTGTCTTCTGCAGGCATCGTACCTCTAACACGACCTCCCCCGTGCCGTCTATTACACATTTTAGTAGTTTTAAATGACTTCCACAGCCGTGAAACAACGCTGTGAGCGATGTCGAACTCCCTGGCAACATCTGTTTTTTTTTCACCCTTCTTCGATCTTTCCAATAATTCGGCCACTCATAAAATCATCTATGTGATGTCGGGAAGGCATGCCAAAAAATTTAAGTTCGTCTATTAAATCTTTCCTGTAAAACTTTTACTTGAAACAACAACTGTCCACACGCGTCAAAACCTTTAAAGCTCTTATGAACGCTATCACGTGATGAATAGATGTGGAAAACAAATTTGCATACTCATACTTCTTCTTACTAATATCCCGCACTTATTCTAATTTTCCACATTTTGCTTCCTTTCATTTTGTGGTTACTATGGATGATAGTGTTATCCATCCTTAGCAATTGTCCAGCAGTGTATATGTATATATATATATATATATATATATATATATATATATATATATATATATATATATATATATATATATATGTATGTATATATATAAATATATATATATATATGTATATATATAAATATATATATATATATAAATAAATATATATATATATATAAATAAATAAATATATATATATATATAGTATATATATATAAATAAATGTATATATACATATATATACATATATATATGTATATATATGTATATATATGTATATATATATATATATATGTATATATATAAATATAGAAAAAGAGAGAAAATAGAGATATAGATACAGTTAAAAAAGAAGTAAATAATTTATTACAAGACTTTGAGAATAGTTTTAGTGTTGGAAAAATAAAGTATTTTTTATTTGGACTTAATAAACAGGAAATAATAATAGTTTTAAATTTATTAAAAAGTAGTAGATTAAAAGATAATCATGGATCACACTTGGTAATGGATTTATGCAAATATATTACAAATAGATTAAAAATAAAAATAGACTCTAAGGAGGTTTATAATATAGAATATTGTACTTTGCTATACATGAATAAATCATATAATGGGATACAGTTTTCTGAAATATTTGGTAAACACATGGATTTATTCCCGATGAAAAATGTGTTAATAAAACGAGCGTTCAAGTATAATAAAAAAATTAGTAGATCAATTTTTAACTATAATAGTATTAAGGAATTGGTAGATAAAAAAGAATGTGGTTGCAATGAATACAAGAATTACGTAGACGAATATCATGGGCACGTAATAACTGGCAACTTAGAAATAGTACAGGATCACACACACACACACACACAGAAATTAAGAAAAATTATGAGCAAATGTACTGGTTATCGATTGACTATTTCAAACAGCAATTTAAATGTGAGAAAACAACTATCAGAAGATATTAATAAATTTATTCTAAATGTTGCAATTAAATATAATTTACCTACTCAGGCTTTTAAAGAATATGGTTTTTATGTCCTCAAGGACTTAATGAATTTTAATTTTAGAACAAAAAATGAGGATTGTTATAGAAAAATTAAGGGACCAACAGAAAACTTACAAAAACATTTTGTGATTGTTTATGTAGATTAAGTCCCAGGAA